>CALNHX010001518.1:0-221094 GCA_940337035.1 Agriotes lineatus
ATTGTCGTCCGACGTTTTATAAAAGTTTGTTTTTAGAAAGCACGTTTAGGGCGACGTGCATTAATAATAATAATAATAATAATAAATTGTCTTTTATTTCCACAAAAACCAAAATTATCCATACATATAAGAAAAGTAACTACAAAGTTTGCGGAAATGAAGGCGCGGTTCGGCATAGCATCAAGATGCGTCGCCGTTCTTCCACCTAACCTTAAAGAAAACAAAGAAAAAAAAACAAAACAAAAACAAAAAAACAAACAATTCCTAATACAGTTGTAACATAATGTATCTTCAATAATGAGCAGATACCACACGTAGAACTAATCCAGCTCACTGCTTCGAGATTAAAAATGATTTAAATTTTTTTTCAGTACCATTCTGAATTTCGCTGAGTAAAGACGTTGTTTATGCTTTGTGCGAGATAGCAAGTGTTAAGTGATAAACACACGACCGTAAGGTCACAGTTCAGATAACGACTTTAAATAAACTACATTCAAGGTATGTAATAAATAATGTCAAATCTGCAAAACTATTCCGTGCAATATGCACAGCCAATTTATTATGATCAAAATGCTCAATTTCAAACTCCGCAACACATGCCAGGGCCGTATTTGCCCCAAATGTAACAAATAATACCTCAAATGCAGAATAACTATAATGGTGTAGCACCATTCCCCCAACCTTCTACACCACTAACAGAGCATTATGCTGCTGCCTTCCTACAAATTCCAATTGCACATGTACAAGAATACGACTGGCAAACAGTAGAGTACAAAAAACGGCCCATAAAGGATAGTCCAGAAGGCTCCATGCGAATCACAAAACAGCCAACCCTAAAAGACTACTGGCTAAATCAGCCCCCAAAAACCTCAAATAGATACAAAAAATTAGAAGACGAAGATCCATCAAACAAAAAACAGGAAACTACAGCTAAACTTATCAAACCACCACCTCTCTTTGTAGTAGGGGTGGGATTTATACAGCCATTGGTGGATTTGTTGGAAAAAGTTGCTCCAAAACTGTACACCCAAAAATGTCTAAATAGTGGCGAAGTGAAAATACAAGCAAATACAAAAGAAGCTTATCAATCCATCACAAAGGCCCTCATGGAGAAAGGAACTCAATTCCACACCTACCAACTGAAGGAAGACAGATCGTTTCGAGTCGTCCTACGAAACATGCATCCATCCACTGACATAGAAAAACTGAAAACTGAAATAAATGCTCTTGGGCATGAGGTTAAAAATGTATCCAACATCCGTCAACGAGGAACAAAAAAAGCTTTACCGCTTTTCCATGTGGAACTTAAAGCACAGACCAATAACAAAGAAATATATAACGTCAATTCTCTTTTAAACTCTATCATTAAGTTCGAACCACCCCACCCAAAACGTGAGATGCCTCAATGCATGAATTGCCAGCGTTATGGTCATACCAAGAAGTTTTGCTTCAGAAACTCACGCTGTGTTAAATGCACCGGAAATCATGCAACATCTATGTGCTCTAGAAAAACACGCAACAACGAAGTAAAATGCACCAACTGCGGGGAAAACCACCCCGCAAACTATAAAGGTTGTAGGGTATATAAGGAACTACAAAAAATCAAATTTCCTGCTCTAAGAGAGAAGAAAATAACCACACCGGCGCAAATATACAATCCTACTACACTTCGGCAGCCTGGATATACTTATTCCAGGGTTGCTAGTAACAGCACTCAATCGCAGGGTCAAGCACAGACTCAAAACAGATAAACTTTTGCTCCTAGTCAACAACTGCCCAACAATAACCTAGAGGTTATGCTAACAAAAATGATGGAGAAAATGGATGTACTGTTAAATCTCCTCACCTCCGTAGTCGCTAAACTCCCATAATGGACCCAATCAACCTAACAGTTGTAGTCTGGAACGCCAATGGTTTAATAAATCATACTTTGGAGGTTACAAACTTTTTAGGTGAATATAATATCGACCTAATGCTAATCTCTGAATCACATCTCACAGACAGAAGCCACATAAAGATCCCAAACTATACTATATACAATACAAAACATCCAGATGGAACAGGTCATGGAGGAACTGCGATCATTATCAAAAATTGCATCAAACACTATGAGCTAAGCAAATATAGTGAAGATCATCTCCAAGCTACCAGCATCGCTATACAAGACTGGAAGGGTCCATTAGTCTTCTCTGCAGTTTACTGTCAACCTAAACCGACAATTAAAGAAGACCAGTTTAAGCTGTTTTTTCAATCGCTTGGTCAGCGCTTTATTGCAGGTGGTGACTATAATGCAAAGCACCCTTTATGGGGATCGAGACTCACCACACCTAGAGGACGTCAACTCTCCCAGGCAATGAGAAACAATAATTTACAACATCTAGCAACTGGAGAACCTACCTATTGGCCCTCAGATCTGACCAAGCTTTCTGATGCTATAGATCTTTGTGTAACCAAGGGCATTTCGAGAAGTTACGTGAAAATAAAGTCTTGCTTTGATTTGTCCTCCGACCACTCACCATTAATAGTTAATATTAGCAGTCAAGTCCTTTACAAAGACGCTCCTCCCAAGCTTCACAACAAAACAACAGACTGGGAAATATTCAGGAACGAGGTAAACAGCAGCCTCAAATTAAACCTATCGCTAAAAACAGCAGATGATATGGACCAAGCAATAGAAATCTTTAACCGCTCAATCCAACAAGCAGCATGGAAAGCAACATCGGATACTAATCCAACATCAAATCCTAAACCATGTCCTTCATACATCAAAGAAATTATAGCTGGAAAACGCAGACTCAGAAAACGATGGCAAATCACCAGAGCCCCGGAAGATAAAAGAAAATTAAATCAGGCCATAAAGCAAGTTAAATTATTACTAGGTAATAAAAAAAATCAGGAAATCCAAGAATACCTAGCTGGACTTTCTGCAACTGAGACAAATGATTACTCCCTATGGAAGGCGACAAAAATCAATACCACCAATTCGTAAAAATGACAACACCTGGGCAAGGGACAACAATGAAAAGGCGAATGTTTTCGCTGACCATTTGGTCAAGGTGTTTGAACCGCTCCCTTCGCAACTCTCAGCTGAGGAAGAAGCACAGATCCAACAAACACTTGAAGCTCCATTCCAAATGGATCTCCCGATAAAAAAGTTCAAAATAAATGAAGTCAAAAAAACGATCATGAAACATACTCATACCAAAAAAGCGCCTGGATATGATTTAATTACTGGTAAAATCCTCAAAGAACTACCTCTTCGTGGATTCTATTTTATCACTGTGATATGCAATGCAATTCTCAGGCTAGGGTACGTTCCTTCACAGTGGAAAGTGGCACAAATCATAATGATTCAGAAACCTGGTAAACCAGTTCAGCAAGTAAACTCATATCGTCCAATCAGCCTCTTACCAGCACTATCTAAAATCTTCGAAAAACTCCTTCTGCAAAGGCTATTACCTATACTTGATACCAACGGAACTATTCCCAAACACCAGTTTAGATTCAGACATAAACATTCGACGATTGAACAAGTACATCGAGTTGCGAAGAAAAGTAGACATGATTTGGAAACCGGCAGATACTGCTCAGCAGCATTCCTAGATGTTTCAATGGCATTCGATAAGGTGTGGCACGATGGATTGCTGTTTAAAATTAAAAGTTGGTTGCCATATAACTACTACCAAATATTAAAATCTTATCTACTGGATAGGTATTTCATGATAACGTACCAAGATGTGCAAACAACACTACTGCCGATCAAGGCAGGAGTACCTCAGGGCAGTGTCCTCGGACCAACCAAAATTCAGATTAACTTCAACTGCCACGTTTGCTGACGACACAGCTATTCTAGCCTCAAGCAAGGATCCTAGAATCGCCTCTCAAAACCTGCACGAAATCCAAAATTGGTTTAGACACTGGCGCATAAAAGTGAACGAAACAAAGTCAACCCATGTTACTTTCACATTAAAAAAGAACAATTGCCCAACCGTTCAACTAAACAACTGTGTTCTTCCCCAAAAAGACGTAGTAAAATATCTGGACATGCACCTAGACAGGCGTCTTACATGGCGAACGCATATCTTCACCAAACGCAAACAACTTGGTCTCCAACTGTCGAAAATGTACTGGTTAATAGGTCGCAAATCCCAGATTAGAAAACAAATTGTTACTATACAAAGCAATCCTGAAGCCAGTATGGAACTACGGATTACAACTGTGGGGATCGGCCAGTGAATCGAATAGCGCCATACTCCAAAGGTTCCAATCAAAAGTGCTGCGTTTAATTGTTGACGCCCCGTGGTTTGTGCCAAACACAGTAATACATCAAGATCTCCTTGTTAATACAGTGAAAAGTGAAATTAACGGTCTTAGTGCAAAATACAAAGATCGGCTTCAAGAGCATCCTAACGTGCTAGCTAGAGCGCTACTTAATGTGCCCACTATTCAAAGACTAAAAAGGTTCGATCCGTTGGACCTCCCAAATAGAGCATAAATACGGGTCTAAATTATTTTCCATGTAGTTCAACTTTAATACAATGAGTATACCTATGTTCATACTCGTTATATTAAGATCTTATAGGAGTAAGCCACTGGGCCATCTCCTACTGTGTCAACATTGTCAAATTGTTAAACTTTTTACTGATTGTTTGTATTTGAACAGATTGTAAAATTTTCATGGATGTTAAAAAAAATTTTTTTAAATGACGCATGCTGTAGAGTTTTCAGGGAGCAGCTTAATTTATTACATATATGAACAATTTCATAGGAGTAAGAGCTTTTAAATTTCTGTGTTCTATATTCCGGAATAGACAGACAATCCTTCCTGCGAATATTAATGTTGTGTACATCAGATCGAAATGTAATCTTATTATATAAATAAGACGGACATTTCGTCGTAACGACTTTATGAAATAGACAGGCTGAATGTAATAAACGTCGATTACGAATATTCAGCCAACTAGCAGTTTGCAATTTATGTGATACTCTTTGGTATTTTCGTATACCATAAATGTATCTTAGGCATGAGTTTTGCAATTTCTGTAATCTGTTTGTATCATCCACTCCCAGACATGCTCCATACACAACATCACAGTAGTTTATGCGCGAGAGCACCAGAGATTCACATAGATTTTTTTTACATTTGTTCTTAAGACCTGTCGGTGAGGATAAATACTTTTCAAGATAGCGTAAGATGACTTAAGAATATTTGTCACCTGTTGTCTGAATCGTAAAGAAGAGTCAATTGTAATACCCAGATTTTTGATCACTTCTACGGGTTTAATCAATTTTCCTTTGATATCAGTGTGAATAAATGGCAATGACTCACTAATACACCTGGCTGGTCCAAACACTATCACAGACGTTTTACAAGCATTTATTATCAACGAATGCTTTTCAGCTTCTCTAATGATACTGCTAATATCTTCATTTACACGATCATTAGCCATAGCTGCCTCATTCGAGCTAAACGAGAGATAAATTTTGTGTATCTGTCTCCAGGGCAATTAATATCTAAATTAATTCTACCTAAACGGAGAGCATAAGACTCGATAATACCCACGCAAGGTAGAAATTCGTACAGGGACTTACCTTGGAGGGACATACAGGATGGCTCATGTGGGGTGGCACGTCGATTGACCCGTGACTCCAGGAGCACCAAAACGATAAACACGAGCGATTACACAAAAACAACAAAAAAAACGGGATCAGTTGACCGACCGTTCACCAACTCGTCTTAGGTTCATCTCCTTGCAATGTGGGCCACTGACCCAACATTTAGGGTGGCAGGAGAGGGGACAGTAAGCCCCATAACTCGACGTTCACAATAGTGGGTAAAAATTACCGCTAGGTAGAATTACAAACTACACTAAATTTATGTACAGCTATTTACTTGTATTAAGAATTACGAATGAAATAAACTAAACTAACATGATTAAAGCTAAATACCAAACATTCCGCCCACCAAAAAGGCCATGCATTTTTCTATCCGAGATCGGTGATGGTTACTGAGAGGGCAAAGGGCATAATTTAACCACCGGGCGCTGAAAGCTACACTGGTCGTTTTAACCGTGGCTACTCGCACCACTCCATCCATACCAGGATGCACCTTTTCCACCCTGCCGATACGCCACTGCAGAGCCGGAGCGGATTGTCTTTAATCAGAACTACTAGCCCCGGTTCCAGGTTTTTGGTGGGATTTAACACTTCGAACGCTGTTGGAGTGTTTGTAAATACTCCGAATGCCATCGCCGCCAAAATCCTGGTGCATGCGTTGGAGCAATTGCCATCGATCCAGACGATTGATTTTTAAATTGGTCAGATCTTCGTCTGGGACAGCGGAAAGTGGTTCGAGAGTTAAGAAATGCCCCGGTGTTAACACCGCAAGATCGTTGGGTCTGTACTAAGCGAGCACAGGGGTCGAGAATTTAAGATAGCCTCGATCTGTACGAGTACCGTGAGCAATTCCTCGTACGTCAGAATTTGATCGCCTATCACTCTACCAGATGGGACTTTACTGACTTGATTCCTGCTTCCCAGACCCCTCCCATGTGAGGGGCCGAAGGGGGGTTAATGACCAGGAAATGTTTCATACTCGACCGCGTCCTTAATGAATTTATAAGTTTTCTATTGGCACCGATAAAATTAGTTCCGCAATCACTAAAAATGGAGGAACAACGGCCCCCGCCGAGCGACAAACCTGCGCAACGCTGCAGACATGCATCGGTTGATAATTCCGAAACTAATTCTAGATGCAGGCATTTAGTAGCAAAACATACAAACAAACATATGTAAGCCTTTTGTGGCGCAAGACCCCGACGTCTACCTAACCTGATGTGATATGGGCCACCCATATCAACTCCTACGACTGCGAATGGTTTAATTTGGGTAATCCGGGTAGCGGGAAGATTCCCCATTGGAGGTGTGACCGATTGGGGATTAACGCGAAAACAGCGATTGCATTTCGAAACACAACGACGAATTGCGCCTTTAGCAGCTATTATCCAAACCTGTTGCCTCAATAAATAAAGTAACGTCTGAGGTCCGGGATGGAAATAATCTTCGTGGAATTGACTTATAATCAGCTCGGTCAGCTTATGATTTTTGGGCAATAGAAAAGGGTGTTTACTGCCATAGGAAATATTAGCATGAGCTAAACGACCGCCCACCCTGACAATTCCTTCGCAATCAAGAAATGGAGCGAGTGTTCTAATTGGCTTGGAGCATTGTTGATTTAAAGTCAATCTTCGAATATCATCACGAAACGATATGTGCTGAACATGTTTAATTAATAGATTGAGGGCCCTTTGTTGTTCACCTACAGTGATGGACCCGAATCGCCGTGTAGTAGCGTTGCGGCAGTTGTGCACGAACCGCATGCAATAGGAAATGATCCTTTTTATTTTCCGTAACGATGAAAATCGAGACAATAATTGATCGCAATTAAATGGATCAAATGGCTCATCGTTCACGGTTGTTGCCATCAACACAAGTTTGCGTTCTTCGCGTAAAACTGATTCCATGTCCAAGGAGTTTTGATCTTTTAGGGTAGGCCATTCGTCAGAATTTTTTGAAAGCCAAGAAGGGCCGCTCCACCATAAGGGGTGGTTCAGCAATTCCCGAGGAAGAAGTCCCCTGGATGCGCAATCCGCGGGATTATCAGCGGAAGGAACATGGCGCCAAGAAGTTGCTGGTACGCGTTCTTGAATGTAGCTAACGCGATTGCTAACAAATGTTTTCCACCGATGCGGAGACGAATGAAGCCAAGCTAAAACTATCGTAGAATCAGTCCACGCATAAATTGCGGCGAAGCTAACAAACGACGAGTAGGACGAGCAAATAAAAGAAATTAGTTTGGCTAGCAATTGCGCCCCACATAATTCCAATTGAGGAATTGGTCGCCGTTGTAAGGGGGCAACTTTGGTTTTAGCCATCATAAACCTCACTACTGATTCATTCGGACCGATTACAAATCTAAGGTACACTATCGCGGAGAAACCGGCCTCTGAACTGTCAGAAAACCCGTGCAACTCACAGTTGACATAATTCGCAGGAATTAATTGGCGATGAATTTTGATGTGAGCTATGTCCGCTAATTGCGACTTATATAATTCCCAACGATCAATTATTTCCGAGGGAGGCAATTCATCCCATCCTAATCCTAGACACCATAAGTGTTATATAAGCCGCTTCGAAAAGAACGTTAACGGCGCTAAGAAACCGATGGGATCGAAGACCCTTGCGACTTCCGATAGGATGTGCCTTTTGGAACAGGGACGATCAATAGGTTCAAACTTGAATCTAAAACTGTCACTTGATGGGGACCATTGTAAGCCAAGGATCTTCAAAGGGGAGCAAGGTTCACCGGAATCGAAAGATACCATATTCTCTACCAGATGCGTGGGGTCTAGGTGGTTGGTTAACGCTGGAGAATTACTAGCCCATTTCCTTAATTCAAATCCGCCACAACGCAACAATTTTATCAGTTGATCCTGTAGGATTAAGGCCTCAGCCACGGAGGAACATCCAGTGGCAATATCGTCGACATAGATATCTCTTCGAATGACAGAAGATGCTTGGGGAAACCGGTGTTGCTCGTCATCAGCTAATTGAATAAGAGTTCTAATTGCAAGAAACGGCGATGAAGTAACTCCATATGCGACCCTATTCAAGATATATTCTTTTATAGGCTGATCTATGGAAGAGCGCCATAGAATACGTTGAAAATCACAGTCTGTAGTCGAGACGATTATTTGGCGAAACATGTGCTTAATGTCGCTAGTCATTACTACATTATGAGCGCGAAAGTTTAATAACACAGAGACTATGTCTTGCTGCAACTTTGGCCCAGAATACAATGTGTCATTTAGCGATAAGCCATTTGAAGCTCTCGAGCTGGCATCAAAAACTACACGGAATTTTGAATTCGTCACACAATGATGTGAAATGTAATAACATTTATCGGGACGAGGATCCGCCGATGCGAGGACCATATGCCCTGTATTAATGTATTCGTCCATAAAGTTGACGTATTCCCTTCTCAAAGAAGGATTGTGCATAAGGCGATTTTCGAGCAATTGCAGCCGCCTTAAGGCGATATCGCGCGAATTGGGAAATTTTGGATTTTGCACCTTGAACGGCAACGAAACGACATATCGACCAGTACTATCACGGGATACCGTAGATGAATATAACGACTCGCAAATGGCATCCGCGGCGTCGACCGTAGATATCTGCGGGGGTTCTTCTGTTCGCCAAAACGCTTTCAATGTGTCATCGAGGGTTGGAATTTCGACCGATGTCAGATAAGCTTTAGCAACTGCGTTCGACGCGGGACCAACGCATCCATTAACAACCCAACCGAAGACCGTGTTAAGTGCTGCGGGTTCATTTTGGGACGTACTCAAAATTGCGCCAGGTTTAATCACGTGTGCATATATATCGGCACCTAGCAATAAGTCTACTTGACGGGCCCGATAAAATTCGGGATCAGCTAATACTAAGCCAGAAATATGATTCCATTTAGAAGGGTCAATGGAACTCGCAGGTATATTCCCGGCAATTTGAGGGATTACATGGGCCTTTATGCTAAATACAGGCACCGGCTTATTGCTGTAACAAGGACGAAGACAACATGTTGCAAAACCTGCAGAAAGCAAGGCCTTTTCAGAGGTTTCTGAACCAATACCCTGAATAACGGTTTTAAATGGTGTAAGTGTTAATTCCAAGCGCCTTAAACCCTTTTGCGTGATAAAGCTACCCTGTGAACAATTATCAATGAAACAGCGCAACTTCTGAAAATTACCGAGAGCGTCTTGAATTTCCACAATAGCCGTAGAAAGTAAAACCGATTCGCACGACAATACGCTCGCACAAGCGGTTAGGCTCGTTTGCACCTCGGGGGGTGGAACAGTTACACCGACCTCAGCATTCGCCGAACTTTGGGATCTTGCCGGAAAATGGAGCATCGTGTGGTGTTTATTGCGACAGTTTCTACATACTGATTTTGATGGACAAGAATTACTCATATGGTTAAAGCGCAAACAATTCAAACAAAGACGATGCGATTTGACCATTTCAAATCGCTCGTGTGGCGTTTTTGCCGCAAACACAGGGCACGCATAAACTGTATGTGCCAATTGACAAATCAGACATTTCGAAGTGTTTTCGCTACCTGAAGTAAGTTTATTATTCGAGGATTTATTTACTAAGAACGCCGATTTAGTAGACGGCTTTGCAAACAGGTGTTTGAACCCTTTGTTGGCTGAGTTATCAACACTTTCCAAGACGCGACATTGACTTTCAATAAAATCTTCTAATTGTTTTAGCGTTGGAATGTCCGATGCCTTAGACCTAATCTCCGATTCAAATAATTTTCGCGTATCTGTATCAAGCTTATCTAAAAGGATGCTAAACCACATAAAGTCCTCTAACGAATTAGCAATGTTTAGAGCCTTAAGGGCCAAACGATTCTCTTTAACGTGGTCAAAGAGTTTTCGCAGGTCTTTCGCGGATTCTGCTTTCAATTTTGGAAAATTATTAATTGATGTCCAATAGTGATTAGCTAATCTACGCTTATCATCGTAGCGGTCGACGAGTGTATCGTACGCGATTTTATAATTATCTCCTGACAAAGGCAACGACTTAATAAGATTTAATGGCTCATTTTGTAAACAACTCAAAAGGTATTGCAGTTTTTGAATATCAGACAAATCAGATCTAGTATGTATTGCACTTCGAAATAATTCGATAAAACCGGTCCATTGACTATACTCTCCGGAATAAATCGGAAGTTCCAGTTTCGGCAAACGGACGTTATTAGAATGATTGAAGCTACGATTCGAAGAATTGTCATTAAGATTGCTAAAACTCGGGGACGATTCATTATCAGGAAACAAAGAAAAATAAATAGCTTCAATACTATTAAAGGCATCATCAAATTGTTTCCTAATGGCCTCTTCGGATGCTAGGTCCGGATTAGCTTGAGTGGATATATTTTGAATAATTGCGCGATGCAAGGGTTGAAATTCATCATAAATCGACTTTGCCCTGCCAAGTCGCCGTTTGAATAACGGACGTAACGCGGTTTCTTCCTGAGATGAAGAAGCTAGGTCACGAATTTCCAATAATTGATTAATTAAAGTACTGCGGAGTGCCAAATTCATTTTAAGCTGATTGGCCATGATTTATTGGTAAGCGGCGGCGGAAACTGCAACAAAGGGCTATATCCAAAATTCAAAACTTTGAGGATCGACAGCCGCCTGCAGTACCACAGCAATAAAAGCAAAAGCAATAAAACCCAACCGTTCTACGATGGTCACTTGTTGACCATATGCCCGGCGCAACCAAACTAGGAAATTCCGAGAACGAGCGACAATGGATGCAAAGATGCGGACCAAATTAAGCATAAAATTAATATGTGGGACGGCGAAACGTAACGACATACGCAATATACACGAATCAATAAGTTAAATCAATAATAACTCGTAAATAGCTGTACCTGCGCTGGAGCTTTGAATTTGGAAAATAAACGATATCAAAATTTGGAAAATTCGACAAATTTCACGCGTTTCTACTACACAAAAAACGGATAATCTCAATTGATTAGATCCGGCTCGAAGGACCAGAAATGTATCTGTCTCCAGGGCAATTAATATCTAAATTAATTCTACCTAAACGGAGAGCATAGGACTCGATAATACCCACGCAAAGTAGAAGTTTTTATAGGGACTTACCTTGATGGATATATACAGGAAGGCTCACATGTGGAAGTGGCACGTCGATTGACCCGTGACTCCAGGAGCACAAAACGATAAACACGAGCGATTACACAAAACAACAAAAAACGGGATCAGTTGACCGACCGTTCACCAACTCGTCTTAGGTTCATCTCCTGCTATGTGGGCCACTGACCCAACATTTAGGGGTGGCAGGAGAGGGGACAGTAAGCCCCATAACTCGACGTTCCACCAATAGTGGGTACACTTACCGCTAGGTAGAATTACAAACTACACTAAATTTATGTACAGCTATTTACTTGTATTAAGAATTACGAATGAAATAAACTAAACTAACATGATTAAAAGCTAAATACCAAACAGGTCTATTGCCGTTTTATATTTTATTTATTACCAACCAAATTTAGAATTAATGCGCCGGCTAACATACGAGAACTCAAATCACAGGGTTAGGTTGTAACATCCAGTATGAAATTTATTCTTGGGTATGACTTTTACTCTTGTGTAGCAAATGACCACTTTCTAACGAATAACAGTTAACCTCTAAAATAAAGGGTAAACAGAGAGCTGATCGGACACACAAAATTCAGCGTAATTTGATCGCAAATCTACCAACAATAAATAATTCCACCTCAGGTAATAAATAGCAATGCAATCAATGAATCAAGTAGTTTGGGCTAACCTATATTATGGCATAGGTGACGCTCACTCGCAACTGTTTTACTTACTGCTTCACGAATCCACGTCCGTCCACCGCAAAACCTAGCGACGCCAAGCTTGTAATTTCCTTCTGGAACTCTATGTGCGGCTGCAACCTGTTTCTGGACCTCGAACAATGTCTGCCCTAGGTGCTGAACAATATTGTCCACTTCTATCAGCTTCCTGGTGAATCGTACCGGGCTTCAAAAGGTGACCTCGTATCTGGATAAAACTTCTTAGAGATGCCACGCTTGTAATTTCTTGTTGGATGGCTTTTTGCTGCTGCAGTCTGCGTGTATACCACAAGCAAGGCCCAATCTACACGCTGCACACTGGTATTTGCTTGCCGTTGCCTCAAAACTCGTCGAAATCTGGCCCGGAAGTCGAACTCAAGTGGGCGAAACTACAGAATCACTTCCCTCCAGGATAGCATTTTCTAACTTTGTGAAAATACGCACAAATGTACACTGTTGATTAATAAAAGACCAACAAATTTCACAAATATTAACTTTTAATGTAAATAAACATTTCAATTTTTGGGAGCCAAGCTTATAACACAGCTTTTGGTGTAGCTTGCCTTATAAACTATGATAATTAGCATCTAGTATCCTAGCAACATGTTACAATTGTTTTCAAATAAGTTTATACAATGTTTTTCCTTAATAACTAAAATGTTTTTGCATAAATATCAATTCTTAAAGACACTAACCGCACTTTGTTTGTTTTTATACTTTTGGTTTAATTAAACACAGGTCATCAAGTATTTAGCACTGCACTATAGTCTTTGTTGTATTCTTAGGTTGCCTTTCAATGCTCTTTGTATCGTATGCCTTTTTACACCGTTTCCTTACCCATCACTTGCATTATCGATTTCTGGCATAATGAAATTAACACTAAACGCTGCATCGAAGCACCTCTGTATTTAAGCAAATTCGTAATCTTGTCTTACCGTTACAATGTTAACCTGTCAGCCATCATAAATTAGATGCATTTGCCATAACGAGCACAAATATTGAATAATAAGTTGAACGCCACCCTGCCGATACTGTTTCATTCAAATACTAACCTCTGTTAATCAAATTACAGTTATTGTTGATCATATCTTGTGTAATTACTAATCTATCTATCTTCTATCCTCTATCTATATATCTAAAAATCAATCGCCGTGTGTTAGTAACGCAAAAACTCGAGAACGACTTGACCGATTTGGATGTTTTTTTTTGTTTTGTTCGTTTTACTCCCGAGGTGATTTAGCAAAAAAAATCGGAAAAATCCAAAGGGAAGG
This sequence comes from Agriotes lineatus, assembly GCA_940337035.1. Taxonomy (NCBI): domain Eukaryota; kingdom Metazoa; phylum Arthropoda; class Insecta; order Coleoptera; family Elateridae; genus Agriotes; species Agriotes lineatus. Next base: position 13,723 of record CALNHX010001518.1, read on the forward strand.
CCGGAAAATTAGAAAATATCGAAAGTGTGTTTTTCTATACACTGTACGACTTTCTATTTGCAGTCATACTTTTGTAATTCTGTGCTTAATGGTTTGAAGGGTTTTTCCCATCATGTCATAATCCAAAACAACGTTTGCCGGGTCAGCTAGTGTTTAATATTTACTTATTGTTGGAATAAATAGAATACCAATTGTGGACCTATTTGAATCTCTTTTTCATGTTCGTACGTTAGTTATGCAACCAAAATTGGTGTAAGCACTATATCATTACAATATACACGTACGTTTTTCAACATTTTCTATACTACGATACGGTTTAAAAACTGAGGTTAAGCAACTAGTACCTACTTAAATCATGCAAAATGTTGCAATGCCGTACAAAACACTTACATGGATAATTTACAGATGAACTGTTATTACTTGAAAGCTGCTTGACATTAGAAAATTATTTATTGATTTTATGAAACCTACTTATACATGACTTACACTTTCCATAATGTACTTGATTTTAAATAGCTTCCCGATTTATGGTTAGAATACTACCTATACACATTTCTCGTAATTTCGTTGGGGTCAAAACAAAGGGATTGCAGGATCTATTTATGCCTGTAATAAAATACAAGATGTTCTAAAGGTAAAGTTCATTTGTTTATTTAAAATGTAATACTGAATCCTTGCGGTCAAAACAAAGGGATTGCAGGATCTATTTATGCCTGTAATAAAATACAAGATGTTCTAAAGGTAAAGTTCATTTGTTTATTTAAAATGTAATACTGAATCCTTGCAAAGTTATAGTAAATATCAAGTTTTTCTTGTTTGAAAATAACATATGTTTAAATTCAATACGCATATGAATAACAGCACTTTGAACCCTCTATTCTTTTTTCATTATTAAGCAGTTATAGTCCTAAATTTTACATTTTATGTATCAGATATCAGATATAAAACTGTCCTACAGTCTTCGATGTTCACCATAAATTGCTTTAGTAAATATCGATAATTTTCCATGATTTTGTAGAATAGATAACATAAACCACACGAAAATTATTTATAGTTAAGGAAAACATCCTCTGGTCATTTCCAGGGTATATGATTTTGTATAGAAGTGGGTAACTTCTTATTCCATGACATATTGTTAAACAGATCTTTTTTTACCAATTGCAGTTTTCTAAATTACTCCGAAATTAAAAGTTGGCTGGATGTTCGGTGTTATTATGCTTAGACTTAGATAATTCTAGTTACAAGGACTACTGACACGTGAAGGTCATTATACTTTCAAGCAAACAAAAAGCTTAATATACCTCCTTTGACTAGGGGTGAAATTTCTAAGTTAACTTTAAAAATCCTCCTGGCTGTGTTGTTAATTTTATACAGGCCGACGTTACTTCTAATTTATTAAATATTAATATTAAAATTGATGGAGGGCTGAGTAATGTTGAATTGTGTTGCAAACTAAATAGTGTGTACTGTTAAATTTGAATGGTATTTTTGCTTCTCCTTTATTGTTTCTGGTTTCTATCAAATTGAGCCTGGGTTGTCAAATCTACTTGACAGATGAACGAACTAGAGTGCGTTGATAGATAATTGCTATATTAGCCTCTATCGCAGTAAGCAAACAAAATGCCTTTAAACATGGGGAAAAGCTGTGCTATAAAGTCTAATATCTTTTTCGTCGTGGCTGTTGGTAAAATAAAAATTTTGAACTTAAGGGGCGTTAGAATTGCCAAAAACTTATATTCCTAGCCTTTCATAATTAGATGAGATTTTATTCCTATACATTGCGAGAACTAGGTTTATTCGTTATACGAGTAGTAAACTGATTTTCCAAGAGCTTTTATGAAATATAATTTGTTTAAAAGCGAACACGCGCCTAACTATTATTCTGCAGTTTTTCTGCGAAATCATTGGAATAGAAGTAGCCGTTTATATTAACAAAAATATAATCTGTAGTAAATAGATAAGAGGTTCTATTTTGTCCGATTCAAGTTGTATTTTTTACAAGAATTTGGCTTACAGGTAACTTGACGAGATAAACAGTCACTGATACAATGTATAGACGCCAAGACGAGTCGTTCAACAATTCACCAATTGGATATCAAATTTGAGAGTAAAAATGCAACTTTAATCTGGAGAAAATCGAAACCTCCAATGTATGTTGATGTAAGAATTTAAAGATTACGTAATTCCAATGTTGTTGGCATTACGGTAAAAGATAAACAACATTTTATCCAATTTAAAAGTTAAAGCAAATTTAATCCGCTGACAAAATCAAAGTGACTAAAATATGGCGGCTTATAGGATTTTCTACACATGAGTTAAATTATTATTGTAATCGCTTGTATAAAGTATAAAATCACTATATAGTGCATAATATACCCGTTGCTCTGGTTCACAATCTCTTAAAAGCTACACAGACACTGTATGAAATTATATAAAAATGCTAAACGTTGAGCTTAGGTTCAAACGCTACGGTTAAAAGTGCGTTACCTAACGAAATACACAAATTCCATTCCGTTTTGCCGCGCTACAGGCTACAGTTACATTTAAATTAATCCCATCTAAATAAGAGCAAATATTCCGGACTTGCCCAAGAATTCCAGAGTTTTCCCCGTTTCCATTTTCGTACCGACATGTAATTTGTCAAAGAACTTTTGCCATTTCTTCCCACATCTTAATCTGCTCAGAAGCCTACGTAGGGCAATTAAACAGAATTCGATTTATCTACTTGAGATAACTGCTCGAAAGTCGCCTTCCATGTTAGGATCGAATTTAATTTTATTCACAGCCGCAATCCTTGCTTTTATTAGGTTACATTCGTTAGGCTGCTACTCGTACATTGGCATAACGAACTGTACTATTCAAGCAAGCGTAGTTCTATATTAAATGTATAGGAGTAATGCAATGTTGTTAGTATAGCTCTTCTAAGGAAACTTCCATTGCATGTAACTATGACGTCAAAATTCGTACCACCATAATAATAGAAAACAAAATTTTTGCTTTTTAACATATGAGGTTGGCCGCTCTGAGCGCAGTTGCACAATCGTACAAAATTTATTAGGTGTCAGAAGTGACAAACAACTAAAGTTGTTTTTGAAAGATGCCGTATAAGCATTTGGGAAGTCGTACAAAGGAACTTGTTGCTTCTTTAACAACAAATTTCTAACAGCAACGTAATAATGGAGGCCTTTTTATATTGTTGAATGCCGCCAGGAAGGTAATTTCCAATCTGTCGATTAGCTAATGCAAATTTATAAAAGTTTACTTTAGTGGTTTGCGGCAGCATTAAATATCAGTATTTCAACAGTAAGCTCTACATCAGCCAATTAACTGAAATTTAGATTTCTCCACCTAAAAGACGGCCATGCTATAAACCCGTTACCTGCGTTGATAACTTCACAGAGACTGCTATTCGAAAAACGCTTTATGAAATGTACGAATAAAGTAAGTCTAAATGCTTTTAATATAATAGATATTAACGATACAAGTTTGATTATGAGCATCTTAACGAAACGAGTCTGATTGCCAAAACGAAGCGGTGAGTCGAGTTTTGCGGCAATCAAACGAGTTTCGTTGTGTGAGTAGAATAGGGCCACTTCCCCCCTCCACTTTTTATTTGATTCGCGGATTCGCGGTTTAATTCGCGGATTTCGCGGTTTTATTCGCGGATTGACCTAATTAATTTCGCGGATTGACCTAATTAATTTCGCGGTTTGATCTAATTAATTTCGCGGTTTGATCTAATTAATTTACATATGTGCTACTGATTAAATTACGCATTAGATTTTTTAATTTGCTTCTGGAATTACGCGTCGGACTTCGGCGGCCATCTTGGATTTCTGGCGGGAATATTTGAAATTTGAATTTTTGCCGATTTTTCTAAGTTTAATTTGTTGGATTTGAATTTCGCGGTGTGTCGGCCATCTTGGTGCGCGCGCACTTCTCACGGCGGTTGTTTTTAATTTTCGTGGAAATATTTGAAATTCAAACTGATAGATCTATATCGCTCTCTCTCTCTCTCTCTCTCTCTCTCTTGCATTCACTCGTGGAAATATTTAAATTTAAAAAATCTATTTGCGGCGGACCCGAGTGGGAATCGAACCCTAGTTTTCTGGTTAACAGTCTTAGCACCTTACCGTTGTGCTATCGAGGCGACTTGGAAATATAGGAAATGAACAAGATGCCATTTCGCAGCTGTGCCGTCACACCGTTCGAGTTGAAACAAACTATTTTTCAAAAATTTATATTATGAGAATGGAGAATGTTTAACATATTGTGTTTACAGGCAGACACAATTTTTAAAAAAAATATATATGCAACAGCTTTGCTACTAATAATAATTTTATAATTTGCAATATAGTCATTGCCCCAAGTTTCTGGTTAATTTCCATTCCCTCAGTGGTTAATTTCCATTCAACCGCGCATAATTTGAAAAGCTATATGAAATAATTACTTTATTTTTATAATTAAAACAGCGAAATCAGCGAATAAATCAGCGAACCCGCGATAATTACTTTTATTTTATATAGCGAAAGCTGATTCATAAATTTGACCGTTGTAAAACGCCTGTCAGAGCCTGCACTGCAAAACACAGGCACCGACATGCTCCGGCTCGAGAGTGGGGTGTCGCTGACGTAATGTTTTCGTACCTGCATAAAAGTGGCTGCGGACTCTATAGCGCATCGAATTGCTTCACTCCTAGTCGTCGTGTCAACACCACCAGTTTTACCTAAGATGGATCCTCGAAGTGTTAATAAGTGCCAAGAAAAACCAGGCCCCTACACCAGGAGACCGACAGCAGAAAAAACAAGTAAGAAAACGCATCTTTTAAATAAAAAACAACACGGTGCACCGTTACAACCACCAGCCATGGACGTGGAGGCCAAGGGGTATTCACCACGTCTAGATGCCACCGAGGAGGACCTGCGGGTGTTCATTGAGGAGACGATGCCTTCCTATGACGTAACACCGATCGTGACGCCTGAGATCCGCCAAACCCGACGGGAAAAGAAACGGTTATTATGCGACCTCACTGTGCCTTTAAACAATAGCGCAAGCAAGGTTGTTCATTTGGGCCTGGATCCTTATAAACAATTTTCGCCTGTTGCAAGAATTTTGAAGACCGACATTGGAGCAGGTGTTTCATTCACAGCCGAGTCGTTCATGACTTTTGTGGAAGCGCTACCGAACATGTTTGTGATGGCCAAGCAGGGGACTTTCAGATGTGAATTAACTGAGCACACAGTGGAGTACGTGAACAATGATACCTGCAGGATTATTACAAAGGACCCCGAGAACAAGTTTACTCTTTACGTAACGTATGAAACACTATCAAATTTATTGCCGATGTACAACTTGATGATTGTGAAAATAAATGACTTGAAACGTGTAAAGTGCAATTTCCAAAATTTTGGTGAAGTGATCGTCGACAAAGTAATACATGCAGAAAATTTGTGTCTTGATGATTCAATCATTTTTAATACTCTGCGCTGGACTTTCGCTAACGATATTTTATTGTGGGAACTTGTGTTCAAATTTAAAATGTATGTTATTATAGAACTGCAGAAGTTGATTGATACAGATGAGCGCATGAAACCGTACATGTCCTAGTTTATATGAAATATTGTATGAAAATGTAAATAAAGAATGTTTTAAACTGTATTTCTTTTTAATTATGTAGCGAGTGTTGGTTTATACATGAGGTAGGTTGGCCGAGTGGTTAAGGCGTCAGACTTAAGATCTGATCTCGAAAGAGGTCGTGGGTTCGATTCCCGCACCTACCATGTTTTAATGTATTTATTATGAGCGTGTTGATTTTTTTAAGTTAGTTTATTCACGACGGCCCTACTGTAATAATCGCTCACTGCATAAAAATGGAGCATCAGTTTTCTCATCCTTTTTCGGCTATTGTGGCAGGCCCCTCAGGATCGGGCAAATCGTTTTTTGTAATAAATTTCTTGAAAAATATGAAAAAACTCTGCAGTGTAAATTTCGCTAAAGTTATTTGGTGTTATGGCGAGTGGCAAAAATTGTACGAAGATTTAAAATCTTTAGTCGAATTTCAACAAGGTCTGCCAGACATGACATCTTTTGAGGGGTCCGAACCCAAACTTTTAATAATCGACGATTTAATGAGGGAAACAAATAGCTCAGTCGTAGACATATTCACCAAGGGGAGCCATCACCACAATCTCAGTGTTTTTTTTATTACGCAAAACATTTTTCACCAAGGAAAAGGACAGAGGGATATTTCCCTAAATGCCCATTACATTATTCTTTTCAAAAATCCGCGAGATAGAGCTCAAATAAAGCACTTAACTAGACAGATATGTCCAGAAAACCCGCGATTCCTTCAAGAAGCATACGAGGACGCCACAGCTAGACCACACGGGTATTTGTTATTCGACTTAAAGCAAAGTACACCTGATATAGCGAGGTATAGAACATCTATTTTTCGCCAAGATGGGGCGTGCTATATTTATATTCCGAAAAAGGGGTATAAAAGCTCGTACACTAACCAATTTACTCTCATTCATTAGTGATGTCTCGATCAGTAATTAGAAATTCGGAGTTGTTACGTGCTCTACATAAACTCGGACCAAAGGAGCGAACCGCGTTATTAAAAGCCGTAGGCGATAAACAAATTCATTGTATCTGCGAGTGTGTGCATAATACCTTAAAAGGAAAAATACCTTTATCACTTAATCAAAAATCAACGATCTCGAAGCATAAAGCTGTTCTTAGGAGTTTAGTCAAGCCTGGAGAGTCTATAAAAAAGAAGCGTCAAATACTAATACAGAAGGGTGGCGCTTTCCTACCACTAATATTAGCTCCATTAATTACTGGTGTATTGAGTTCTATTTTCAAATAAGATGGAAAATACCCGAAAAATGATGATCGTACCGCCTGAATTCATGCATCGCTTTAAGGATACAGAGAAATCAGAGCAAAATATATTATCGCAGCTTGACGACGAAATGCAAAAGGTTTTATCGTCTAAATTAACCGATCACGATAAATGGCTACAGTACAATCAGGTTTTACAAAGGTATCTTCATTTTGCGGATCAAACGAGGCAATCAATCAAGATACCTATAGAATCGAACAACAGGGGTATTTCAGACGCATATATTTTATCGACGCTCCCTAATACTTTTAAGAAAAACGGTGAAGCCTTTTTACAGCTTCTAAGAACGTCGGATGAAGTGGAGTGGGACGGCAAGGGTACAGTCAGCATAAAAGGTGAAATTTTGCCGTCCTCCAACATTATTGATTTAATGCATGATGTTCTAAGACCTAAGAAAACTACAAATCCGCCAGGCCGACACAAGTTCCTCGATTACATTAAAGAGAACAATGTACCTCAAGTGCTGTTTGGGGATCCTAAACGTCAAAATGCACCAGACGTGAGTAAATCAGATGTGGAGAGTGACGTCGATCCTAAATCAAAGTTAATAGCGCCTGCAACAGTGTCCAAGCAAGAGGGTTCAACGCGAAAAACACCGAAAACAACGCAAAGATCGATATCGAAAATAAAGGGTATTTCTGGCTGGGAGCGTCTTAAACTTTAACATAGCAGAATGAATTTGGACGCCATCTATTATGATCCGGCCAACCCAGTAGGCTTCGCAGGCGCAAACTCATTAATTTCTTCCGTGAAAAATAATCGTCCCAGTGGTGAAGTAAAGGAATGGCTAAAGAAACAGGACGCCTATACTATTCACAAAACTGCAAGAAAAAAATTCCCTAGAAACAAGTACATTGTTAGCAACATTTTCGAATTATGGCAGGCTGATCTCTGCGACATGCGTAGTTTAGCGCCCCACAACGACGGCTATAATTTTATTCTAACCGTAATTGATGTGTTTAGTAAAATGGCATGGGCGAGGCCTCTTAAATCTAAAACGGCTACTTCAGTAATAAACGCATTTCGTGAAATATTTGCTGAAGCCGGTAACACGCCCATAAATTTACAAACCGATAAAGGCAAAGAATTTGTTGCTAGAGCCGTACAGAATTTTTTCAAACAACACGATATCACGTTTTATGTGACGCAAAACCCTGATGTTAAAGCATCAGTCATTGAGCGTTTCAATAGAACATTAAAAACCAGAATGTGGCGCTATTTCACATACTCTAATTCATACAAATACATAGACGTATTACAAAATTTACTGACTTCGTATAACAATCGCCATCATTCAAGCATCAAGATGGCACCCTCCGCAGTAAATGATGGTAATATACTGGAAGTGTGGAACAATCTGTACAGAAAGGGGATGGGAGTCGACAGGAAGCCTAAATATAAAGTGAACCAACATGTAAGAATTAGTAGAACGAAGGACGCATTCGAGAAAGGATATGAAACTAATTGGAGCGGCGAAGTGTTTATAATTAAAAAAGTGATTCTTAGAAAACCACCTGTGTACGAAATAGTTGATTTAAGCAACGATACGATAGAGGGCGTCTTTTATGAAGAGGAATTACAGCCAGTGACTTTGGATGATAACGCTTTGTTTAAAGTCGAACAAGTGTTAAAAGAAAGAGGACACGGTCAGCGCAAAGAGTACTTTGTAAAGTGGCGAAATTATAACGACAAGTTCAACTCTTGGATTCCTGCAGCTAATCTTCAGCAACTATGAATACAGATGAAGAATTTTATCTAACATTACTTAGCAATAGTTCTATGAGCTATTTTCCAAATAACACCACAGCACAATTCATAACGCAGCTCCCTAAACGAATAAGGTTACCGGGGCAATGGGTTACAGGTATTGCTGAAGTGCAATATCCATGCTCCTTTTTGGCCGTGACAGATACAGAAAATCTAGTCTATTATCGCACAGAAATACCTAAAGTGCAAGCCGGAGAAGAAACGTATGCTGAGTTGAAAAAAGTATTGCAAAACGCTAATTCATATTTTAAAAGTGATAGAGAGCAAATTTACTATGGTAGCGATGGATGGCACGTAATCTGTATTCAGCCCGGCAATTATGAAAACATTGAACATATTACAGCCGAAATTAACAATCACAGGTTATTAGAAAAGTTGCTGAATTTTCAATATAATAGAGTAACAAAACGCGTGTCTCTTGAAATTAAAACGTCGTCATTGAAAATGCTAGGATTTTCACAACGTCTGGCCTTACAACTTGGTTATAAACCTGATATAAATATAGCTGAAGCACCTGTACCAAGCCACCCCGCAAATATCTGGGTTGGTTTACCATCACAAATGTTTATTTACTGCGATATTGTGGAACCACAGCTTGTAGGAGATGTCTTGGCTCCGCTTCTTCGCATTGTTAACGTGACCTCTGATAATTATAATTACGGTTGCCACAAAGACGCCATATTTTCGCCGACTCATTATATAAATGTCATGAAGAGGGAATTTGAGAATATCGAGATAAATATAAGGACCGAAACGTCGGGTGTGATGCCATTCGAGTTTGGAACGTTGAGTTTAAAACTACACTTTAAGAGGATACAGTAGCTGCTATGGATTGTCCTTATCAACAATACTACACCAATCAGGCAGGTCAAGGCGTTGGAGCTATCTACAGAGGAGCAGCCTACCAGAGAGGTCATGGGATCGGAAGCTTTTTAGGCGGAATATTTCGTAGTATCCTGCCTCTTTTTAAAACCGGTGCTAAAGTTGTTGGAAAGGAAGCTTTAAGGACAGGCGCTAACATTTTAGGAGATGTTAGTGAAAGTCGACCGCTAAAAGAAGCGTTCCATAACCGTGTACAGGAGGCTGGAAAGAATCTCAAACGTAAAGCCGATAGAAAAATTGATACTCTAATGGAAGGATCGGGATATAAAAGGCAACGCACTCTGAATTACAATCAGTCTACAAGAAAAATCGCTAGGAAGAAGCTGAGCAAACCCAACTACACCGATATCTTCACCAGCAAGTAGTTTTCACAATGGCGTTTTTGCATGCGCAGTCTTGTGAGTGTGTTAAATCAGAGTTAGATTTGTTCGCTCTGCCCGCAACTCAAACCAGTATCGAAAATGGACAATGGATTTTTTACAAACCGCTTTCCTCGCTTAATGACGATGCACCGATTGAATTTATTGTGCCTGGAAACGGTAACGATTATATCGATTTAAGTCAGACCATGTTATACATTACTGCTAAAATTGTTAAACAAGATGATACACCATTAACCGACAAAGAGGTTGTAGGCCCTGTTAATAATTGGATGCACTCTATGTTTAATCAAGTTGAGGTGTATTTGAATCAGAAGCTTGTGAGCCCGCCAAACAATACATACGCATACCGTTCATACATTGAAACTCTGCTGAATTACGGCAATGGTGCTAAATCAACCCATTTAACATGCACACTATGGTACAACGACACAGCCGATAACATGGATGACATCACTACGCATAATGAAGGATTTGTAAAGCGGAAATTTTTTACTGCTGCAAGTAAGCAAGTCGAAATGATGGGACATGTACATTCCGATTTATTCAATCAAGAAAAATTTCTTATAAACGGAGTTGAAATGAAAGTCAAATTTATCAGATCCCGAGATTCGTTCAATTTAATGGCAGACGAAGGATCTACATTCAAAGTGAAAATTAGTGATGCCAGCTTACTAGTGAGAAAAATGAAAATAAACCCGTCTATTTTACTAGCGCATACCAAAGCTTTGGCGACTGCGCCTGCTAAATACCCCATTACAAGATCCGATGTTAAAGTGTTAACTATTCCGGCTGGTGTGCAAAGAAAATCTTTAGATAATATTTTTCTGGGGCAATTACCAAAACGATGCATTGTAGGTTTTGTATCGAATAGAGCATTTAACGGCCATTATGCAGCAAACCCTTTCAATTTTAATAACTACAAAATCAATTATTTCTCCCTATACATCGACGGTCAACAAATTCCTTCAAAACCTCTACAGCCTGATTTTTCTAAGAATGGCATGTACGTTCAAGCATATCACACACTATTCTCGGGTAGCGGTATACACTTCCTCAATGAAGGCAACGCTATAAAACGTGAAGATTACCCTTATGGCTACTGTCTATTTGCTTTTGATTTAACCCCCGATCTGGCTGCAAATGCAACAACACACTGGAACCTTCTTAAAAATGGAGCTCTACGTTTAGAGGTGGGTTTTCAAAACGCGTTAGAAGAAACTATTAATTGTCTAGTTTATGCAGAGTTCGATAACGTCGTAGAAATTGACAAACACAGAAATGTGCTGGTGGATTTTAGTAGTTAAAAACCAACAACAGTTTTTTAAAATTTAGTCATGCTCAAACATTTCGTCAGTATGGACAGTGCCTTCGTAGATCTGCAAGGGTTCCGTGGTGATAAGAAACAGTTTATTCCGAAAGAAGTGGCTGTTATTTCAGCAGATGGCAACCAGTTAGCAATTTTCGTTTTAAAACCTCCTGCAAAATATGACACTCTGCCCTATTTCGTTAAAAAAGGCATAAACTATCTGGAGCAAAGACATCACGGTCTAACCTGGGATTCTGGTTCTATACATTTTGATGAATTTGAAGCAGAGCTAGCACGAGTTCTCAAAAAATTTGAAAAAGTGTACGTTAAGGGCCAAGAAAAGAAGGAGGTTCTAAGTTTTCTGAATAAAATCGTCGTAAATTTGGAGGATCTCGAGTGCCCGTCTTTAAAAGTTTTGCGAAAAACTACTGCTGCCGTACGTTGCCTCAATCACAACATCCGTTCGCCTGTATGTGCATTGGAAAACATACTAATTTTATCCGACTGGTGGCGCAATGAATACACTGGAAGTTCAGAAAATATTGCAAACAATCCCGAGTCTGTTGAATGTGAAACGCTATGTTTTTGCTTCTGATCAACTCCCTACAAGAATTGCAAGACCTGTGGCAATCATCGTCAACACAGATCCAGCAAACCGACCTGGACAACATTGGAATGCAGTGTATATAGACCAATATGGATATGGGGAATACTTTGATTCATACGGCCGCCCTCCAAGCGGTTATCATTTAAAATTTTTACAACAAAATTCAATCAGCTGGTCTCATAATCCAAAAATTTTGCAAGATTTTAGCTCTAACGTTTGCGGCATATACTGTTTAATGTATTTATATTTTAAAATGAATGGTGCATGTATGATAAGCTTTGTAAACCTGTTCACTGATAATTTAGTTTCTAATGACACATATGTAAAAGCACTATATATCCAATACTTTACCTTAATAAACTTGTTTAATGTTATTTAGAAAAAACACAAATAGTTTGTAATTAAACATATTTTTATTACACACAAAATATTTAATAAATGTATTTACAATATTCGGTTGTTTTATTTACAAAAATTAACAGCCTCTTAAACCTAGCATGCAAAATAAAACTAACATGCAAATAAAACTAACATGCAATTAAAATCTAACATGCAGTTAAAGTTAGCGCAAATTGAACCATGTGACAATAAGTGCAATATTTAATGTACGTTTTGCGACAGTCGTGGTTAGTTTTCTAAAATGATTGAAATTAAATATTATGAAACCAATTGCCACAAAGCGGGTCTTATGAAATGTGAACACTAACCACACGTTGAAAATACGTACGAACAAATAAGCAATTACATGTAAACATAATGCATAAATCAAAAATTAGTTTAAATACTTTTGTTTTACAAAAATATGTGGCTACAAGTGCAATAAGTTGTTGCATAAAAACATCATAAAAGTTAAAAAAGACAATACAAAATATAAAATATTGTTATAAAAACAGTTGATTATAAAAATAACGAAACTATACGCAATATAGACACTCATAAAAGTTAAAAAAAAAGACAATACAAAATATAAAATATTGTTATAAAAACAGTTGATTATAAAAAGAACGAAACTGTACGCAATATAAACACTAGTCTGCTTTAAACCCATAAGGTAATGTGTCATAACTATCTTCAACACGCCTACGTTTAGTGTACTGAACCCTATAAATTTTCTTTTCGGGCTTAGATATGACTTGATACATCCCTGTACGAGCAATTTTCCGGTCGGTTTCTACATACGTCGCGGCGGCATTGTCAAGAACCATGCTCTTAAGGGTATCAAAATTTACTTTTTCGGCATTTTTGTAGTTTAAAGTTATGCCTTTTACTTTACATACAAATTCGTAAGCGTTTTTATTGGTCGAGAAAACCTTAAAGGCATAGTTTTTAGGCCCTCCGCTAACAAATTCCGTAATAAAGCTACCTGGCCCATATTCCCTCATCTCGTCCGTCATATCCCCCAAAAAATCGCCCACAGGAGGTACCCATTCACCAGGCTTTTGGGTCAGCAATATGGAATCGGTATCAAAATACAAAACACGCTCCCCTAATTGTTCCAAATATTTATATAATTCAAGTCTTGCATTGGCTGTGGTGTATGCAGCCAATACAACATTGACCGTTTTAAGCGAAACTATTCCCTCCTCAGGTCTATCCCAGATTACGACTATCACCTCCTCATCGACTATCATGATTGAATGAACCTGTATTGAAGGATCAGTTAACATTTTAAAAAAGTCATAGGAATCTGAAAGAATGCTTGTCTGCATCAAATTCTCCCTTTGCCCAAATTTGCCCCAGAATGCATTTAAATTTAATTTTGAACTGTAACGCATGCCAGAATTCAAACAAATTTTATCCTTTTCTAAGGTTACGCCTTCTCGTTCTAAATATTCCGCTAAATATTGATCCTGGGCGTTTTCGTTGTTACACCAAGCAGGCCACCCACTACATTCCTGTTTTGATTTTAAAAAATTATCGACATATCCCGAAAATAGACCGCCTGTTTTAGTGGCCCTGTTATATTGCACAATATCGTACGCCCATATTTCATGAAACTCGAGCACACGGTATCCCAGTTGAACAGCTTTTTTTAGTTCATCGGACACATATGTTCCGGTAAACTTGCGCGAGTCTTCTGCATGGATGCAGTCACCAGGGAAGCTGGTTTCGGCACATAACCTGCACAACACAAACATTAATTTGCCATGCATTCGGAGGGGTAAAACTGGATGATAAAGATTTTGAGGCGGCAATACAGTGCATTTAATTAATCCATCGATTGAATCGAGAGGAAACTGTCTACACTCCGCATCACCAACGTATACTTTAGGATGGCCTACAGGATACTTGCCATATTTATTAACGAAAGGATAAAGACTACAAACATCGAAATATTTTATCTGCTCGTTTTCCTGGCATTTATAATGAAGTTTTACAGCATTAGTACGCCCACCGAAAAAACTATCTCGCGGATTTAACGGGGTATTTCTAATAATGTCGTGATTGTTTACAAAATTAGCTGCATTATGATTATATTTCAAAAATAAATTAAATTCGCATTCCCACATTTCTACAAGCGTATAACCTGCCCTTCTAATTCTCGAGGCAGATGCTTCTGTTGCCTCGCGACGAACAAACATTGTATCATTTTTCACGTTTGATAAATCTACGGTTTGGTCAGGGTAGCATTGCTCACAACCGTGGAAATAGCAACCGTGAAAATTATAAACAGTGTTCGTTTCTGCACAAAAACCATCTACCAAAAGACCTTCAGGCAATCGAACTTCTCTATTATTACCGGCATGTTGAATGGCGATACCTTGCTCGTGTCCTACCCATAAAAGCCATTTAATTGCAATCGTCGACTGCCTATCCCCTAACCTGTATCCGCCTGGTGGAATAATTGCGATCGTGTTTTCTTTCAAAAAATTTCGCCTGTAAACTAAACTGCAACAGCCGGCTATTGTGTTACACTCTCTAAAAGGATCTACTCCATTTTCTTTGTTATAACGTGTCCAAAACTGTATACAAGCCTTGCGCAATATATCGACATCTTGAATACAGTATTTGACTATTGCTTCTTGCATGTCAAATACTGCGTTCTGAGCGATTTCCGAATTATACCACGCAAGGAAAGTTGCTCGATCCATAAGAGACATTTCATCGGCCATATAGTAATGAGTTGGGGGCAATACTCCAATATAATTTTGATTCTCTAACTTGTTAAATAAATGGGGAAAGTATCCTTTTGTAGCTTCAAAATTAAATGTTTTGGGCAGCTTAGCTAATGCTACAGGCAAAAAATTTAAAGAGTCTATAAATTTAACATTGGGACAGGTGATGCACATTAATTTTGTACCGGTGGCAATAATTTTCGGGGCCCACTTTTTCTGATGTTTGACAATATGCTGCATAATAAAAGAACCATCATATCCCTTCATATTATGCGCCAGGGCAAAAACGTTAGCGATATTGGCTAATTTAGAAATATATTCTAGCAAACTTTGAACGGGGTTATTTTTAAACACATGTTGACGAGGGCCGCAAATTCTGCAAGACTGCTCGATATCGCCAAGATTAATACAAGAATTGCAAACATTTTGTGCTACGCATAAATTTGGTTCGTGCACAAAAACATTATCTAAACCTTCCAAAGCTGTCTCCTGCCTTGCCTCAAAATCATAAAAAACGAAAATAAACTTTTTAGACAATTTAGGACTCTTTTTCTTTGCCATATAACATAAATGTCGGGTTGGCATATCTTTCGCGCAGGTGTGGCAATATTTTACGCCGCACGTATGACCTTTCTTGTTGTTTTGCCAGTATGTCATGAGGCATACTGTACACCTTTTTAAAGTTTTGCATAATGATTTTGTATGTTCGTCAAAACATTCCCGACCACGAAAATCCCTATGGCAATTATTGCAAGCTATTGGGTCCAAAAACAGGTTACAGGGCGGTTTTGAATGGCAACAAGGGCAAATATAAGAGCAGTTTTTGTGGGCCTGTTTATTATTGGTACGGGATAAACAAAATTCGCAAAAATAACTGGTTGCAAAGGCCGAAGTTAAGCTGGTTATTACATTGTAATGTTGATCCTCTAATAACAAATTTAATATTTTTCTAGTGGATTCCCTGGGCCCCTCGTAATATTTACTGGCGCCAATACGCGAATTATAAACGACAATGGTGTAATTAGCTAGATACAACTGGAATTGTTCCAAGTGTTCTCGCGTGGCTCCATTGATTAGATTAACACCGACATTTTCACAAAGCTCATAACATTTCTGTGTCAGGATTGGATGACCTGCTTTGAAGGAGCGCAGATCTGGGTCATTATCTACCCAAGCTTTGGCCAGAATAAGAGCTCGGGCAAGACAGTAATTGTCATCATTCCTTACAGTTAATATACCATGTTTCCTTCGAGAAAATTCCTCAAAACTAACGCCAGTCATTCTGGTTTTTCCATATCCAACAGGCAAAGTGATTCGGTTTACATGCAATGTCATTTTATCTTGAGCAAAAAACTTAGCGTTAGATTGAAGTATTTTCTCCAAGGTCGACATTACAACACCGGCGTTGAGCTGGTCAACACGGCGGAAAGAAATGCCTATCGGCTTGTCTGCAAAATTATCGTTCCTTAAAACTAAACCTATCTTATCAGAAGCCGATGCTCCCTTGGTGATATGTGTGATGATCTCATCGAATGCATTCTGTAAATAAGGGTTTCAATAAGTTAAAACGTCTAGCTCACCATATTTCAAAATATTAACTGAGTATATAACGTTGCAAATGTTTGAAATATTAAACTATCAATTTCAAAATTTGTAAAACCGAGCTAAAACTACAGCAATGAATTTAGAGTATGTGACTAAAAAATAAACTATAAATCCATTTAAAATCAATAAATAACTTGCGGCGTAAATTTAGAGTGGTTGTTTTCAATATACAATATTTTATACTTACATTAAGCCATATGACAGGGTTGCTCGTCGCAGCCTCTACCTCGTTGAATTTGAAGGTCAAGGTGAGAGCTTCAGTGTTGAACTTCTTTATAATCTTGCGACCTTCGCTCATCAACGTAATATACTGAAGCTGTTTCACCGACGACGGTTTTGCAAGAACCAACATGTCCGCAGAGGTCGATGGCTTTGGGTTATTCTGCTGTAAATTAAAAAGAAGTATGTTACTATCACTTCACCGTAAAATTACTTGTGTGGCCCAAACGGGTTTTTATTTTAGTTTCATGAATCAAAATTTTCTAATGGTTGATTTAAATATAAAAAAGAAACGAATAACGACAATTCAGTTTTAAACTAATAGGTTTTCAGAATTGTTGTTGCAAAATGTAGGAAACTTTCGCACATTTAAAAAATAGTTCGGCAAAACTTACAGGTGCTAACATTTCGCCAATTGCAGAAGTCCTTGGGGTAGGTCGTTGCTGCCCTGCATGGACGGTCTCCAACATGGCGGACGTACTCGATGGCCCTGGATTATTCATTTGCTGTAAATTAAAAAAGAAGTATGTTACAATCACTTCACCGTAAAATTACTTGTATGGTCCAAACGGGTTTTATTTTAGTTTCATGAATCAAAATTTTCTAATGGCTGATTTAAATATAAAAATGTCGGGTATACTTACATTTATCGATGAAATGACCAGGGGCGATTGACGCGTATCGTCTTCCAAGCCACGTTTAGCAGAAGGCCCCGTCGACGTAGATGCTCCATCCTGCAAAATTGTAATTTATATTAGCGTTTTTAAGTAACGGGGCTATGTGCTATTTTAAATCGACTAACGACAAATGAGTTTTAAACTAATAGGTTTTCAGAATTGTTGTTGCAAAAGGCTGGAAACTTTCACACATTTAATAATTTTCTAAAAATAGGAAATATATTTTTACTTACCGATAGGGAGGCAAACGACTGCTTGGCCCGAATTCTTCCGACGGCTTGACACAACTCGAAATAAGTATGAAAATACGACGGTTCCAGAACCACGCCCTCGTTAGTTAGTTTATGCTGAATTATTTTAAAGGCTAGTAAAACAAATTCCTCATTTGTATATAGCCCGTTCTTGAAATAATCAAGAATTTGATAGACGGTTAACTCGGATGTGTTCATCGTTGCAGATGAAAAAGCACAAAACAATCACTATAGCACTTACACTCACGCTTTCAAAAGATAGCTGGCACTTGCACTACGATGCGTCTTCAGGTGAGGGATGTGGCGGAATGAACGAGGTATGCTCGCCTTGTAGTGGTTTAGACAAGAGAAAGCGGTTCGCGAAAGCGCTGGAGGGCAAACCGTTACGTTTCACTTCAACAAACAAAGGAGCCTCGTCACCAAGGTTGTTTAAATGAACAAAACACATGTCTCGACCTGTTTTAAAAACGGTCAAATTTATGAATCAGCTTTCGCTATATAAAATAAAAGTAATTATCGCGGGTTCGCTGATTTATTCGCTGATTTCGCTGTTTTAATTATAAAAATAAAGTAATTATTTCATATAGCTTTTCAAATTATGCGCGGTTGAATGGAAATTAACCACTGAGGGAATGGAAATTAACCAGAAACTTGGGGCAATGACTATATTGCAAATTATAAAATTATTATTAGTAGCAAAGCTGTTGCATATATATTTTTTTTAAAAATTGTGTCTGCCTGTAAACACAATATGTTAAACATTCTCCATTCTCATAATATAAATTTTTGAAAAATAGTTTGTTTCAACTCGAACGGTGTGACGGCACAGCTGCGAAATGGCATCTTGTTCATTTCCTATATTTCCAAGTCGCCTCGATAGCACAACGGTAAGGTGCTAAGACTGTTAACCAGAAAACTAGGGTTCGATTCCCACTCGGGTCCGCCGCAAATAGATTTTTTAAATTTAAATATTTCCACGAGTGAATGCAAGAGAGAGAGAGAGAGAGAGAGAGAGAGCGATATAGATCTATCAGTTTGAATTTCAAATATTTCCACGAAAATTAAAAACAACCGCCGTGAGAAGTGCGCGCGCACCAAGATGGCCGACACACCGCGAAATTCAAATCCAACAAATTAAACTTAGAAAAATCGGCAAAAATTCAAATTTCAAATATTCCCGCCAGAAATCCAAGATGGCCGCCGAAGTCCGACGCGTAATTCCAGAAGCAAATTAAAAAATCTAATGCGTAATTTAATCAGTAGCACATATGTAAATTAATTAGATCAAACCGCGAAATTAATTAGATCAAACCGCGAAATTAATTAGGTCAATCCGCGAAATTAATTAGGTCAATCCGCGAATAAAACCGCGAAATCCGCGAATTAAACCGCGAATCCGCGAATCAAATAAAAAGTGGAGGGGGGAAGTGGCCCTATTCTACTTGTGTGCCATAAGCAAACGTGTATTGTTCAATATTTTATCTTCATCAATAAACTCTGGTTCACTGTATAAAAAGAGTGCGGTAATATTCATTACCGCACTGAGTGCGGTAATATCTGTCCATTACCGCACTGAGTGACGCTATAACAACACGGATGAAGATAAAATATTTAAACGTAGTTGATGTATTTTGCCATATTTAAATAATCTTGTTTTTCAAGCAACATGTAACTCTTGAAAAACTGAGAGAAGATACAATTTTTACGGGCAGTCAACCGTCTTTGGCCATTGTCTTAAAAATAGAGGATTTAAATGGCAAAAGGATAATTCTCGACGAGGTCTCATGGAATTACTTTTCTTTAAAATTGATACGTTTTTGGAGTTATATGAGCACATAAAAGAAGAAACATTGTATCAATTTGTGTTTTTTGATGAGACGAGGATATTGTAAAATGGCACTATAGGTCGCTGTAGGCAAGACATTGATGTGCGAACTCTTGAAATTCTGCTAACAAACCGGCACCACCGCACAGATATGTCATGAAAGTTTGTGACGTGCAACGGAAGTTTCATTATATAAAGTGCCGCGATTATTACGAGCTAGTATTAGTTTTACAAGTTAAGAAAAGTGGGAGTTTTCCAGCGAGTGTAAACGTTTAAATTACGAGCGAGTGTAGCGAAGCGAGTGGTTTAATTTTACGTGAACATGAAAGAATCATTTTCTAACGTGTTGAACATGCGATTTTTTAAATGCCATTGCAAAATGTAGCGAAAATGAAATGTCGACGTTTAATTTATGTAACATCTACATCATTAATTCTAATTTACAGTAGGTAATCTAAAAGTATATATGTATAACAATAAACATAGGTACTTTTTCTCACTAGTGAGTAAAGTAACTTTTTTTACTAGTAAAGAAAGGCGGTAATTTTCACCACCTTGACACTTGAAGAGATCGACATTTATTAATGATATTGTAGAAAACATTTTGTTTTTTTTTTATATAAACAGTTGTAAACTACAGTTAATATGACACTAAGTTAACATCGTATCTATAGATGTTTACCAACCTATTAGCTTTTGTTTCATTGTTTTTCCCATGTGTTATCGTCTTGTCTGATAGGGAAACTTATATGATAGGTTTCAGCATTTTAGTAGCTTCCCAGAGGAAATAATCGGTACTACTATCATCAATTAATTCTCTGAGGTGAGCACTATGTCGTTGAATTTCTCTTTTTAGCTATTTACTAGCGTTATTCTTATATTATAGAGCTCTAGTTTGCCACCATTTGCGTCTTAATATTCTTTTCTATGCAATTAAGTTCCTGGTTTCTTTTGGGTAATTTTTTCCCTTTATTGTTTTTTTATTATTAGGGGTGTTCTTCCGTGTCGGTTATTGGATATGTTTTGTATATCTCGACTTCTCTCCCTAGCTGTTGCTCATTTCCTAAAGTGATTGAAAAATAGATTAGTTCCTCAAGGGTTTTTTGAAACTTTCCCAATCTGTCAGTCTGTTAACTAATGTTGAATTACGTATTTTGTTTTTTGGTAACATGTTCACTGAGCGTTAGAAGAATCAGCGAATATTCAGAAATAGGAATTTACAGATATGTTTCTGACAATAAAGAAATCTATAAGATCCGGAATCTTATTTAAAGCGGTTGGCCAATAAGTGGGGTTTTCTGTAGGTAACTATTCACATCCATTTTCTCTAATTGTTTAATAAATCTATTACATTGGGTTCTTAAGAAATCGAGATTTTGATCTTTATCTTTCGTTGGGCAGTAAATTGCTGATGCCACCACTTGGTAGTTTTGTTTGTTTAGATCTTCACACTTTTTGCACGAATGGGTGCAATTTTATTGCAAAAAGTTTGTAAATGACTTTACCCTTCCCCCGCAAGTTGTACTTTTGAAAATATATTTTTTTAATATCAGGAAAAAATCTGTATTTTTAAAGTTGAGTAGTTGTAAATAAAAAAGTTGTCATAAAAAAGTACACCGCAAGAATGTTTAAAATGGTTTGCGGAAAGTTCGTTCCCCACATTTCGTTTCCCACATTTCGTACCCTACATTTCGTTGCCGGGAAATTTCGTCTCCCCACATCTCGTACCCGGAAACTTCGTTCCCGAGCGAGCTCAATTTGTCTCCTAGATTACCGGGTGTTGAAAAACGAGTGCAGCGATCGGAATGCAGTTAGAAAAATGAAAAATATTTTGATTTATTTATTTATTATAATGAACTTATAAGAACAGGATGTCCCCGGATTGAGTTTACAAGAGGGAATTAAATTTTATTTTTATTTTTACATAAAAATTTTATAGGAATTAAAATTCCTGCTTGGTTTGTAAGGAATTTTAAGAAATTTTTCAGTTTTTCAAAAACAAGTCGGCCTTGACAGTCAAGCAAAAACAATTTTCTTTTCAGGTAAACTACCCTTTTTGTTCGTGATATGGCAAAATATTACTTAGAAAAAATTTTCTGAATGAGAAATTATGGCCGTATACAAGATATAAGGAAGATACTTAGATTAAACCGTTAATTTTAATAAATAAAATTTATTTTGTTTTTATAAGTTTATTATAATAAATAAATTAAGAGATGTGGGGAGACGAAATTTCCCGGAAACCAAATGTGGGGTACGAAATGTGGGGAACGAAATGTGGGGAACGAACTTTCCGTATCCCGTTTAAAATTATGTACAAAATCGGTAAGAATATATTAACTTTGCTAATAATACCGAAACAGTAAAAGGAAACGCGTAAAAATGCGAATTACATCAATTTGCAAATATCAAAAAACAATGCAGCCGCTGGGATTCGAACTCCTATTGCTAGTCCGGGGATTTAACCGCTTCGTCACGGCCGCGAACGTATTGTATTCGCTTATAGCTGCAGGACGCGGTGATAACCGACACGCCCAATCGCAGACGATCTGTGCCCGATCGGTGCCATGCAAAAGTGATGCAGAGACACAAGCAGAACAAATGTTTATATATAAGGATAATTAAAAGTTAAAACAAAACTAGACAATATTTTATTTTGTGCTCACCGTTTGTGTACTTGACCGAAAGTATATTCGGTTTCGAGCCAGGTAGGCATTCAATTCGCATGCAAAATATCGTGTTCCTCCAACAAATAGTTTTTAAGCTATACCGCCAACAGGCGGACAGACGGACAGACGAGCAGACAGACGAAGGGAAGTGAGAAAATATGTTTTTCGTCATGTGAACCGTGAAACGTGAACACCTGAAAAAATCTGGCAAGGTGATTTTGTTCCACGATTGCAATACATACTTCCTTCGTATTTTAAACTATAGAAGTAAACAAAAATGAAAGTTAAAACTAAATAACAATTGACTTCAGTTTTGTGAGTTATTTCGAATTTATCTACGTAAATTTCTATGCAGTTATCTGTTTGTCGTCATTTTTTATTGACGTTTTTTTATGTGTGTACCGTTATTTGGTTTCCATTGGGACTAAAGGCTTACTTTACTCCCTGTTTTGTGGCGGTTTTAAAATATTGTTTTATTTCTGTTCGTGCACAAAATACATAGTAAGGTTGGGAGTCATAATAAGAAAACCCTAAAAGAAAAATTCGCTCTTTCTCACTTCTCTACTAACAAAAGACATAAATTTCAGAAATATAATGCGCAGCCTGACCCCCCCCCCCTCCCCCCCGCGTAGAATGCGAATTGTTAATCAAAAGTCTTGAATCAATCTAGAGTCTTGATATCTAGACAAAACAATAACAAGTCTTTAGGACTTTGTGAAGTCTTATCTAGAAGTTTCAATACAAGACAAGATTTTGTTAACTTGTTATTATTACCTGAGAAGCAAGAAAATGGAGATATATTTTAGGAGGACGAGATATATATCATTCGACTCAGCTTGAAGAGTAGATTCCAAAAATATATAGAAACCGGAAATCGGATTTCTTTTCCGAGGTCGACTTCCGGTCAATTTTTTTTTAACTTTTAACTTTTTCCTTTATAGCTCCTGCAGTTTTTGAGATATTTAGCTCAAATTTGGAATACAGGTTACGCTGCAGGGCTTACATCATTGAGCATATCAAATGGTTGTGAGAATCTACAGGGAGATATTTTTTCAGGGGTCATGCTTCCTTTTCTCCCCCTGAACTTTTTTGCGGTGCGCCGCTGTTAAAATCTAAAATACAAATTGAGTTTTCTGTTTTGTTTAGAATCTTTTTGTTCTCTTGCAGTTTTTTCGTATCTGCAACCGTTATCGAGAAAAAAAAGTATAAAAACGATTTTCTGTAATTTGCTAGACGAAATTTAAATTTTTAAAAACTGAGAAGCAAGAAAATGGAGATATATTTTAGGAGGACGAGATATATATCATTCGACTCAGCTTGAAGAGTAGATTCCAAAAATATATAGAAACCGGAAATCGGATTTCTTTTCCGAGGTCGACTTCCGGTCAATTTTTTTTCATCTCGTGTTAAATTCTTAATGTCCAATTATTGGCTCCCCTAATTATTTTAGAGCTAAAGTGTAAATACATTTTTTGTAGAGAAAAAAATACTGCATCTATTCATACTGTTGCTAACCATTTTTCATTTTCCATAACCGAAGGAATGCAAAAAATAAAACTAGCATTTTATTATTATTAACTGAGAAGCAAGAAAATGGATATATATTTTAAATGTTATCTATACGATCCACAAAAGTGAATCTTTGTCATTCTACGTGTAGTTAACCTACATGTTTTTTGTTGCGCGATGAGATTACATCGTCATACACTTGTAAGTCTTGTCTTGTCTAGACAGCAACATTACAGATCACATCACAAAAATCTACCAACCTTAAACGGCATACAAAAAAGCTATCGTTTTATATTTTCGATCAAAGGGGGGGGGGGGATCTTAAATATGTGTCTAGAGATGCAGAGGTACCTTAATCTGTCACGGGGTACTACGTTAGTATTTGTGTCATTCGTGACTCTAGAGTCACTCTGTCAGGGCTCATCTTTGCTGATTTTAATGATGGTTGTTGTTATATCCACAGACCTTCTCTAAGGTAGATTCAGGGTCGTTTCGATTTCCCCAACTGGGGGTGGGCTGCTATAGGGACTTTGCGTCCCTCTTCAACCAATAATGGGAATTTCAGGATGGGTGAGAGAAAGGAGGGGTGGAGAATGGAAGAGAGGAGAGGAAATGTGGAAAAGTACTGCCCCGGAATTCGCCTCTCTAAAAATATCGTATGATTTCTTAACTCGTACCAGTTTGTAGCATCGCCTAAAGTATTTATCATAACAGTAGTACGAAGAATGGTGGGAACCAATACACCAATGGTTATAAGTTATAACGACGTGTAGACTATTAAGTAGCGAATTGGCAGGAGAAGCTTTCTTCCATAACAAAACTATTTTCAAAATATCGTTAACGTCTTGCGTTGAAAGTCAGAACGATGCACTAAATAAGGTAAAGGTGTAATATGAAACATTTACATTTGGTACAATGAAGTCTGTTATCTGACACAAATTTCTACCGATAAATAGTGTTCTTTTCTAATAGGTCTGACTCTCTGGAATATGGAATATGGATATAATATGTATACGAGTAGTTTCTACGCCACTGGATGGTGAGTGCCACTGCACCACGCTTATTTCAAAAATTGAATATTTATTGGCGCTTGGATGGTAATTGTCCAGTTTCTGCAATCAGACGTCCGAATGATCGATTGGTCTCACAACGGTAAACGGCGCTCGCGGCAAGGTAGCTCTGGACCGTAAATGGTCTGATCACTCTTTAATCAATAACTTGTTTTATTTATTTCTTCCTCATATTCCTAAAGGGGCATCGAACTTGGCCGATATAGACGTATCCTCACGCTGGAGTTGTACTCGGATTATTGCGGCGGATGCATACTGCGTTTGCTTATTGCATTCCCTTTATCGGCTAATCTATCGGGCCTGGCGTTATTGGTTTCGAGTTTTAAATAGAATTACTCAGAACGGCTGCTGATCAAGTTTGAATCTCTGGGACATGCACGTGGTATTAACCAGATCGTTAAGCCTGCATTTTCAGCAGCCCACGTTGCTACCACGTTGTACGAGTTGAGCTCTTGCGGGTTACTGCACAACTAATTCTACTAATATCTTCAATATCTTCCGTGGCTAATTACGAACAATAGTTAATAAGAAACTACTGAAGGATATAATGAAGCGTTCAACATTAAACAATTGTCCTCCTTTAGAGCAAACCATGTTTAGGTACGCGCCATTGTTTGCGGGTTAATGCAGTTATTTAATCGGAAAGTGCATGTTTTCTTTCATTTGATTTACTGGACTGTTTTACCTATGGCATGCGTTTATAGCCCATAGACTGCAAAATAGTATATTGTGTAGCACGGTTCCATTGTTGATTGTTTTGCTGCGAAATTAGCAGCAATTTTATTTTTAAATTGTCAATTGTAATAGTACAGACATATACAGGATGTCCAAATTAATTACAATTGGGAACACAAAAAATGACTCTAACGTAAGACAAATTTCTTTTGATGTCAAATTAAAGGTCTGACTTTGCAGAAAAGCATATGCAAAATTTCCCCTGATTCAATTGAATTTACGGCCGTCATATTGGAAAAATGACGCACATTTTCGATTTTTCTAGTGTTTCTCAATAACAATGCATCCTGCAAAATGTCAAAATATTTAATTTGATGAACAATACATTCTACCCAAGACTTGCTTTCTTAGATTTTTTTTAGTAAGCTGCAGCGTTCTCCTGTATTTGGAAGATAAAAGCTCTGACACAGAACTTTTACATAAAATGGAATCTTCATCTGAAAGTATAGCTGTTTTTTTGTGCATTGGCGAAAGTGGAAAAGGAATGGTATCCAACACCAGAGGATATAGAGAATACTGATATTGAAAAGCAGTGATTACAGCTATAATTAGCATTTCTTTTAGAAAGGTTTATTCCATCATGAAGTAAAGCAAGTTGCAATTGAACAAGCCATACTACGCGCATCACGACCAAACTAGGAATACCTCCTTTTCTGTTAGGAGTTGGACTTGATCTAAATGGTTGATAAATGAACTCTACCGGATGTGGTTATCTGCCATCTATCACGAGGTAACAAAATACAAGCATTCAGTGGTGGCCTCCTATCATGAAATGCAACCTTTGGAAAATGTTTTACCTGAAACATTCACCCAGTGTATAGCAGACAAGGTTGAATAATGTGTGTACCTTAGATAAAAGAGCAACATTCTACGGGATGGGGGAGAATATCTACGTCAACTTGTCTTGAAATAAATCTAGAAAGTTTACAAAGAGTACCTTCTGTACCAGATTATTTATAAAATAACTAATGTAAGTATATCAGCTAAGATTATCATTTCAATGATTAAGTACGTGATTATCATAAGAAAGATGACCATCAGCACATGGGTTACAATCGCCGGATCACGGAGTAAAAAACTCACACATAATACAATATTTCAAGCCCAATAACAAGAGAACGCTACAACTTAGCATTTTTCCAATATGGCGGCCGCAAATTAAATTGAATCGGCGGGAGTTTATAGCAATTTGTTCCGGGTTCCGATGTCATTCTACCGGCCTAATTATAAAAAAAACGTGTTATGGCGTAAAACATTGTAACGGGACGAAAAGGGCTTTACGACAAGCCAAACAATGCTAAAAGACTAGCGCGTAAGCTAACTCAAAATCGGGAATGGATTATATAGGACCGCTTCCCCACGCATTTCAAAAGGGGTGCCAACTAGCTACAGTGGAGCGAGGGGGGGTCCAAAACGAGATAACAGGACAACGGCCTAATAAACGAAAAGCAGGTCTTAATTGCCAAGGCGCCACCACGTTCCTACAAGGGAAAAATGCACGGGTGAACCCACTGAGGAAAAGTGGAAGCATAATGGGGACACCTTTTAACTATAACCTTGGCAGTGTCCTGGTCAGCGAGCCAAGTGCAACATCGGCGGACCTATCTTTCGAAGGACTCGGTTGAACAGCTGGTCAAACCGCATACACAAGATCAGAAGAAAACCACAGTTAAATAAACATGAAGTGTATTGGCAAAAATATTTAAATAAATGAACAAAAGACTTAGTACATCAAAATAAATACGAGATGGGTTAGTACTGGTTAAATATGTAAAATGAGTAACGTCGTAATCTAGTAAAATTGCTGTAAACTTGACATCAAATACTGGAATGATTTGTGAACGGTATTGACATTGAATTATGCAAAACGCTGACTCAATAAACAGTACTAAAAGGCGGTAGTCAACTAAACATGGTACAATAGCGACACATACTACAATTGCCACGACGTAAAGTTAAACGGGTTCATGTAATCTGAGGGTAATGAATTAAAATTACAGGTAAACAACTGTAATGGTTTAACAAGTGCAATGGTACAAACAATAAAAGCAACAATGACCGCAACCTTACGCAAACTGTCTGACACTTCGGCGAAATACTCTGTACACTTAAAATTCGGTACTGTAAAAAAGCTACTACAATATAACGGTACCTTTAAGAAACTTGGCTTAGCTGTCGACGTCCTACGTTGCTGCAAACCAGCTGCTGTTCCAGACAACTGATATAACATCTGGTGAAGCTGCATTAAAACAACGGGAAATGACTGATGGGACGGAACCTGGTATAATGCCCTAACAAGGGTGAATTCGAAGCTCGCAACGATAATCGGCAGTGCGGTAAACGGGGGTCTCGCGGTACATAGCAAGCCGACACTGAGTTTCCACGGAGAGTCCGTCAAACGACGTGTTAAGAGCTGCCAACCCCACGATACACGAAACTTCAAGGCTTACATCGGTAAACAACGACGCTAAGTTCAACCAACGGCCAAAGCTACCACGTGCAGTTCAAAAAGTCAATAAAATTCGAAACACACAACACTTGTGTTGAATCGACCGGAGTTCAAATAACGGAACAAACTAGGCGGTACGCACACACACCAAAGGAACAACCTGTTAGCCGTTAATCACACATTAAACAAACGCAAAAGCTCGCCCACGCACACCCTACAGCAGCGCGGGCTGGAAAAACAACTTCAAAGCACTTGTTGCTCTCTCGGAACGTCGGATCAATTCTGTCTCGAAAAACGCGCGAAGAGCTCGCAATCGATAATAGGCGGGGGTAAAATCTCGTACTCGCTCTGTCTAACGTACGGCAACTGTTGTTTATTCTTGCCTCCAAAAGTTAGCGTTATTACAAAAATGCACATTAAAACGGATCGAAAGGAACACGTGCGTGGCGGGAGCGTAGACTGGATCGAAAACACAGATGTGTGCGCCAGAAAACAGCTGAAATCCAACATAGCAGAAAACATTCCCATAAGAAGAAGTGTACGTCAATGGTGTGTACTGTCCCCCACGCTCTTCAAGCAAAAGGCATCAACTAACAGTGAAAGTTAACGGGAAGATATTAAATAATATAAGATACGCGGACTATATCGTTATAATAGCAGACAGTGCAGAAGGTATGCAACAGCTGTCAAATGAAATAACCAGAGAAGAATAGTTTCTTGGAAAATAAATTCGTTTAAAACAAAGGTAATGGCTGTTACCAGAACGCCTAACATTCAAACCAATGTTCAAATTTACAACAAACAAATTGAGGAAGTGGAGAAATTTAAGTGTCTGGGCTCATGGATAACAAATGATCTTGACGCCGAAGTCAAAATTTGAATAGAGATGGGCAAAATAATAAAATATTGCAGAATTCTGCTATTTAGATAGCGCTATAACTAAGAGTGGAAAAAGCAAAATAGAAATTGTATGTAGGAGGTTACTACAGCCTCAGATCGTGTTACTAAAGAAACAGTTACTGACGTGGAACATATTGTCGCTGAATAGAAGAGAAATAGAAAGGAATAAAGATAAAGAAGGATAGAATGAACTACGTATGCACTATAACAGGAAGGGTTACTGAAGACTGGAAATAAAAGAAACATGGAAACGAATGTACTCAAGGTAGACTCAGACTATAATACATGTCTCAGGTAATATAAGACGCAGGGATCGCCAGCTACAAAGAAATGAAGATACTGATCGAAGATAGAAAAGAATAGAACGTTGGTGTGCTGTGCTGAGACAAACTAGTGCACAGCAATATTGGCTGAAATGGCACTGTCAGTTTCTTCTTTGTAGTTTTATAAGGTTCTTTTTCTTCTTCCTTCTCCTTATCCCATAGTGATCAATTTGGACGTAGACTTTTACTATGTTTTTCTACAGTTTCCGTTAAAGCAATTTTATTTTCTGTGGATTCCAGCAGTTCATTTATATAATCTATCGAACTACGTTATATCTAAGTTTTTAATTAATAATAAAGTACCCCAGTCTATCGTGTTGGAGGCCTTTTCCAAATTAATAAATAGTTTTAACACCGATTTGTTATACCCTTGTGGTTGCTGTAGTAATTATTTTACAATGTGAATTAGACCAGCCGTGCTGAAACAAAATCAACATGCTTTATATGAAAGATGAGAATTTGCCATTCCAAACTAAATAAATACGTCATAAAAGTTACGAATGAAAGGGAAACAAATTTTGCCATTTTTCTCTAACTACTAATGCTTGAATTCTAACATTCTAGACACATCCGAGGCCTATGTAGCCTCTTGTCAAATCAACGTACTTGGACCGTAGATGTTTCAGCTTCATAACCCTTCCTTATAGAAGTCCGCACTTTGACTCTCGCAGTCCACGGCCTTTGTTCTCGATTCGGTCCCCCAATTCGATCAAAAAGTCGCAGTAACACGTGGCATTGATGGTACAACCATTGTCGATAGTCAAGACACTGCGAATGTTGGAGCAAAACCGTTCTGTACTGTTTTGGAAGCGGATCGTTGGATTTGCACTATTCCAATCTGCCTATTTGGTCACAAGGACATTCGAGGCACTCGTCGGGTGAGAATAACCCGTTTATCGTCAATATTTATAGTCCTGGCTACCGTTTGAACAGTTATTCGCTTATCTTTTATCAACGTGTCGACTTTCCACAATTTCAGAGTTCTGTATCTTTGCAAGTCTTCCACTCCCCCCATCTTTTCGAAGCTTTCTCTGCCATGCTTAAACTCGTTTCCTCATCGATAGATGGTCGATTCTGATGACCTTTTCCCGTGCCCTGTGCTCTACTTTACTATGCATTTATATTGCCCTTTGTTTGCTAGTTAACCCAATTGTAGAAGCATAAGACCCGCTCTTACCTCAATGCAGCTAAGGGAAATGTCAATATTGCTCGTTCCGGCCTACTTGCGATCACCTATAATTCTATAACTATACATTCAAATCTTGCCAGAAATGAAAACCAAACAGTTTACATGAAAATACATATACTCTGAAAACGGAACATACAGACATGCAAATGTATAAAAAGAGTACACAATGCTAATATATAAATGATATATGCTGTATTAACAATAGCAAAGAACAGTCCACGAGCTTAATGCTGAATCTATATGCTTGAATACACTCCTTAAGTCTAGGTGTGACTTATTAATTATCAACTTCAAGCTAAAAAACCACAGTGTTAATAATGTTTAAATTCCGCACACAAGTTCACTTAAAGCGGCCCTGACTC
The DNA here is from genome assembly GCA_940337035.1 of Agriotes lineatus. Lineage (NCBI taxonomy): Eukaryota > Metazoa > Arthropoda > Insecta > Coleoptera > Elateridae > Agriotes > Agriotes lineatus. The sequence goes on from CALNHX010001518.1 coordinate 44,471, forward strand.
CAGTAGCTAGAAATCAGCTGACGCGATATGTCAACAGAATGATGCAAGCGCCTTGTTCTGACGTGCTAATTCAGCAGTTACGCGCACGTGGCTTTTGGGCGCGTCATGGCTCGTTGCAGCTATTGCACAATTTGGTGTAATGTATTGATTGATTGAGTCCTTATTACGGCTTTGGTTTTTCCCAATCTTCCTGAGTCGTATCTTCACTCGTAAAATGTAATTATAGTAACTAAATTTGCCTTTGTTTCGTAGCAAGATGGCCAAGAGATCAGCTCCGTGGCTTTGGCAGCTACTCACAAAGACTTCGTGCGTTGGCAATGTTGACTGGCTTCCTTGGAGCTCGAATGGCAGCTGGAATAGCAGCTTCTTACTATGAACTGCTGTTTCTCAGGGATGGTTCCGAAACCTGGCACTTTATAATACTTCGCGTGGCGTCACTTTTTGCTTGGCGCACGCACAAGTCGCTTATTACTGCGCGACTGGCTCTTGCTGCTTTAAAAACGCGAAATTGCACTCTGCGTCACTCTGTCACATACAGTTCTAATAGTGGCACATTGGATCAGTATTGAGCTGGCTTCCCTATTCGAGCGCGTGGAATATTCGTTGCAAGTTTCAAATACACAAAACGTTACTTATGCGTCAAGTGTGGCGAAGAGCACAATTCTACCGCCTGCAAGAAAACAAGAGATACTCCCGCCAAGTGTGCGTTGTGCCAAGGACCTCACCCGGCAAACTATAAAGGCTGTCAAGTATATCAACAACTTCAACTAAATAGAGGCAAACCAGTCGCCCGAGGTATAAGGAAGGCCAATGTACCGATTACTGCTCATCAGGTATATTCTGCAAATGTAAACGTCCCCAGCTACTCACAAATTGTGACAAGTAACCATAACAACAATTCGGCCCAAGAGAGCAATAATAATATAGTATATTACACAACGAGAGCTGTAGGAAGCATATTACACGCGAGTTGGAAAAGTTACGCACAAGCCGCGTAGCGGCGCGTGTGTAATTCCACGAGCGTGTAATTGCTCTATAGCTCGAGTTGCGTACTATACTTTTTCTACGATCACACTCATTTCGTTAAACGAAAAAGAAATATTTTATTAACTGTCAAATCATCTGTCACACCATCTTAAAAATTAGGAGGCTGCAGTCACATCCCTACACCGCTTCGTACAAACAACAGAAGCTAACTGTAACGTAATAAAAAAAATTACGTGTTAGTCATTATCATTACGTAACACTGTTTGTAACAACGAATTTACTAATCAAGTAAGCAGTGCTTAATGAGCAATTTACTAATAAAGGAGTAGAAAAACGATATTACACTATCTCAATTTCTGTCCAAGTTTGAAGCAATGTTCAATCAACTTATGAATCAAAACAGCATGATGTTAAATCTGCTTACCAAGCTAGTTTCTAAAAACTACTAATGGATTCCCTCAGAATAGCCTCTTGGAATTCAAATGGGTTAGCACAACATCGCTTGCTTGTCGAACTGTTCTTAAAAGAGCACAAAATAGACATCTTACTGGTATCCGAAACCCATTTTACCGAAAGAAATTATTTCAATATCCGCAATTATACCACATACTATACCAACCACCCCGATGGAACAGCCCACGCTGGGTCAGCAATTATTATAAACAGCAAAATATCCTATTACGCCATGGAAGAGTTCGCAACTTACTTTCTGCAGGGTACTATCATCAACGTCAAGACACTCCATAAAACAAAATCAATATGAAGCATTTTTCGAGAAACTAGGAAACAGGTTCATAGCTGGAGGGGATTACAACGCAAAAAATCCAATCTGGGGATCAAGATTGACAACCACTAAAGGGCGCGAACTACATAAGGTCACGTTGGCAAATAACTACAACTATTTATACACCGGGGAGCCCACATACTGGCCAGCTGACCCAAACAAAGTACCTGATGCTGTAGATTTCTTCGTTACCAAAGGACTATCCCCAAGATACTGTAAAGTTGAATCGTGTTTCGACTTTTTCTCTGATCACTCGTCTATAATAGTTACCACCAGCACTTCTATTATTACAAAGCAAAAGAAGCCTTCACTCTATAACAAACACACCAATTGGGACTTGTACAGAAAATACCTAATGGATCACATAACAATCAAAGTTTCGCTAAAAACAGAGGACGAAATTGACACTGCCGTAGAACACTTAATAACAAACATCCAAAGCGCAGCCTACTGCTCAATGCCGACCGGTCATAAAGAAACCGAAGTCGTTGAAAATTACCCTTTATACATTAAAACCAAAATTGCTGAAAAAAGGAGAGCCAGAAGAATCTGGCAGCAAACGAGGAACCCCATCGACAAAAATAACTTAAATAGGTTAACCAGAGATTTAAAAATGGCTATAAGGGAATGGAAAAACGAAACATTTAATGATTACATAAGCAACTTATCCCCCTCTCCACATAACGATTACACCCTTTGGAAGGCAACAAAGAAACTAAAAGATGCTCGAAAACCTATATACTCGTGGGCAAGAACCGAAGATGAGAAAGCAGAACTTTTTGCAGAACATCTTTCAAATATATTTCAACCGCATCCTGCTGTTGTTACACCTGAAGAAGAACGGGAGATTATAAACTACCTCCAAGCTCCGTTACAACTAAGCCTCCCAATAAAACCCTTCACCCCAGCAGAAACTACAAATGTAATCAAATACTTAAATAACAAAAAAGCGCCCGGGTATGACCTCATCACTGCCAAACTATTGAAAGAATTACCCCGCAAGGCAATAATGGCAATAATACAAATTTTCAATGCAATCATAAGATTACAGTATTTTCCAATCCAGTGGAAATATGGGCAAATAATTTTAATTCTGAAATCCGGCAAACCTGCTCATGAAGTCGCCTCTTATCGGCCGATAACGCTACTACCAATACTGTCAAAAGTACTAGAGAAGTTAATATTAAAGAGACTGGCGCCCATATTAGAACAAGAAGCGTTAATTCCACAGCATCAGTTTGGGTTTCGCTAGGAATACTCCACAGCAGAACAGATCCACAGAGTCGTTGACGTAATAGAGAAAGACCTCGAAGAAAGTAGATATTGTGTTGCGGCATTCCTTGATGTCAGCCAGGCGTTCGACCGAGTGTGGCATCCTGGGTTACTTTATAAAATTAAACTGTCTCTGCCACATCAATACTACCTACTATTCAACTCATACCTAAACGAGAGTTTATCAGGTCAAATATGGTGAAAGCCAATCAGGATTTTATCAAATGAAGGCAGGAATTCCCCAGGGTAGCGTATTGAGACCCACTCTATACCAGATATTTACCAACGACTTACCATGCAACGAAAATGCAGTGACAGCAACATTCGCAGACGATACTGCGTTACTAGTTTCCCACTCAGATCCTATACAAGCATCGGCTATCCTACAAAGTTGTCTCGACAATCTCCAAAAATGGTTGAACAAGTGGCGTATAAAAATCAACGAAAATAAATCCACAGCTATCACGTTTACGACTAAGCAGAATTCCGCTCCTCCGGTCACACTAAACGGTATACAAATTCCAATTAAAGAAGAGGCTAAATATCTGGGCATGCACATTGACAGGCGACTAACATGGAGAACACACATTACAAAAAAGAGGAAGGAACTAGACCTAAAGGTGAAGAAGATGTACTGGCTCCTAGGGCGAAAATCTAAGTTATCACTGTACAACAAAGTGTTAGTGTATAAGACAGTGCTAGTTCCAGTGTGGGCTTACGGAATTCATCTATGGGGTTGTGCGAAAACTTCGAACATCGAAATACTGCAAAGGTTCCAGAGCAAAACTCTTCGCGTTATAGCCGACGCAGAGTGGTATGTCAGCAATAAAACCCTGCACGAAGACCTCAAAATTCCATGGATCAGAGAGGAAGTCAAAAGACGTACAACAAACTATGTGAACAGAATACATAACCACCCTAATGTGAATGTGCTCAATTTACTAGACAATGCTAATAATACTCGAAGACTAAATAGACTTAAAACGCTAGACCTTACTAACTAATATGTAGTATATTAGTAATCACAGGGTATCGCCACTGGGCGTAACTCCCTCCTCTTGTCAATGTTAGTATTAGAACAAATTTGCTTGTTAGCCATATGGCTAGTTGTAAATACGCAGTTAATTTAATAAAAAAAAACAAAACGTTTTAATCTAATTATTACAATGTAAGAAATACAGTATAGTTTTATACCTAGCAGAAAAATGGTTAAATACCAATTGAATTATTAAATACCAATGTGATTATTAAATACCAAGGTGACACGAACTAGCCCTTTACAAATTTGATGGGGAACACTCCTGGTAAACTGTTTTTAACCTTTTTGCTATTTCAGTAAAATGAACACTCTCTCTAGTCAAGAATTTAATCACTACCCGAAATTATCACAACACACTACTAACGCTACTATAAAATCTACAGTTTTATACGAACCGGGGCGAAACTTTCCAAAGTGAGGTAGAACAAGATACTGAATGACGAGTAACAAGATATTGTTTATTAAAGCCCTCAAGATAAAGAACGGTAAATATTTTCCCCTTCTCTCGTATTATATTGTTCTGATGTCTTGAGCTAACGGCATTTTTCTCGAATTTAACAGAAATTAAGATTCATTGATTCGTTTGATTCTAGTTCTTTCCTTTTAATTGCTTTTGTCGAAATCTGTTTTGAAATTACTGGAATAAGCATATGTTTCCATCTAGTTGTATAGAAAATCACAATGTGAATAATTTATCCTATAGCTGACCTATATATAACAGAAAGATGTATGAATGATTGAAATAGTAATTATACGATGAGAAGAAAATCACATGTGAAATAGTAGCGGATAGGTGTGATTCCGTTATTCTACAGTTATTCATTTTTAAATGGTTATATGAAAACCGTGTTTGCTACATTGTGCAACCCGTGTAATGTATTTCAAAGAATTATATCGTTTACTTTCATCTAAAAAATGTATAGTTACATAGTAGCTATGTTAAAAAATATAGAGCCATGTCAATAGAATGGCATCCTTACTAACAAAACACAATTTACATCGTTATTCTTCCCTTCGCCTTTACTCTAAGGACACTTCATTTTTCGTTCCCTTTGGACTCGCCGGAGAATCGGCGAACCCACACATTCAATACCAATATCCTAGTCAGGATATTACCGTAAGGGGCGATTCCGCATTTGAGTTTCAGTTTTTGCCATTGACAAATGTAGCAATCTTGAAGTGGTTTGTTTAAAAGTTGAGAAGCGTCCAAAACTATTTTATAACTTTGTATAGAATTTTACTGTAATTCTCATATTGTTACAGCCCCATAGTACGTTGGCTTCTGCTGCTGAGTACCACTATAATGTGTTGAAACCTCGCCCAAGTTTCAGACAATAAAACTGCATGGGTCTTATTTAATCTAGTAGCGTGTCTGAATCTAAGCAGGGACTTCATTAGAGTTGGTATTTTATGCTGTGCAGTAAATAATTTTAATAGAGCCCTCGTATACGAACGGATATAGCAGTAGTGAAACAACACAAAGTAAAAATATACTGTGTTAGTGGTCGTTAAGTTTTTAACTGACATTTATCGCGTTACTTTTAAAATAAATGAAAAATACGGCACGTTTTACAACCTGCAGGAGTATAATTAATTTTAGCTGTATTCTTCACAGCAATGGGACAAAGCATGTTACTTGTGTTTAAGATTATTTAACATTGTAGAATTGCTTTGTGTGTGAATTTGTAGTTTGGAATAGTTCGTACCTGTTGGATATTCAATATGTCATATTTTATAATTTACTGTCGAAAGTAAACGGTGTACGTAGTACGTAGTCCAGCACATTTTTTATTGGTTCTGTCGTATTTTAGTAAACCGAATTAGAATTTTAATTTTAAAAAATGTTTAGCTTTCATCTTTGCTGAATTTAATGAATATCAAAGGCTATCAATTCTATATTTTATGTGCACAACATCGAAGTACTGGGTTGATAAGTACAAAATTGCATTGAATACTAATTGAACATTACTTGGAACAACAACCACAAAATACACTGGCACAGCACAAATATGTTTATTTAAAGAATCGATATCAACTAGATGTGAAATTAAAAAAAATCGGTCGACTTCGATAAAAGTTGGCTTCCCAAAACGTTCGTTAATTAAAATATTTTTAATTTTATAGTGTGGCAAAATACCCAAAAGGATAGCAAGAATGTGGACCCTCATGAAAAAACTGAAAGAATCAGACAAAAGCTAGTGCAAAAAATTCTTCCACTCAATGATTGAGTTGCATTTTCACTACACGTTATTGTTGCAACATGGCTTCAACTTATGTCACGTTATTTGGCCGCCCTGTATTTACCGCACACATTTTTAGCGAACCGGAGCTATGTACCTGCATGGAATATGTTTTACCAGCGTCTTTTTCGGCAAAATACAAATGCAAAATGCAGGCTGCATACGTCGCTATGAACTTGAAAGGACATGCCGCGCACGTAGCTTTTAAAAAGAGAAATTCCCTTGTCCTCGCGGTTTAAAAAAGCGCCGCTTCCCCTGTTGAACGTGAATGCCTACTCGAAACAAGTACTCATGAAAAGTTTGCCGACACCAGGGCAAGACCGAGGGTTGTAATCAATTTAGTGGAGGAAAACGCCGTTATCGCTCACCTTTGCCTTGCAGGGGTGCTGGATTGAATATTACGCCACATGATGATATGTTTTAAGCTTTTTCCTATGTGAAGTGAAATAAGGATGTAAAGAATTATTTACTACTTAATAGGGAGAATTATACTATTTATACTAATGCAGTTTTTAATTAGTACACTCAATATTATTGGATGTTTTAAAATTCCAATTGAATTGAAGACATAAATCGATTAAGTTAGAACTGCACGCCCACTTGAATTATAGTTATATTCGAAAAAGAGAGGGTAAATGCAATATTTTCGAAAATTAGCTTTATTACACACTAGCAGAGTAGGTATTCGATCGTGCTTTCCATGGTTTTAATAACTTTCAAAATGTCTACTGTCCTGTTGCAGTACGTTTTAAGAAATCGGTCTAGCAAATGACAATCAGGGCGGCTTGGGTATTCAGAAAGTGAAAATCATCTGGCATTGGAAAATGTGAACGTCCAAAATGACCAAAGTTTGTTAAACCCCCTGCTCTCCCCCCTCTTTTCCAATTCTACTATGTGTATTTATGTCTAAGTTTGGGAGTTTTCTTAACAGCATAATAGATGCTTCAACCTTCAAAGATACGATGTGAAGGTTGTCCAGGAGGGTCGAGAATGTGGAGAAACTCAACGGGGTGGTACACTTTGTTCTTCGCTTCTATCGCAGTGTGCACCAACTGATACATATTTTCTCCGAACGAAAGGCGCCAAGGATTTTTCCTCCGAATGAAAGGCGCCAAGTAGTGTGTTGTTAATCTCTAAGGAGTTAGGGTCGCCCTCTCTCGAAGCCAGGACACAGGTGTTTCTTTTAGGTTCTTGATGTCGGGATATATTCGGTTAGTGAGACTGGTCATGTCTGTCAGGACCTGATATTGGTTTTAGAATAGTCTTATCTCCTTTTCGTCAACGAGTTTCAAGAGATGTTCTGAAAATTTTCCGGCCTTAACATTCCCTCATTCGATCCCCGATCCGGGTGAGGTTTTTAAAAATACAAAAATGCGGATGTAAACCTCTACAGAATGACATCATTCGGAAGTGATGTAAAGCCGTGGGTCCTACGTTACTACGATGTGTAGCATGTCAAAGATCTCTTGCTAGGGTTAGAACTCCTTAGTCTCGACAAAATTCTAAGTAGGACTAAGGTACCTGGTACTCTGCATGCCTAGACCTTGTTTATGGGGTTGGCACAAAGGGCCTATAAAGGCCTACTTGCTAGACATGAGTCTTCCCAAAAATACTACTACTACTTCCCTCAGTAAACCTTCATGTTTTTGTGTATGGGAAGAATTTGAATGTTGGGCCAAAGGAAAGATGACCTGAGACGTGCCCTAATCTCGTCAGCTGTGGTGCTCCGAGTAACAACTGGCAAGATGTGCCGGAATTCCTCGAAAAGCAACGGTGGCTACGGAGATCTTGCAGCGATTTTTTGAAAGCTTTGATCCCACCCCCGCGAGCCATTGTGCATTCGTCCCAAACGATCAACCTGCACAAAGAATTTTGCTTGGAAATGCTGCAAGTGGGACTCTCATTGTGGCTCAGAGGAAACCGCGGAAATAACTATTTTCTGCTCACTCTTTACTTTGGCCAGCAGCAAATTGATGAACAATGTCTTACCTGCTGCTCTTGAAGCATGAAGGATAAATATCTTGCCATCAGTACTTTCTACTCTTGCTATGATGCTTTGATAAGCCTTCCTCTAATCGTCAGTCAAGTTGGGTTGGTTGTCTGTCACGCTACTCGAGCCCAGCGTTATGTAACAAAGACTGTGCGGCTAGATTACAGACGGGACAAACGGGGTGAGACAGTACTGCAGGGAATAGCTAATTATAGCTATTAACATATCTAGGAATGTTATGAGTATCATAACTGCCGCAGATGTTTTGAAATCCGAGCTCGTAGAGCGAGGATTTTAAAACTTCTAAGGCAGTTATGATTCATAACATCCGTGATTTGTTCAATAGTTTATCGGTTGCTATATGGTTATGGTTACCATGTAGGGTAATATTCTTTAACCCTACAGATAAGTTATGATCTAGTTACCAGCCTACTTTTGTATATGTAAACAAAGGCTTAATATCCTGAAACCGATAAAATAGTTTATTTTGCTGAATTAGTGGCCTGCAACGCGGGGCGATACATTCCTGCTACTAGTTGGCGTCATGTTTTCAAACCTTGTATAAACAAGTGGACAGAACTGGACATTGCTCGAGAAATCGAGGAATAACCGGATTATAACAGATACCTTTACGGAATAAAAATTAGCCTATTTTGTGACAGAGTGAGGGAGACAGGATACATCCATTCTTACATAGGCTGTTCTGGGACGGCCATCTCTTATAGTATAGTACGCAAGAGCATCGGGACCTTGAATCCGTACAGATTTCCGATAATTTACCTGTTAAGCGTAGTTGCGCTTGTGGGATCTGAGGTAGTTAAGTATGGTTGTAATATTTCTTTAGCGATATGTAACATAACATTACTTGCATATGAGATTAAGGCAATTGCTCTGTAGTTTCTGCAGCGATTTTTTTATAGATTGGGAAGTATACTTGCTCGTTCTAGACGACACAGTGATTGTGATTCGTCATATTCTTAAAGTTTGTTACATGAATTAATACTCCGCCTTCTTCCGTTGTTTTTCGTATTCCTGCAACTGTGTTGTCTGTTCTTGGTGTTTTTGTTGGGTTGTACGCTTTTGGTTTTTTCAGACTGTGTGGGTTGACTTAATCTTCTGCTGCCATGAGTGTTTCGCACAGTACTGTTTCTAAGATATCAAGCTTTGAAGTGACTATTTTTTTGTATTATCATTTGGAGATACACCCGATGGTTTTTCAATCGAAGTTCTATAACACGTGCAAACACATTTAGGAAATTTTAAATAGGTTTCATAGGGGCCACCCCGTGTGCTACCAGACAAACAATTGTTAAGAATTGCATTAAATTCTCACTTTTGTTTTAAATACATGGATACAAAAAGTAGAGGAATTAGAATTCGCCAACCTTTTCTAAAAATTCGAAATGGTGAATATCATTCCGTAAGTGGTGGACCGCTAGTAATTAATAAAGGTGTTTCTTAAATTGTTGATAATATATTTTTAAGTTACTCGTCTTTCGCTCGAAATGAACATTGTGGTGAAATGAATTCTGTAGTAATGAATCTTATATCCAGAACATCAAAAATAAAAGATGTTGGGGGGAATAGCTTAATTGCTTAATTAGTGAAGATGAAACGGCGAGCTACCTTCACCTAACTTAAAATTAAAAATTTAGCAATTCTAATTATTTCTAGAAATTTAAATGCTTTCCAGGGACTACTAAATGGAACAATATTAATTGTAACTTGTAAAGGAATTGTGTGGAATTATAAATAATTGATAATTAAAACACGGGACAAAGGTTGAATTAACTTAATCTGAATCGAGTCTTCTACTTTCTTTTTAAAGGAAACACACCATATTGGTATTTCATTTGGAATAACAATTAAAAATCTTAGGTAGAAACGCCAGATCGGGTTAGATTATATTTACCGCATTATCGGTTTACTCATGGACAATATCTGAAGTTTTCGACTACATTTGGGTGAACATTTAAACATTCAAGTAATCTCGAAACATTGCTGAAAGGTAAATGTACGGTTTCACGAAATTTTTTAATATCGTTTAAAATCAGTTTCGTTGTATAAGAGCCTTTTAGAGTTTTAATTTCAATCAGTGTTCTTACTGTCGGTTGTGAAATATTCGTGGTAGGTTTGCTAGTAATATTCTATTACCTACATTTTTGTCACAAATTAATCTTAGACCTCACGCCTAAAATTGTCTAAATATTCAAGAACCCCTCCCAGGGCTCTTCATCTTCAGTAAATCTCGTGGAGAGCTGCGTTCTTACCGATAATCGTAACATGCACCTGTGTCAAGTCGGTTCACTACAATAAACAATGTAAATTCATCGCACCTGCGTTGCGGATGGGGTCAGCTCTTCGAGCACGTCGGCTGTGGCCTCTTTCTCCATCCTTCAGGTCCTCAAACAGCCCCTTCGAATGTAATTATGGAACGAAAGTAATCATTATTCTACGTTTGTATGCGTGAATTGTCTTTGGAAGTCAGGAACATGTAGGAAGGCAGCATGTGTTTTAGTAATCGACAGGGAGGAGGCGTTATCGTTGCTTCCCGGATACGATGTACAGACGACGTGGTTCTATCATTTGAGTACCTTTCTATTTTTTCCCTTTAATTCTGACTTGCGATGATATGAAATACGGCAAGAATTTTCAGGAAAAGGACGCCGATGCTTGGGTGTGCGTGTCTGGATATATTAGGGAAGTACAACTGAATTTTAACCCACTTTGGTATCAATCTGTGTAGTTCCTGTGACGGTTATATTAATACCACGCATTTGTGTCAAGGACTATTATTTTGGATTAATTTCATTTAGTTTCCACCGTATTTGAATTTCGACTTAGGCTTAGTGATATCCACAGCTTACCTGAATGGAATCTTGGCATCCCTAAAAGGAGTAAAGAATATTTATATTTTTTTACTTTACATAGTTAAGCTGAAGTTGATTATTAATAGTAATTTACGTTACAAGACCGGAAAGTAGTGTTTTGCAGGTCCAACCAAGTAGATTTGCTTGCGACTCGCCCTGGAAGCTTGGGGAGACCTCGAGAACACTTTCCGGTCATGTATCGTACATTTTTGTTACGACATCCGAGTCCATACTTTAAAACTTCCGAATTCACTTTCGAAAACAAAAAACTATGTCATCAGTATATATTATTTCACTTATCCAAACAATAATACAAACTTCTTTCCATGGTAACGAAAACATCAGAGACCGGCAAAAGCTTTTCCGATCTTGACCGGCAAAACGTTACTTTCTGGCGAAAAATTTCTCCAGAAACTGCATATTTTCTGGTCGGTCGTAAAAAATAACTACATATTCTTGTAAATATACAAAAGGTGGGTAAATGAGGGCTGATGAACTGAAAACGTGAATAATCAGTTACTGGCAATACACCATAAGCATTAAACTTTAGTTTAACGTTCGTATCTGTATATGTAGATATTTCTTAATTTTAAATTGCGTTATAGTGAAAGTGTCATATAGAAATATAGAGACATAAAATATACTTGTTTGTGAGGAGTATTTCTACAATTATGCCGAAATTTTACGTAAAATACTGTTGGCAAAATTAAAATTGTCTTTGCCAGCTTTAAATTGGATTATTCATGCTCGCCATAAATCAGGGGAACCTGTAGTTCTAAGTAGATTTGCGAATCACTATAATGCATGAACGTCATCTCTTTTTATTTAAATTAGCAGTATCTTTTTTTTTTCTTGCTTTTGGAAATCCAGATGATGTATTGGAAATTGACTCGGTAACGTTAGTTGTTTAGTCATGCAAAAGAAAAATTTCTAAAAGTGTACACCCAGAATCATTATCAACAAAAATTAAGAATACAACTGAAAATTATGTAAAATTTTGATTAAAAGCTGTTTCCAATTGTATGAACATGCTAATTACTAATGTTATTGTACATGCTTTATACACTTAAGCTTAATAATGTGATGATTTCTTTATTTTCAGGTAAGTCTCCAAAACTTCCTAATTAAGTGAACGAATGATAACTGATATTTCGTAAGTAAACTTTCATTATTAATTTATGCATCTTTTTTGTTAGTTTGTATACATTTTATATGAAATTTAAAAATACAATACAAGAGAAAACTGTATGTCAACTTATACTGATTCCCAAAAAGGAAAGTTAATTAAATTCAATACCGAAGTAATTCCTAAAAATACAGTAAAAATACGTTTGTACATGTATGTAACAATTCAAATGTGCATAGTATGGAATCGAGCATTTAAAACTTAAACATTTAGAAGACAACGTTTACAAAAATATATTTAGAGATTGAAAATAACATTTTTCTGGCATCGAAAAATTCTCCCAGAAGAAAATACAGGTTTTTCGGTTCTACTTCTTCCGGCTTAAAAAATCAAATTTAATATTTCTAATATTTAAATGTTGTATATGATTCATATACTTGTCATTATAGATACTCTATAAGTGTTATATTTTCTAAATTTTGATAGCTGCTACTGTACATGGTGAATTAACTATTATTGCTTTGTAATATATAACCAAAAAAATGTTAAATGTTAAGGGTTTTCGGCCATTTTCAGCGAGTTTTATAGTTTTAGTAGCTATATAAACTATATATAGCAATAATTTTTTGCGTTTCTTTTTTTCATTTTAAGATTTTACATGTGTTTCACTTGATTTATGGTTTTCGATGCCCCATATTAATAGTAAATTATTTATTTCGTGATGTAACGTCTTCCTTTTTAATTTGGTGTATCCATTTCATTTACTTCCTTGATTTTTTTGCTATCACAATATTCTCTGTTTAGTGACGATTGTTTTGACGTTTTTTACATATGTCATATAATCAGAAGTAATACTATAAGTACTTCGATATTATCGGGTTATATGTCGATAGCTTGTTGCACAATAATAAAAGAGTGTCAGTTTGACAGGTTAAATAGTCCGACCGCGTCAGCGGGAGGACTATTTTCTGTCAAACTGACACGATTTGTTATTGTGCAGGAAGTTTGAGACGTATAACCTGTTCGAAGTACGCATTGTATTCGATTTGATTATTTTTTGAGTAAATTTTAATATTTAGAACAAATAAATATTTTATTGGCAGCTCGATTTGTTTGTATTAACCTAGCTGAAAGTCATCTCCATGAAAAAAACTTCAAGTTGGCAAAAGTTATGTACTGCGTTGCCTAGTGAAGTTACTATAGTATAATCGATTTTGTATAATCGAAATTATACAAGATAACTTAACTAAGTCTAGCCTTCTGATTGGTCGAAATCTCTACGAAAAAAATAATCGTAGGTAAATTATAAAAAAAAATAGAATTATCAGTTAATAATGATAGATTGATATATTATACCCAAATTGCCTATTTAAAGTATTCCAGTTGTTTATAATTATCATTTTTTTAAACTAATAAAACAGTGCTGGAGCCTGTGGTTTGCTTCGGATACAATTCGTTAAAACCCCTAACCACACAAAGATTTAGCAACCGCTAAATAAGTATTTCAACAGCTAAGCTGACATCTTGCGTAGTCCTGAAGAGAGAGACTAACCTGAGAAAGTTAACTGAAGATATGCTCTTCACCAAAACACCAGTGAAAGTCAGCACTCCCGCATATTCTAACGCTATCTGATCTGAAGGGCGTGTCTTATGCAGCCAATCAGGTGTCAACTTCAACAGAGCGTAAAGATCAGAGTGGGGGATAGGACCTCCATCTTTGTTCAAAATGTTATTATATTTATTCTTAAAAATAGTCAAACTATTACAAGAATTTAGCTGCTTTATTGAAGTTAACGCTTTTACAATTTTTAAGTCAGTTTCCGTAATACTATGACCCGTTTCGTATTATGTTCGGCAATAATATATTTTTCGAATCTGTTAAATCTAAAATGAGCTATACGATCTTTAAATCTCGCACCAAAATTACGACCTGTTGTTCCAATATATTTAGAATCACAATGGAAACATTTAATTTCGTAAATTCCAGATTTCTTTAAAGTCTTTAAGTTTGTCTTTTGGATTGCCTAGTAAATGTCAAATATTGTTTCAACTAAATTTTCTCTAGATCCTTTGTAGACGAGTGAAACGGAATTTTGATGTACTTTTCGTTGGATGCTTGATTTCTAAGTCTGACCAGAGTTGTGGAATTTCGAAGGTGCAATTTTGTTTTTGGTTTCCTAATCAAATTGTCAATAATTTTAGAAGAGAAACTATTGTAGACAGCGATGGTTTTGATGGTCTGAAGTTCGGTGTTATACCGATCTTTGTTTAAACGAAAAGTTGCACTAAGAAATTTAGAGCAACCATTTTATGTTGAAAACAATTATTTGAATCAGCTAAAATGATTCTGTTTACGTTGGTTTTGTTTTCTATAAACATCGATTTCCAACTTATTTTTATCAGTTATTGCTAAGGTATCCAGAAATACCAGTTGTCCTTCGATTTCTATTTCATATGTGATTTTTCCAGGAAATTTATAATTTAACTGATTCAAGAAATTATCAATACTACATTTAGATAAATCAAAAACAGCAAATCCTTGGGAAATACTCTGCATTATTATATACGTATATAGAGCATATCTTCGGCCAACTTTGTCGGAGTTTCTGTCTTCGGGGCTGCTGAACATGAGAGCTTAGCTATCGAAATACTTATATATTTGTATTGTTAGGGGATTTTAACGAACTGTGTTTTCTTAAACTGTTTGTAATGGTGCTTACATACAATATTTCATGTCTTGCTAGTACATAATTTATAATATAATATAAACAATTTCATAACAACCTGGGCATTATAATTCATAACGTCCTCTCATGCGGGCATTATGATCCATTACGCCCGCTCATCGTTAGTGACCAACCACGTACCACGATGCGTATACATCAATGGTTGATCATTCACTTTCTGATCCATTATTATAGTTATTAAAAACAGTAGTAACGCATAAAGTTATTAAAAACAGTAGTAACGCATAAAGTTTGGTATGTACCACCGGCATTCCTTGATATTTATGCCCTCGGGCGATTTACAAACCCGCGGCCCAAAGGCTGTCGGGCCCTTGGTACATAAATAACTATAATTATGCACGATTATTCAATTCAGGGAATTGTTTTGGCTTGTATTAGCTTAAAATTGGCATGCAGCAATTCTTTGCAAACACAGTAGGAGAACACTATTTTCATAAATATTCAAATGTTACTAAATCTTAATCCGTCAGGCGGAAATTATATCTCAATTATGCATCTAATAAATCATTATTAAGTGTAGTGTTTGCTTGTCTGATTATGCTCGCTTAACACTTAAAGGCGTTAATTTTTCTAAGTAAACCTCTATGGAAATATAATCTTGATAGTTTTGAAAGTGTATGGATTAAGGCACAAAATCCGTTGAATAATTTTCATTCTTTCCCCAATAAACACATTTTTAGTTCGTTATTGCGGTTTTCCGTGTTTTATTATCAATTTGAGGTTCAGAAACGTAGGGTTGATGGTATCGTGTCCACAATAAATCTAGTCTATTAAAACCTCATGGGTGCGCCGCTTGCCGCACAATAGGCGCTAAGTCACTATTTTCACACCCCTTTTTTAAGAGGATTGAGCCCTTTCAATAGAAGTTAGCGCTAATGATATGTTATTAAGCCGAACGGTCCTGGCTCTGAATGCGATCCCACAAAAAGCTGCGCAACAGTTTTCCGTTTTGTGCCGACGAAGGCGATACAATTATTTTCATCTCTAATTGTGGCAATTATGCTTTTCGATCGAGGCTTGCAAATATCCATAACGACGGTTATAATAACGAACGTTCCAAGGACGCTCGCTCTTCCTACTATGCAGGAAGCTTTTCGGAAAACCATTTGTTAACTGTGGTTATCTGTGTTTGTTAGGTGACCGTTTTATCGGCCGATAACGCTATGCTAAAAACGTAAATAAGCGGTAATCTCGTTAATGCCTACGCCAACCGCATCCTCATTTCGCCAGCAATCAGTAGCGTAGTGTCATAGGGGTTGTTTTGCCAATTAATTAGTTGAGGCAGAGAACCGCTCGGTATGTACAGCGTGTGGGATTTACGGGTCAGTAGTCATCATGGAAAAAGTTTCCCGGACGAGGAGCTTTTGAAACTGATGCATGATGATCAAATAGATACATTTTAGTAGATCTGTTTAAGAAAATAGACAGACCTTAGAAGAGCTGAATGGGTGGTATAAACTTTGCTATTATTTCTAAAAAGACCAAAGTCAAACAATGTGATGATTATAAATCTATAAGCATACTCGCCCGACTTGTATAAAACATTGTCTGTGCATTTAAAGATTTAAAAACTTGTAAGGTAGATAAGCATATACTGGATCCAATTATGTTTACCCTGATGGGTTTACATATTCACCAGAACTTTTTCCACCTTGCAATTCGAGAGATAATATCAGCTAAGTTAAAAGGTTTAACAATGTGAAAAGAATTTGGTTTTGTCAAGACACATTAAAATTTATTATTAAAAATAGATAAAAAGACGTCAAATTTCGCTAAATCACAAGTTAGCTTCTTCAGGCAACATTTTTTTTTCACAAAATAGGACGACTTTTTATATAACAGGATCACATTCTGAAAAACAGTAATTACATGTTAGTTTTGGATAGGTGAAGAAATAAGTTTCCTCATAATTGTTAAATTACCTGTTTTAATATTCATCTCTATTTCATTTGGTAGTTTCTTTAATGTTTTTGTTGAAAATATTCTCTTGTAACATCAATTTATAATCTGTTACTAGAAAACAAGAATCGTTCAATTTTTTATCTAGAATAATTGTATTAGCATTTTACTTACATTTGTACTTTTCTTGATTTTGGTTTGTGTTAGTTTAATGTAAAACCTTACTGCTTGAATAACATGTTTTGATTTAGTTTAGTCCAACCTTCCTTGTGGTTTTTTGTTCCCCTTGTTGATATTTTTCATTTAATTTGATAGCCATCCCCTTTAGTTTGAATCAGTATCCATGTATTAAGTATTCGCTCTTCTTTGACCTTATTTGTCGGCGAAGTACTTGTGATTTTTTTTAATAAAAACCTGAAAAGTTACGTTTAGATGGAACTACTTATTTTGTTTTTTTATCTCGATACCTATCGATTTAAGGGAAAAGTAAATTGTTTAAATAAAGGCAATTAACACCTTTTGAGAGAGTTCGCCGAACTAAATCAATAGTGCAGGGCAAATAGAATGAGATTAGGCGAGCACAAACCATTTTCAAGTTCACAACAGTAACTAAATGCTAACCTATTGTTACATTTTTACGTTTCGGGCTATTTAAAAATTATTCAACGCTTGTTAACAATTTATTTACACGATTAATTACGACTATTTACAAATACAAGAATTATCAAGGCAGAACACAAATTACTTAAACTACGAACTATTTCTAACAACGATACACTCTTTATTTATATGCGCTGGATTAAACATCGACTAATTTATGTGGCTATTTATTCACGACTTAAACATTAAGGATTTATATGGTTATATTTATTTGTTATTTATTCCACTAGG
Organism: Agriotes lineatus; assembly: GCA_940337035.1. Classification (NCBI taxonomy): domain Eukaryota; kingdom Metazoa; phylum Arthropoda; class Insecta; order Coleoptera; family Elateridae; genus Agriotes; species Agriotes lineatus. The sequence continues at coordinate 62,316 of CALNHX010001518.1, forward strand.
GTTATATACACACGGTTCGTTTATATCACGCGCGTTTCGAGTCTGCTGAGAACTGATTTCTTATTCCTGCGGCGCGTATCTATATATCCGAATAATTTCCGTCTAGAACATTCCAGATTTCGCTCGTACATTCCGGCATTCACATGTGTTGACCTCGAGCGTGTTCCCGAAAGCGCGAGTCACCCGTTGCATCTGGTTGCAAGGTCGCCTCTCGAGTATTCGACCGCGGTGACTCACATATATCCGCAGCGGCCCAGTTGCTCCAAGAACCGGCTGTAGAATCGTTACATTATTTATTCCTAATAAAAAAAATACGTTTTCGATTTCCCTATACAGATCATGCATAGGTAATTAATACATGAGGAAGTGATATATGACGATTCAAATTACATTTTAAACAATAAAATAAAACCGTAATATAACTAATTATTTAACATAACTACTCATTCAAAGTTAGAATAAAAAAACCAAATAGATAGTTCCATCTAAACGTAACTTTTCAGGTTTTCATTTAAAAAAAATCACAAGCAATTCGCCGACAAATAAGGTCAAAGAAGCGAATACTTAATAATTTAATACCGATTCAAACTAAAGGGGATGGCTATCAAATTAAATGAAAAATATCAACAAGGGGAACAAAAAACCACAAGAAAGTTGGACTAAACTAAATCAAAACATGTAATTCAAGCAGTAAAGTTTTAAACTAACACAAACCAAAATCAAGAAAAGTACATATGTAAGTAAAATGCTAATAGAATTATTCTAGATAAAAAATTTAACGATTATTGTTTTCTAGTAACAGATTATAAATTGATGTCACAAGGGAAGTTTCATTTGACATTTGCAACAAAAACATTCAAGAAACTACCAAATAAAATAAAGATGAATATTAATACAGGTAATTTAATAATTATGAGGAAACTTATTCCTTCACCTATCCAAAACTAAGGTGTAGTTACTGTTTTTGCAGAATGCGATCTTGTTATATAAAAAGTTGTCCTATTTTATGAAAAAAATTTGGTCTGAAGAAGCTAAGTTGTGATTTAGCGAAACGTAACATCTTTTTATCTATTTTTAATAATAAATTTTAATGTGTCTTGACAAAAACGAAATTGTTTTCACGTTGTTAAACCTTTTTACCGGTTTCAGGATATTAAGCCTTTGTTTACATATTCAAAAGTAGGCTGGTAACTAGGTTATAACTTATCTGTAGGGTTAAGGAATATTACCCTACATGGCAACCATAACCCCACAGCAACCGATAAACTATTGAACAAATCACGGATGTTATGAATCATAACAGCCTTAGATGTTTTATAAACCTCGCTCTACGAGCTCGGATTTCAAAACATCTGCGGCAGTTATGATACTCATAACATTCCTAGATTTGTTAATAGCTATAACTTAGCTGATATTATTTCTCAGATTGGAAGGTGGAAGGAGCTTTGGTGAATATGTAAACCCATCGGGGTAAACATAATAATTGGATCCAGTATATGCTTATCTACCTTACAAATTCATAAATTGCACAGCTGTAAAACAAAATTAAAATTTCATAAAGATTTATGTAATACTGGAAGTGAGTGTGGTGTTTATAGTACCTACCAGTACACCACAGCTTCTGAAGTTTTATTGGCTTTAATACAAAGTAATTAGATAGATACTGCAGACGTATTCTTCCTCGAATACGCCACTTACAGTGAAGTTTCGGTTGGAAAGAGGTAGTTTTTTAATAACGTTTTCCCAAAATTGTAAAAACTACTCTTGCCTTCTGAATGCTTCTATTACGTTATTAAGGAAGCAAGCATAGTAAACCTTATTTAAAATATAAGTATATTTTTTGAATAGTTGTATTAGTAGCATCGACGTTGCTAAAATCCTTAATCGCTAACAAGGTTTAGAGTATTTTGACATCTCGCCTGAAACTGATGACTGAGCTGAAAAACAAATGCTGCAAAATGAGTTCGAACACCAGCTACTGCACCAAAGTGAAATGGAATTCTGAATTGTTTCCTAAAAACATAAACAAAATCCTCCACGTCAGAACCATTTCACACAAAAATTAAATAAATTGATACTTCTTCCTTGACGTTACTAGGTTCATCTACAATGAAGCAGAATTAGTCATTTTGATTCAGTTACTTGTGCAATTAGGTAGCGAAGTACTTTAGGACTGGATATTGTAAGCACTCCATTTACAATATCGTGAGATAACTGTCTACGATAGTCACTTGCTCTAAACTTTAGTAAAATTATCAAATTCGGAGTTTTATCAAGATTTTCACGAATAGCTAACTAATCCTTGAGTTGATAAATATTTGATTGAAGAATAATTTTCAGTAATGCTAATGGTGTTTCTTGTTTTTTTTTACTAAACCTGCATTTTACTATTGATGTTGCTTTGAGGCTCTCCTTCCCAAACCAGAATAAATCATATTAAAGAAATCAGAACAGAAAGGAAATTACATATTGCATCAGAACGATACTTTCACAAGCAAATCAATCATTGCACATCAATCAGCATACCAAAAAATTGAATTAAGGGATTTTTAATAATTTCGGGTTCCAGGAACTCCTAAATACATTATTGTGGGTCCTAAAAATAGCTATGAAGACGACTCCTATGTCTATCAGCTTGAGGAATAATACCCTAGAGATGTTTTTAAAGATCATTCATGGTAGAATTTCTGAATTTGTAACAAGCTAGATGAATATGAAAGCGAGACAGGTTTCGGCGTAGAGTCGGTAGTTTTAATTTAATTGTACAACGCTGTCGTGATATGAATAAAAAATTGTATGTGTGGTGTATAGAGTAGTAAGTAAAAAAGTAAATGCAATAAGAGAAAATCTATATTACAATCAAACGGTAGTAGTCAGATTAGACAATGAAACTTTAGAAGATATCGAGATAAAAAGTGGCTTATAGCAGTACTCAAGTATAAACAGTATAGAAAGTTTTCACGGTGAAATACATATGTATCTAGGTATTGGTATATGGATAAATTCGTCGGAAGGGATACGAGCAAGGATTGACTCACCTTTATAAAAAGGAAGAAACTACACTACCGGAATTTTGTTGATCGGAATTGCAATCTCCATATTAAACCAAGTCAACATCAAGAAATGAGAAGCGTTCTGAAGGTATCATAAACAGAAAGGGTTTCAAAAGAGATTCTGAGAGAAATGTCAAAAAATTATAATTAATGTTAAACATACAACAGAGCAAGCTAGAATATCTTGCTTCCATTATGGAAGAAAACATATATACCAACTATTTCAACTTATTATCCAAGTAACGATACATGGAAAACGAAATACTGGAAGGAGAATATCAGGGCTTTGAAATGTAAAAGTACAACTGCGGTACAAACAAACAATTTTGGGCAGCAGTAAATAAGATCCAAATAGCCCGAATTATTGCAAACTTTCGATAGAAAGGAATAGAAAGACATTATTTATAAATACACAGTACCTTCTTCAGTTCGGAAGTTTACAATTAGCATCGTATTCTTCCCGGGCGTTGGCGATTGCCGTGTAGAGTGCATTCCTATCTTCCGATATTCTGAATAGAACTCCTGCCTTTCCAGTAATATCTCTTAGCCACAATATATCCGTCTTCCACGGATGCCCCGTCGACCATCTATCCTCAATTTCATGATTAGCGGTAGCAGACGGCATTTTCCCGCGTAGTACATGTCTAAGATAAACAATCTTGCAGCGTTTTATTGTTGTTATTAATTGCCTTGAGAACATCTCTCGCCTCAAGACTTTTGCATTTGTCAGAAAATTGGTCCAAGCTACCTGCAGCATTCTACAGTGAATCCACATCTTATTCAAACGCCTCCACTTCATTCAAGATGCATTCTGCCCCGTATAAGAGAACTGATCAGATGTAATATTTCACTATAGGCTGTCTTAGCTTGAGGTTCAAGATCATTATTCTTGAATCTAGTTAAGAAAAAAGGGCAATCATATGTCTCTATTTCGATACGGATAAATAGTTTTTTCGTTGACCGCTTGTTAATTTCAATATTAATGAATTATTTTTCCTAAAAAAGGATGGATTAATAGATGTCATTAATGCACTGTTTTTGATTAATACACTCTTTTTCATTAATTAACTGTTTTTTAAAAAAGGATAAATTAATAGAGCCATTAATACACTGTTTTTGATTAATACACCCTTTTTCATTAATTAACTGTTTTTGTGATTTTGACGTTTTGATGATATTTTGCATGGAGGTTAGTTGTATTAATCAAATTAGAGTACTTGATATAATTATTTTATATTAATATTCACAACAAGATTAGTAATACTGCAATTTTACAAATTTTTTCACCACAAAAAAAGATTTTGTGGTCAACGAAAAAATTTTGTAATCAATTCGTTTGTTAATGGGCGATTAATGATCTCAACTATTAAAGGCACTCACTCGCTATCGCTCGTTCGTGCTTTAAACAGTTTCGATTATTAATCGCCTTCATTAACACACTTGTTGGTTAAATAACTATTAACGCTCTCTTTTAAAATGTCAGTTTTTTCGTATTGTAAAATGTCCATTTTTACCAATATCGGTATCTTTGCTCTACTGTTATTATTTGCTGCAATGTTTGAACAAGAATGTTGCTATACAGCTTGATAATTGAAACGGAATTCGCATTATTTATAATTTGGCGTATACAAAGCAAAAGTACATTCGTTTTTATATTAGCGCATACAACGTAGTTGTGTTGGTATACCTATTGCTATCATTACTGCTGTAAATATTTTCAGATTTTATTTTATTTTACCCAGTTTACATATCTGTTTACAACTGTTTTCGTTGTAGTTTTAACTATGTTTAAATATTTATAATTTTCATATATATTCATCAGTAAACTAATAACCTGATGGTGTTGTTGCGATGTCATTAGTCTGATATTCGTTCGTTTTAAACGGACGTGTAAAATTTTGTGTAAAAGCACGAAAACCACCACCACCCAGTGATGAATTTATAATGGCGCGCGTGTCATTGGCATTACGTGTGATACTACAACCACAAAAGTTTAACCCCTACGTGATATATAGCTTTTTTCTATAGCACATGTTAAAGTGTGCTTTTATCAATGCAAAACAAAAGGTCAAGTTTTACTTTAACAGCAAGGGTAGATAATGTAGCACTTTAACATCAAGGATAGATAAAGTAATTTAATTTTCTAACTTTTGTTTAAATTAAATATGACAACTTCGTATTATCGTAGCAACCCAATATCGCTACTGACATTTTGAAATGTGATTGACTGTCATTATTTTCATTTGAAATTGTTAGTTCTTGCTATAAAAAAAATATTGTATTATACACGACTATAAAGTTATTTCTATCCACTCTTGAATCATTAACGTCTCGACTTCGTCTCGACGTTAAACGATTCACTCGTGGATAAAATTTAACTTTATCGTCTTGTATAATAAATTACTATTAGTTGATGCAACAGAAACAAATTTTAGGCTTTTTAATTCCCGACACATGAAACAACAGTAATTCCAATACCGAAGCAGAAATAAATCAGCTCCCTCAAGTAGGACTACAATTTTATTCAGTGTAACACTACTAGAAAACAACGTCGTTTCAACACTAACTACAACAGGTTTACTGATGGTGCATGTATTTATGTATGTTGAAACACCTAATCGGAAGTACCATAAGTAATACAGATTCATAACTCATAAGTAAATTAATTGATTAATATTAGATGCGCGAATTATAAATTAATACGTTACAAACCGTTTTTAACCTACGATGCGAGAGATATACAATGTTTGTTTCAAAAATTGAGAGATAGCAGAGTAAAATTCAAATACTTCACACAAAAAATTGTAAGGTGCTGACCTTACAATTGCCAGTGCATAAGCATAACTAGAGTAAATCTTCCAATACATGAAATCTAACCAAAGGCGATGAGTAGAGCATATTTTCCCATATAATATAGAAACTGAGGACATTAATTGAGGTAAAAAAATATGTCCGGAAGTAAAAACAGAGCTGAAATAATTTTCTGGAACAATTTTAATAGTTAAAGTAGGCACCCAACTCAATTGGAAAATTGCTAGGTAATGGGTTGGAAATAAATGGTAGGCAACCTGTTACTCTAGCCACGAAAACTTAATTTGCCGCCCTTTGTTCCACGTTGAGTTGTGGAAAGAAAGAATAGAACGGACATTAGTGCGATATTACCTACCGAATGTGATAACATCGAAACACGTGGTAGCCAAATATAAATAAAATAGTTGTGTATGTAGTAGTTGTCTAAATTATAACTATTTCATCAGGAATTATATCCCAAGTGTTATAAGTCTAAAACATTTAATGCAGGATGTAAGATTCTTTAATAAATTGCTAATGAGAAATACATTTCAATAAGAAAAATATTTAAATACGTAGTTTTAATAAGCATACGGTTGATATGCAACAGCTTATGTTTTGGTCATCAGCTTTTATAGCTGGTTTGTTGCAGTTTTCCACATCGTCCTAGTTTCACAACTATTAAAGTTGCTCTTATAATATCTCATCTATGTCTTGTTAGCTAATTTTAATTCGTTGGTCAATCTTCCAGAAAATTTACTTCTGTACACTCGGATGCAATTGCCGGCCGCGAGCTTAGCCGAAGAAAGCGTTACAGGTCTTTAAAGGATTAGTCGGTAGAACAAAACAAGAGATAAATGCCCAGCGCGCCAACGAATTTTTATCAAATAACAGCGAGTGCATCCAGGTGTTCAAACGAGAATTCGTAAACTCAAATAGCTTAGACACAAATACAGTTCCTGAAAGAAACACTTCAAATAAGGCAGGTAGCCGTAACTAAACCAAACGCTCATAGCTGGCATAATCACAGTACAATTGTCCCGGGTGGTGTAACTTGAACAAGCTTTCACGTTCGATCAGCAGAGTTAAGCAACGCTCTCTCTGGTCAGAACTTGGATGGGAGTTCCACGGCTGCACCTCTCGGCGCCTCGTGATACGGCTGTCACGGAAATATGTGGTCCCGGCGGTCATAACAACATCATGACAGTCGTTAGTGGGGTTGGAAGTCCCCATAAATGCACAGCGACGCCTATAATTTACCTAACGGCTGTTGTCTGAGTGCGAAATAAATAAATAAATAATTTCAGAATAATCACAGCAAGAGAATCACAATCTGTATATGCTACGATTAATAATTTATCAATAAGAATATGAGCTACCTCGGACAAAGATTACAGCTAATATATACTTACAGTTTCGCACAAAAGTTTTGCAATAGTATTATCGCACACATTAAAAATAATTCGACTGGCAGGTAATAATTACAGCATAAATTCTTGATGTTGCTTGGTTTCGGAGGAAACGCAATACGCTTTCCAGATGTGGGTTCACGGTCGATGACGCCCCGGCTTCCCAGAACCGTTTGGCCCAATTTCGTGCGGCAGAAAACTGGTGGCCAGGGGCATTTGCAACACGACGACAGCAACAATTTAGACCTAGAGGTAGGCCTCCGTGTCGGATCCTTGAGCTCTAATAGCGCACGGAGCAGGGGTTAAAACGGCCCCGAAGATCCAAAATACCAGCCCAGGATCGCATGAAGCAACCACCCGTAAAAGCGATAGCCAACTGTAATTAATGCCTAGATCGGTCCTCCGACTTCTACTTACCCTGGAAAAATTCCAGGCATGTGCGAAACACTCGGTAGCGTAAAAACTCCGCCAAATGGCGTGGGATTAAACTTCATTAATAACGAAATTCGAGGACTTGAAACTGCTCCAACAGCGTAGGCAAACTTCACACAACCGAAAACTAACGGCAGCCCATCAATCCTCCGAAATTTCAATACTGCTAACCCGACTTCATCGTGAGCTATATCAAACTTTCGCAGCAAGGCCAAGAAAGTAGGCGTGGCGCTAGCGCGCGAAATATAAACTGAGCAGCCAAAGACATCAGAACCGACAAGATGCGCAACAATACGAAATAAATACTACAGAGCTCGAAATCAAATGGTGGCGCGAATAAATCGTAACAGTATTGCAATCGTAGCCTTTTTTTTCATTTTTGTCTTCTTTTCATCTTTCTATTTTAATTCTTACTAAGCCGTTTCGTGTTAGGATGTAACGTATGAACGAGTCTTCTCTTTTTGGAATTTGCTTCCAAATTCTATAATCTTCGTCTCATCTTTGCAGAACTGTTATATTGGTTATTTTATTGTGTTTATTGTATGGCTTGTGGTAGAAAACCCGGTGTCAGAGTTTTCAGGTTACGCGAGCGCCTCTGACGTAATCTAACGACTGTCACCGAAATGACAAGCGGGACCGACGACTTAACGTGCTCTGCGAGGCACGGCTGACTGCGATTCTATTTATCCAGCTTATATTCATCGTTTCTGTAGCACCACATCTCCATGACTTCTAATTATCTGCTTTTCTCACGGTATAGGTATGTCTCACAGGTATTTAATAACTCTTGAAGTTCCTGTAATTTAATAACTTCTAGGCTGTTATGCTCCTGATGATATTGATCATGGTTAAATAGAACACAGCAGATAAGGATGATTTTAGTGAGTTGTTGTTTTTTTCCACTAATTTTTCTTACTTCCGTTTCTGAAAGAATATATCCAAAACGTAGATTTGTTGCTATTTTTTCAAAAAACTCAATCTTGCAACTTTTCTTAAAAGTAAATGAATCAATATTGTAGCAACGAGTATAATAAATGAAATAATCAACTGCCTGAACGTATTAATATTTGAAATAACAGCGAGAAAGCCTTGGTAACAGCAGGGGATAACTCCATAAAAATTCTGCACATAATCAAAGTAAGGGCACGTTCCCCTCACCTCATTAGACAGTCAGCACGTTGATAATAACAATAATTTCCAGTAATCTCCCTCCCAAAATCGCTCCCTGCAGAAAATACGGCTCTGATTGTAGATTAGAAAGCGCACAGGTAGGCATATTAAGTTACGCCAAATTTATTTTTCTTGTTTGTTGGCTGGCTGAAAATCTCACGTAATCGCCGTGGAAAGCGACTCGTACGTATTCAAAGGAGGCGCGCCCGTAAATTTATTTCACGTTTTCTTTTTACGGTCTACCATTCATCGTAATAAACGCCGAGCTGAATCGGCAGACCAACTTTACAGCCATGGAACTTCAGGAACAGTTGTAATAGGACACCCATGTATGCAAATGAGCGTAATAAGTTTGGAAACGAGTGGTATACCGGCTTTCTATGTAGGTGTCTAGGCTGTCTGTAGTATTTCTATTTGGTCGGGCTTTAAATAATTAAATCAGAGAAGAAATTTTGACAGCTTTACGAAAGCATTCGCTGAAAGCAGCTGCAAATTGACGGTTATTTAATGAAAAAGATAAAAATGTTCTTAAACCTCCAGAGAGGCTTTCCTTGAGCACACCTGAGCTTAAGTTACGATAGATTTTAAGGGTTTTAGGAATCATAATCCCTAAGTGGACAATTTTTCAGCCATACAACCCTTCAACTCAAGTTTTACAATGAGAAATTTCTAAAGCAACAACTAGAAACTAAAGAATTGTGTACTGAATTGTTAAGATCTTAATTTTTCAGCTGTAGTTGCATGTATTGTAATAGAATGTCCATAGTTGTATTCAGACTGGATACAAAACAATGGACGAAAATATCTAGTTGTATTTTACAGAACCAAATGATGGAGAAAATTATACCGGGTGTCCATTCTCAAAGTCGAACATAGACAATAATTAACATTGGTGCATTCACTCGCTCTTCATTGAAATAATTCATTTGTCTGTAGTAGATAAATTTAACAGACGTTGACAGAAAATACCTGATTTACGGCAACTAATTACCAATTTTTTTGACAAATGCTATCGAACTTGAGAAGCAAGGCATGGCATATTTAAAAATTCCCATGTTTTAAATTAGTATTTTAAAATAAAAATCGAATCTTGAATATTATTATTGGTACCACTTGATGCGTAATAATTTTATCTTTCCATTGATACCATTACCTTCCCTGTAAGTTGAATTGGCGAGCAGGAATCGGCAAAAACGTTCAATACAATGTTAATCGCCTATGTTCGACTTTGAGAACGGACACCCGGTATATCTACATTTACAACGTTCTGTGTTAAATGTCAATTTAAGAGGCTGTGAATAATATGAACTAGAATCGCGCATATGAACTACTAACTTTTGAATATAGTCAAATTCTGATCCCACCTGAGAAAAGAGTTTTTGTGTTTTGCCGTGAGCTAGTATAAAATATTGCAGTTAAATAAAATATAAAGAGGGACAATTAACCATTTTATTTGAATAGTAATTAATACATGTCAATTTTAATTAGCCTAGAAATTACTGACAAGCAGAGGTAGCACAATATAAATTAACCTGAGAATTGTGGTGATTTGCCCTATTTTAACTTATTAAATTTTGTCCAAAAATAAACAAACAGGCAGTTCATCGCAGTATATACTCTCCAAGACAAAACTGGGGACAGTTAATATGTTCTGCTATGAATGTATTTCTAACTGCATAATTGGTTCTCTAAGAGTGGCTTCTCGCAATAAAATCTCTACGCAAGAAAACTCAATGCAGACAGGCATCGTTGTTAGTGACCTTTTTCTCGACCTTTACAGTAGTCTCCAAAAAAGGGTTTTTAATAAAATTGTGTGAAACATTATTTTCACGTGTTACTAGCATATGTTTCTTTCATTATAAGGCATACCTATAGTTTATACACAACAGTTCTTCACCATATATCAGTTGGAAGAATTTGTGAAATTTGCACCACCATTGCACTTACACATATAAACTCCAATAGATTGGACGAGGATGTTCCTCGATTTTTACCTGCTGATGCACCATGGAATCCTCTATATTGGAATTCAATAAAACACATTTAAACTCTTAAGGAAGGAACTGACAACTATTGATAAACAATTCGTTATGCAACAAATCAATAGAGGTTATTTTAATGGTTTAATATGAATATATAATAAACAGCGACACCATAATAAACCAGCCACTTAAAATAAAAGATTCTCTTGAAACATTTTTTGTACTTAGTTTTCACCATTGTTCACATTTTAAAGCTTAAACAAAGCAAAGCTAATTTTTATTTCATGAATATTAGATAACTACACGATAACCGCTACTTCATTTCCAGACGCGTAGGAGCCAGATCGAAGCTGCACAAAGCTTCTCGACAAGATGTAGGACAAAAGATAAGGATATTTGAACATTCAATGGGAGCCACTGCGGTGAAGGCACTCGAGCGGTCTGTCCACGTACGGGCCTGATGAAGAAGCGCCGGGATATGCCTGAATTTTTAAAGGTCGCGTGCAATTCTGACAGATAAGACGTTGGGATTTTCGCAAAATAACTTAAATAACTATGCTATGATCTACTTTATTCTACTCATAATTTACTTGTAAATTGTTGCACATCGTGAAATGATGTGCGAAACAGTGGAGATGCAATTTTTTGACCAAATTATACATGTATGTATGTATTGTCGGTAACCTCATTTTACCTTGCGGAGTCGAGGCTGGTGCTTTATGCGCCTGCATCTGGCGGTACTATGCTCAACTTGCCCGGGATTCGGGTTACACAGTTGGAGCGCGCCATTATACATTTAAGCGAAAAATTAAAGAAATATATTCGATTCAGTTCATCATCTTTTATTATCTCTAAAGATTGGTGACTTTTGCCAGTCCATGTGCGAAATATCGGAATCTGCCTTTGTTTATAAGGGGTGAAAAATACATTTTACGTTCCGTGGTTCATCTATCAACATTATCCACGAGCAGCTACTGATAATAAGTTACTTAATAATTTAAATAGTTTAAAAAATACGTATCCAATTGTAAAGGAAGTACTTCTACTACATATGGATATTTTTTCGGAGCTTTTTCTTATAGCCGACATTCACAAGTTTGGCATACTTAATGTGCGTAAGTTCTGACACTCACAGTAGTATTAATCTCATATTTGATTATTTGAACTTTTCACCTAGCATATTTGGTAATGAAACGAAAAAGTTTGAGCGAGATAAATCTAACTACTTCATATTTCTGATAAAAGAGTAGTAGGAGGGTGGAAAGTAGAGCTCGAGGTGACAAAATGATACATACGTTCTTTATTTGACTTAAAATCTATCTTTTTATTCCCTTAAAAATACATATAAACTTTTGGAAATTAAATTTTAAAAATAATAGAACTATTAGCGTCAAATGGTTGTTCTATCGATTTCTTTGCAGTAAATAAATGGGTGTTTTTTTATTTTACAGTTACGTGACTAGCGTGTTCCGGTCGCTAAACTCCAACTCGTTATTAAACATCAGAAGCCTACGTAAACATTTTTTGTCGTCACGTTTTCAATTAACAATTGCTACATATAAAATGCTGGCATTTCGATGCATAGACATTTAAAAAAAATGGGCGTGCAAGGTCACCCATGGCGCCTACCATCGCATTTGCTTGCGGCCCACGATGCTCGTGCGTACTCTAGGTCGATGATACAATCTAATAACGCCTTTAGTTACCTTTTAGATCCTCGAGATCGAGATCTACCCACTTGGCTTAAATTATTGCGGAATTTGTTTAGTAAACAACTATTTAGTAAATTGAACTGGTAGACGACGTAGACACAGTATAATTCTAATTTTGTTGTAATTTATTTTGACTATCCTTTGATTGCAATGCCTAATTTGCTTTTACATTTTCAAGAAGAAAGCAAGACGATAATCAAACCAATTATAAATTCTACATTTATAACCATTGCTCAGTATCAATCAGTACTTTATCTGTTTTATCAATTATTTTACACTAGATATAGTTTTAAAATTATTATAGAAAGACTTCAATAAAACACTTCATACGAAAAGTTAGTATCTACAAATCAGCCTTTTGTAAAACCCAGTACAGCCAACTTTCCAAAAGCGTCAGAAACTATAGATCAAACGTTTGTATCAAGATTGGGCAATAAAATTAACACCAAAGGAATTCATTGATACTTTACTACAATAATAATAAGGAAAATGTCGACAATGCCAATGACGCCGCAATATCAAGGTGAAACGGCAGCACATGTGCATTGTGCACTTGTTGAGCCAAAACTTACTAACAGACCTATAGTTCAGTAACTTTGCATATGAGATCAGTGGCAGCAATTATTTATTCGTCTTCATTAAATTATTATACAATACATATTTCGCGATGCACATGCAAAAATCTTTATTCAGCGGTCAATAAAATTTTAAATATTAAATTATTACATTTACCGCTCACAACCTAAACAGCATGCAACCTACTTTACACTCGTCTTCTTTGAATTGCCCACTTCTTACTCTCAGGTTCTGTGTCCAATTTTGTTTCGTCTAGTTTTAAATAGCCAATCAGAAGAAAGCTTAGTTTGCATCGTACCATATTATACAGGGTTCCCAGCGACCTGGAAAACAGGGAAAACCGGGAAAAGTCAGGGAATTAAAAATAGTCAGGGAAATCAGGGAAAAGTCAGGGAAAATTAGTAACTCTTTCACTTGGTCAGGGAATTTTTGGAAACGTAAAACTGCGCATGATTATTTTAATTCTTGCGTTACTTTTAGAGATAATATACCTACGCTCAGCGTATTATCTCTGTCTTGGCCCTATGTAGTAGCGTTGAGTTGACAAGGATGGAATGTCGCCAGTGTGTGTGTGTATTCATTCGCAGTCGGACGACGAGTCGACGCATTCAAATTGTGGAATCTCGCGCGCGACGCGCGCATTGGTTGCTTATTCCGCTCAGACCGCCGCGCCGACGACGCGAACCACGTGTTGTTTATGTTTGACTTGTGAGGTTATGAGGTTGGTCTAGGTTGCCCGTTTTCTTTGTTTGCGTATTTTAGTAAAACTTGAAACGTATTAGCATGACGCAAAAGAAAACAGTGTTTAATAAAAGATTGGATTGATCCAGCCGTAAATCCAGAATGGAGCAGAATTATAGCTGCTGTACCAAATTACCTGGAAAAATTAAAAATTAAGTCAGGGAAAACCTGGAAAAGTCAGGGAATTTAAATTTGTTAACTTGCTGGGAACCCTGTTATATTTTAAAGCCGCAGGCTCTGTAGCACAGGCTAAATATTCAGTTTCAGCGTTTGCGTGTAGAGTTTTACAACTGTCTCGTCTACAAGTGTAACAAACGTTCTCCTCATTGATCTAAATGTTTTATTTGGTATTGTCATGTCTCAAATAATTTCGTTTTTGGTTTATTACCGCCCCTTGCAGAACCTCAATATAAAAAGTTTACGCGCCGCCACTGTGTGTGATTTGAACGGATCACACTTACATTTTGCGCTATGTCTAGGTACACGCCAGTTCTTAGTAGTGGGTGCACTCCAAACTGTGATCATTATTGATTTGCCATCAACGCATATATTGTTTTAATCTATTGTTAGTATAGAGAATTACAACAATAACAACTGCTGCAAATAACCTAACAATAACGACGACCTTAAGCTGTAATGCACCGGTGCCGGCAGAGTAAATTCACGTTCGCATTTTTTTCTTACAATGCTTATACCGCTCTAAACAATCTTTTCTGATATAAATTAGTGAGTAACTTGTGGTTAAATTCTATATTTTACCCGTTTAGAATACATCCAATATTAAAAATTGCGTGCACTCTGGAGTGCACCGATGCACAATGTACATTTTAGATGAGAATTCTTCATTAAACGCTTTAAATAAATGTTCAAATACTGAAACTTAGTATCTTTTGAGTTAAAAAGTAAACATTACGTAACAGAACTAATGACAATTTTAATCCTGCTTCAAAAAAGTCCGAATTACACATTAGTTATTGCATGGGATAGGTATAAATAAGGGCAACCTTAATAGAGATGTTGAAAATCAAAATTTTACACCTATCTAGAAAATAACAAGTATATACAACCCCCCTCCCTCCAGTGACAGGATAAAACAGCAGGCCTTATCTAACAGCGTTACAATAAGACATTTTTGTATTGGCTAATGATAAACTATGTAATATTTTCATGTACTGTAAATCGGAAAGAATATAATTTGTATGTGGAAGGTGCATTTGATTATTGTCAAATTTTTCACACAATTGTGCACTGTTCAAGGTATAATGAATGAACACTACGTGCTTCTTATGTTTCTGTATCTTTCATTAATCTTATTTAAAAGCATTCACTATTGCAGCGTAGCCTACAAACCAGTGGGTGTTCGAAGTCAATTGTGTCTTTTACATTTAAGAAAACTTTCCCAACGTCAAGAACTGATTTGTGTACGTGGCGCTTGCAGTAAGGGGTGACAAACTGCTTTCGCCGTCTTAGCAAAATTGTAAAGCCTTTCGTAAACACTTGCCAACCAACTGCATTATTTCCAAAAAAACGACTTTATATCGCCCCAGAATGGAAGCACCCAACTAATAGGGTTACAAAAGATATCATCACGCCTCCTGCAAAGTCGAAAGGGTTCAACTCTGCAGCTGAACGGCTCAGGAGAAAGTGATAAGATTTCGAGTCGGCACAGCAAAAATGTGTTCAACTCTTTGTCGGAAATAAAAACGACTCCAAGTTCCGGTCTCCCGCTGACCCAATGCAAGGGCTATTGATGCAACCAGAAGCAATAAACCCGATCTCCGGGCGTGGAAATTCTACTGCCATTGTAAGCCCGAAATGGTACGAGCCAGCTAAGGATTATAAAATCCCTTCTTCTTGCGTAAGGAGTAGCTATTAAAGGACAGACAGCCTGGCGTTTCGATATTGCGTCTCCAGATATTCCGGCTTGGCTTACTCTAAGCTGGACGAGTTCTTTTGTCAGCTTCCAAAGCCTATTAACATCAAATAAACAAACATTACGTATTACGATTCCAGTCTGCTCACTTTAAATTTTCTGGAGGATCTGAGCAGTTACCAGATTCAGCTTGCCATCGTAGTTCGATCACTGTGATCAACTATAGGGCGTTGGTCAAATTCCACGCTATTAATCTCGATTAATCGTCCTTTAACGTCAAATCGCGTAAACTTCAAATCACCCAGTAAGACTTTATGTAATAAGCATTGTGTTGGTAATCTATACATATATAAAGGAAAGTCACAACCCTGACTAATCAACCCACAGCCGTAACCACTCGTACTAGGAACTTGAAATTTGGGTGGAAGGTTCAGTTTGTTGCGTAAAGGTCAGTATACATTAGCCGAGCCGAGCCTGTAACGTAACATGTAATGTAATGTTCGTCAGTTGGGACGTGAAGCGAACACGCCGAGAGCATTCTTCTAAACATCCGGCGAGCCAACCTATGTCGCGAGCATTCGGCAGTATAAAAATAAAAGTATTTCTTGTTTAGTCGAGTATTGGCGAGGGTGTTTTCTTCACTTTGATTTTCTCTCTTCTAAAGGACGCCAACAAACTAATTATTTTACTCTTGCAGGCTTTTTCTGTTTCTCATAGTAAAGAAGCGATTTCCTTCCACGCATCTTCTTTTAGGGTCTTCTTGTAATAGTTGTGGTCTTTAGGATTCCACAAAAGAGTCTGATTTTTCTAAATTTCAATCAACTGCAACGTACTTTCCTTCGTCCAGTTCATCGTGCTCGCAAGAAATGGCTCGTTGCCACGTACAACTTAGCTAAACGGACAAAACGACGTCCCAACTAGAACTGAAAATCCCTTTGTGTTCGTTCCGAAAACCGACTCTCGACGGATCGCAGCGAGCGACTCACAAACCTGTTGTAACAAGTTCGTTTGGTGCTCGAGACCCCGTCTCAACTGTACGAATTTGGTACATTACATGTAATGTATACGGACCTTAAGGTAGTGCTAAGACGGGATTTTTTGAAATTCGACCTCTAAAGGGGTGAAAAGGGGTAAAATGTGTTTTCACGAATTCCTCAGTATCTCGTAGGTCCGATGAAATATCGACTTGGTATTTACTTGCAACGATTGTCAATGCAAATGCCTAGAAACGTATTTCAGGATTTTGCCCTAATCAACCCCTAAAGGTGCAAATCTGGATTTGGGGTGAATTAAAGAACCCTTCGTATCTCCTATATTTATTGAGTTAGAACGTTGTCTTTGACATGTAGATGTCTTTATAAAATATTTAAAAAGTGGTGTCAGGGATTTTGAAAAATTTACCCCCAATGGGGTGAAATGGGGTAAAGCGTATTTTTACGAATTCCTCAATATCGCTTAAACCCGGTAAGGTATCGACTAGGTGTTTGCCTGCATAGGTATCCAAATCAAATGTCTAAAAACACATTTCAGAATTTTGCCCTAATCAACGCTTAAAGGTACGAATCTGTATTCGGCTTGAATGATAGAACCACTTGTATCTCTTGTATTTGTTGAGTTAGAGCATTCTTTTTAAGCATATAGATATGTTTATCAAGTCTTTAGAAAGGGGTTTTAGGGTTTTTTATTCTTTACCCCTAAAGAGGTAAAACGAGAAAACTGAAAAGAGGTAAGAAGTTAAAATTATTATTCTTTTTTTCGCTCTGGGTTCATTTCAAGATAAAACGGTCTGAAAGAATTTTCCGAAATGTCACTCCTAGGGGGTGAAAAGGGGTAAACTGTGTTTTCACGAATGTCTCAAAATGTCTTAGAATAAAATAAAAGGATTTCTGAATATCCACCCCCAAGTTGTCCTGCTATAATATATGAATACAACATTTTATAAGTACATATACTTTTGATTTTATCTCATCATTACTTCCTTTTACAATAAAGGAAGAGTATTGGATTCACCCCAAAAATTCGAAATTGAGTTTTCAACAGATCTTCACGTTTTAGAGTCCCCTGATCACAAAAAACATATTTTTTTTCATTGGTCTGTCTGTGTGTCTGTCTGTCTTGGTGTCTGTCTGTGAACAGAATATCTCAAAAACGGAAAGAGGTATGACGTTGAAACTTCATATATAAGTTTTGTCTGCTATGTAGATGAGACAGCAAGCTTTTGAAGAAAATCGCATAACCGGAAGTAGGTGTTTACTTCGATTTTTTCAAAAACGGCTCTAACGATTTTTTTTAACTTTACTTTTTTATTACATTTTTAATGTGTATTGATGTGAGATAGGTGATTTTCCAGTTGAATACTTCTAAAATGGGTTTCTTTTGTTTTTTTCTATTTTTTTTATTAACTTCCATTTTAAATAGAACACCCGGTATATTATTACATTTTTGAATTCAGCTTAAAATTCTAGAGGAAATTTGTTGCGTGAACTAACACTCTATTTTGTACCGTTTTTGTAAAATTTTTAATTTTTGAAAATTATTGACAAATGCTTAAAAATTTAAAATCAAATTTGTGGCTAATTATAAGATCACTGTAAAAGAAAGTTGTGTGCGTGTATCACACCAAATTTTTATACTAAAACTATAATTATATCAATCGATACAAGGGCAACGACAATTACATACACATTTCCAGGGGGTACGTGAAGCATAAAAGAGTTAAGGAGAACTTTTTTCGAAAGAATATTGTTTCCATTTTACCTACAATATTGTTTTGCGGCTTTAGTTAGTTTAGCGTATTGTGTGAGGGGGAGGTACTCCAAGATTTATTTAAGATTTAGAAGAGAAGAAAACATTTGTAGTCCGTACGAAGAACGGGCATCTTGCTAGTCATCCCATATAACTGTACCATTTTCAAATGTTTTCCTGTACATTTTACTGTGTGTTCTTATAATAATAAACGATATGTTATTGTTGTCTACTTCGGTTATGCTCTATTAAACTTACAAGTAACCCTGCAATGACGCATCATAACCTCTAAATTACCATACAGGAAAAGTCTTCTAAAATCGTGTTAACGTTCAAGCCTAAGAACGTAGATTTTGATAAGTCCATTCCGTTTCTTTTAGATATGGAGCTATTTTCAAACGTTATTTAAATAATCGGATGCAGGTATAAGAAATAGTCAACAATTTGGATTCATTAGTAATATTAAAATCAAACTAGTCAAATAAATAAATTTCTGCATTGGCTGCTAGATATGCCATTTTTTTGGACCCGAAAATGTTGGGAAATAATTAGTGTTTGAGTTTGCCGAAGTAGAAGTTCCAGATTCAAAACTAGCCGAATTTGTAGGTTCTTTAATAACAAATTATATTGATAGTGGTGCACCTTTTCCTCCAGGAGTATGCGCTAATGCTTCACGAACATCCGAGCGAACAACAAACTGTTACGAGTCGTTTCATTCATTGAATCCGAACATATATGATGTCATTTGGTATGACAGCACAAACTCAAATAAACAGGTGGGGTGCCATATTGTACGCTTATGTCGACAGATTTGCTTGGCACGAATTAAAAGACAATATTTGACAAACCATTGCTGATATTCCTTCCAAATTGTGCCAGCGTTCAATGCACAATTTATTACATCAACTGGAAATAGGCATTCAAAGGAATTGCGGTCATTTATTTTTTAAGAATTAATTAAAATAAGTCTAGCAGTACAATCTTTAATGTGTATCCTTTTCAGATTGTACAAATTCCATAAATTATTTTTCTAACTTACTAGGAAAAGTTTGACCTTTCCATATCAATTTATATTAATTTTAGTTAGGAAATTATTTCCTAACTATTTTTAAAAATTCAGTTAAGAAATTACCTACTCTTTTTAAAACATTGGATATTTATATTATGAATATTTCCTGTTTTCAGAAATAGTAAAAAATTAAGGTACTAAACGATTATTGATGTAAACAGACTCTGTAGGAGAAAAATTGTGTCTGCCACGTGTGGAAACTCGCTTATTCCATCACTCGACGATTCGTCTCGTGCTGATATGACCTTCATTCCCACACTTGGTAGACAAATAACTATTGTATGCTTTAATTTTTATCGGTATTATTTCAAATAGCTCAACTATAAAAATGAGAACCTTTATTTAGTTGTGCGTATGTTTTTCAAAATTTTCAAACAGTTACATACAGTGTGGAAATAAAGTAACGGATGAATTCATTAACTTCCTTGATATTCATTCATTTTTATGAAAAAATCTGGAAGTGGTGTAGCGATTTTGACCATAGGGAATATTTTCAGCTGATTTTCAGTTTCTTATGTAATTTTTTTTCATGATATGACGTCATCGACTTTTTTTTAAATAACCTATATTTTTATTATTGACTTCGATAGTATTTTTATCCTGTGTCGAACGGTATAAAATTTTCAATATGTTCCATTTGAGAAAAGTGGTCTTAAAATTTAAATGTTAATAACCAGTGAACAAAATAAATCTATTTACCGGTAGATAAAACAAAAAAGATTAGTTACATGTCAGAATTAAACAATTTGTAAATGTCATAAGCATAACAATTTAAGCGTCCTTTGATTTTTCTAAATTAAAATTTACCTTTAGCATTTTTCTCGAATTTTTTTAGATGTAACATATTGACAATTTAATATCATTGAAAACAACATAAAAAGTACTACCAAAATCAATAATAAAAAATACAGGTTGTCATTTAAAAAAGAGTCGATGAGGTCATAACTTTTAAAACAAATGACGTAGCAACATATAGGTGGTTGTAGTGTATGTCCTATAATTAAAATCGCTATACCCCTTTAAGATTTTTTCATAAAAATTAATATTAACAAAGTTAATGAATTTATCCGTTACTTTATTTCCACACTGTAGTATATTCAAGGGTTATACCACAAGCAGTGGATATATTTTTGACAAATATTTTGTCGTTTCGATGTAAATTATTGCGTTTAAATTTCACGATACAAAATCACATCAAAAATGTCACGAGCCGAAGGCGAGTGACATTTAAATGTGATTTTGTTGAGTGAAATTTGCAATAATTTCTATGGAAATAGCAAAATATTTAAAAAAAGTATCCACTTCGAATGGTATTTGGGACGACTATTTAACAATATTAATACATAACGATTAACTTTATTGAAAAATAATCCAACAATTAATATAATTATTCATTCTCAATTAAATTCAGCGGAATACTTCCAAAACACAGCATTGTAAAATTTTTAAAACAAGCCACACAATTTGTTGGGGTTTAGTGTTACGTAACCTAGCGATATCACTAAGGACAGAACATCGTTGCTAAGCGATACTTCGCAACAAGGCTATTTATTTTTTGAGTACGTACATTGTTTTGTGAATATTTTGCATGGTGCCCAATATTCAGTGATATACTGCGCTTATTGGTTGAAAAAAGCAAATGAATAGCAGATATATGCCAAAAAAAAATAGCTAACGTATGTTATAAAAAACGAATAAGAAATTCGAACAGCATTATTCAAAAATACAAGGGCAACGAAATTACTAGATTTCAGTTACTAAAATGGGCATACTAATAATAATGACGATGAGGCACTAACACCCCATGAAGGAGCTTGGCCTGCAAGGCGGAAGGTCATAGTATTATTTAAATAATCTTTTATAGTTTACCTATGCCATTTATCTATAATCCATTGACAATGTTTCCTCCTCCCAGTAGACTGTTATAGTATATTTCTATTAGGTTGTAGGCATGAATTGTGATAGAAGTCAAACTGTCACATAAAAAACTACGAAATTTTGTACAACACTGCTTTATTGGAATTGTTGCAATTTTAATGTCAAAATTCCGACAATTTTACAGGAGACAAAAATTTAAATGGCATTATTGCAAGTCTTCAAGAATCATAACCACAAATTTAAATCAACGTAATTAACGCAACCCAGACTGTTGGTAGGAGGAAACATTGTGCATGGATTATTTGTTTGTATTTTTGAATCATTCTAACGGGTGTTCATAAACAGTCGTCATCCCAGTAGGTTTTGACTTCAAAAACGTATGTCTATTATAATTGAGAAAAACTGCGTTATGACAGTACTCAATGACGTTTCATTGTGTTTCACGAACTAATCAAAGATATAACATTTTGTTTTTCAAAGCAACTGGGATGACGACTGTTTATGAACACCCGTTAGTACATATCAACGAATGGCAAATTTTTATGTAATTTATATTTATTTTCTACGTACATAATTTCGTATTGCTTTTAATAAATTGTTGAAAAAGTATCTGCTTAAGTTTTATTTAAAAAATATGAACCTTTCCAAACACATGTGATTGTTGGTTGGGCCAGAAATTTGCATAAGTATGCTAATGAAATGGTGCAAATGGTTGTTCCCTTAAGTTTGAATATTATAAATCAATTAGTGCAATCATGTCTTTGAATTGAACGGAGGTAATTACATTGGCACAATCATCCTACACTCTGTAAAGAAAGGTGAATTTACAAAGCACAAATGTTAATAGCAAAATAGCACCCACAGAAATAGATTAAATTTGATTTACAAAAGTTGTTTTAAATGTTTTTATGTTATTTTTTCCTTTCTTTCAGGTAAGCTCTCGAAACCAATTGATAAATAAACGAACTTCTCTGATAGTTGGTAAGTAATTAAAGTTTTGAAAATTGTAAAAATACGGAAACCCCGAAAAATCTGCAATTTGTCGATTTCTGACCAGATTAGACAAATTCGATTTTAATACTCCAGTTGTGACCTCACTATAATACCAAGTGGCAATCATCTGTATCTTTTTTTTTATCAACATAATTTTTTATACTCGTTTTAAATTGTTGGTCTTAGTTCGTCAGAAATTTATATTGTCATTTACATGATACCATTTTGTGTGACTTAGTCCATGATTAATGGTGGATATTCTTGTTAATTAAACGAAAATGTATTCAAAATACGCAATAGCTTAAGCTATATAAAAGGTAACTTAACAAAACTACGATTTTGGAATTGTAAACAGAAACTAATCGCTTGCACTGGCACACAAGTACTAGTTGCGTCTTGTTCGGACCGAAACAATAAGCAGAATTAATTTTGTTAGATGTACGATTCGAAACGGTGCCGGTGAGAAGAATGTCTTACTGTACGAATCTACCACAAGAATGTCCACAAATAGCCCCAAAACCAGAGAGCCGTAAATCGAATCTTTTGTGTCCCTGTACTAGGGCACCTTATAGTAATGGTAAATTAGTGAAATCATTTCTTCTGCATTTTAACTGTATGTATAAAATTAGCATTCGAGTGTCTATTAATACGATTTTAAAAAGTAGTTTCGTACGATTATATCATACTTGGAAACACACAATTTGAGTTCTGTTTGAGTGATTTCAAAAGCTTTAGAGATAATATACATCAAGTTAATATTTATGAAACTTGGAATACCACGAACATGTTTGCCTAAATATACAGGGTCTTCCTTAAGTGGACCGTTTCTGGAGTTACAGAAAAACTTTTGAGAGCCACTGATTTTGTAGTAAATCGGCATGTATTTAAAAGCAGGTGATTAACAAAGGCCTTAAAATTTGCTAACACGATTTTATAAGATGATGTCATAAGTGTTAAAGCAAATGTCAAGAGTGAACGACACAGCGGTACTGCGTTCCACCTTTAATGTGTTAAATTAGCACCTCGCGTGTACTCACGCATTCAGATATCTGTATGTCGTAGTGGTATACCAAATAATCTGCTGGGGTACCTTTCCCTCCAGCGAACTTAATTACTAAGGCGATAGTTAGGGAAAAACGTACTTGGTTTTACCATTCGCTCAGCTAATTTATTAGCATGCATAGCTACGTTAATTATAACTGAACTAACTCAGCTTGAAACTGGCGTTCAACACACCTGAATTACAGTTAACTACAACAGCTGTGAAGCCGCTTTAAGGTTTAAGGCACATATAAACTACTAAATTAAGATAACGAACGGCACGGCCGGGCGGGCCTTTGGGAATTCAATAGCATGTCAATTATTAGATCACAAAAACAAAATAGCCGTTAAGTTCAAACCCCATCCAGCACACGGTGAAGGTGATGTTAGCGCCCAGCAGCTACTGCCAGTACGAACCTTCCAAACGTCGGGCTATAGTCTGTAAACAGCAGGCATTCTTCCGTACCCACACAACGGAACTTCCATCTACCCTTGTTGCGTCATGGAAAAACGCTAATTGCATAAGGCAATAAACAAGCGAGCGTTTGACTCGAATAATAATAGGCCAAAGGAAAGTGAGAGTCAACCATACTGGACAGTAGGACCATAAACTCGAGCAGGGAATTATCTTTTCTTAGGCAAAAGTGAAGATTTTAACCCTCAGCCCTGCCCGGCTGGACACCTATTGTATCGAAATAATAGAGAATCCTCTCGCCTTGCACAAGCGACCTATATAAACAGAGACACTTGTTAGCGTTGCGGAGGCTGTAAAAGAAGTAACAAAGGCAACCGACTTCTCAGCCGGAGCTGGTTGTGGGTAAAACAAAAGACTCGAAAGCTTCAGCTCTAAAGTAAAAATATGGGCGCCAAGCAGCAAGTAACCCAGCACTTTGCTAAACAAAAGGTACACTACAGAAGGCGCTATTAACCAAACCTGAAAATAAAACGGTAACGGCAAAGGCACAAATCAGATACGCAGGCAAAGATGTCAAGGCAGTATAATTGCAGCAAACAAAAATACAAACACAATTAATATGCACACAAAATATCATACGGCAAACCAAATCAGCATATCACAAATATATATCACAGTAATAAAGCGTCTTAATAAACCTCACCAGAATAACGGTACGTGATTTACATAATAATTAAGGCATATAAACGAAATATTAACGTAGCTCAAATAAATAGGTTAAAGTGTATCAATATGCACAATCGAATCACAAAATGACTAATCAAATGGCTAAATGCAAAACTAACAAGTTGTCGATAGCGTAATGGCTATGACATTAATTACAGCTTAAATTTAGAATAACTAGATGAATTCGACCAATTACCCACTATGCAAGAGCAGTCTTAAAGCTTATCAAAATAGTAATATCGCTACCAGCGTGGCTCGGTGGTTAGAGCATTGGGACTGCGGCGCGGAAGTCTGGAGTTCAAATCCCAGATCGATGCCTGGCGGGCGGCCTACCCAGTCGCTTTAAATAATTGGGAACCTGCGTTCGAAAGAACAAGGGGTAATAATGCGGTTGTCTAATGCGTGATGCTCACCACATCACCACGTGTCATGAAATTGATGCGCGACATCCGGGTGTGAGAGCGAGGATAAGGAAGCTCTGACATTCCGCCTTGCAGGCCAAGCTTCTTCATGGGGTGTTAGTGCCTCACCATTATTATTATTATTATTATTATTAATATCGCTCTTGCGGAACCAAGATCTTGCTTCTTCCTAAAGCGCTTTGTAAACCGATATGTGACTATGGTAAGTTTCAAATCTTTGTCTAGATGTCGCAAGCTTATCTTACACGAAATTACTTGCAAATGCGGGATTTATCCTGAGGCTGGATTCGACCTAAAGCTATGTCACAAGTGTGACGTGACGACCGAGAATAGATTACTTTCGTCATGCAAATGCCGTACAACTTTCGCTAATATAACCACTGAGACGGAGCGTGAAGCACAACCATCCTAGTAACTTTTAACCTAAAAAGCTAATGAAAATGAACTGCCGCAATAGATTTGTTAAAAACAAACACTTAAACTGCCTCAAAAGGCGAGTAATGCGCTTAAAATACAGACTACAATCATTTATTCATTTGCCGGATACGAAGTAGCACAGTCACAAAACATATTAAAACGGATCCCAAATTTTAAGTAGCCCAAATCATATCGGATAACAACCGACCTTGCGATAATTCTTCAGGCTGCAGCAAGCACAGACGGGGAGGGTCCTATAACCACCTGCCGTGCTTGGCCAAGGTTAGTGCAGCGATAACGACTTGTAGGTCAGGAACTTCTACCTTCGCTCTCGGTTGTGGGCATGGGGGCTTCTGCGTTCTCGCAAAGCTCAAGGCGGCAGCTGGGACCAACTTCTCCCGATGATAAGGGGTCACAAGAGGGTCACGAAAGGGGGTCCACACAAGCGGACGCCACCAAAACCAAGGACCACACAAACGAACGCAGCAAAATTGGAGTCGCAAAAAAGGACGCCGTACAAATGGAGCTAAAAGAGTATCATACCATAGAATGTAAATAAACATCATTAAGGAAACACACCCTTAGGTGTTCTAGGCTGCACTTCGCCAAAAGGAATGTGTTTGCTGTGAAATAATCCCATTAAGGCTGGTTTCAAAACGAAATCTCACAAAGGCGCCTATTTTGCAGCTACACAATATGGCGAATGGCCAAAAAGACTGATAAGGAAATCCCAAATTTAGAAATTGGAGGGGGCCTTGCATATGCAACCAGACTAACACCGATGCTACAAAAGAGGCCTAGCCTAACGCAAATTAATTAGGCATATAGATTCCTGGAAATTCGAAGCTTGTAGAAGCAGGTAATATTTAGATTTATCGAAAATAGGGCAGTTAAATATGTAATATTTTTAAATGACTTAACCCGTAATACACTCTGGGATTAAAGATCGTTGCTTCTCCATCCGTCTTGCGTCACTCTGCCCAAGATAAGAGCGCAGGTCAGATACCTTAGCTTCTAATTAATTACCTAATTAAATTCCGGCGTTCGTTATACCTAATTCGCTATTAGTATTTGTATTTTAAACACATCTACGTAATTTTATGTGTTTGCAATTTATGTATGTAATTTGCATGTTTTAATGAAAATAAAAGGAGTGTTAGTGTTTCCCACATTCGGTTATATCTTAGTGAACCAATTTAATTTCAAAGTGGTGAACCCAGTAAAAACATCATAACAGTCCCTAAAGTGCAAACCACTTTACAACAATCGCTAACATTTATTTTTAAGATAGTTAAAACTGAAAATTTAAATTAAAAATATTAAAATCGCAGCATTACCTTACCATCTAGCGAGTTGTTTATGCAGATTTTCCACTTACGTACATCATTGTGGCGAGTGCGAGTGCTTGCTTTTACTTTACCATTACTTCTTTTTAAATTTCACGACCACGCTGTTCATTCTCGTGTTCGAAAGCGGTCCAATTAAAGCCGCTGCATTGCTTGGCGCCACTACTCGTGTCATGCGGTTAATTTAATCTGTCCTTGTGCACATCGCAGCCTCTTTGTTTGCTTGAAATTTGGCAGTATGGTTTGCTTTACAATTAAAGCCGCAGAGTCAAAGAACTTTGCTTTTGCGAGCCTCCAGACGCTCGACAGCCCTTTACAGTTATTCGTTTCGTTCTCGGTATTAATAAGCTCTCAAATTTGCAAATGAGCCCGAAAACAAAGGCACCGTGGGAAATGCCGTTTCTTTGAAATCCTATCCTTAAACGTATTTCATCTTTATGTTTCTATTGTTGTGGTTAAAGCGTGCTCATTGCTGAGAACCATTAAAACAGCCTGCAATTTGTGGACCCTGCGACTAACAGCCCAGTTTATAATTATGGAAATGTCTACCATATTATAATTTCTTCACATTGAAATGACACCCCAATGTAATATTGAGATACCGCTAATTTAAAAATATGCTCTATACGTTCAAATTAGGATGTATACAGTGTATTCGGCATTAAAGTGTCATTAACTCCAACTCTAAATTTAAACGGGATACATGGTGAATTTAGAAATTGCAATTGCCTTTCTCAAAACTACTAAAGACTTCTGTTATGTAAGGTGCCCGGCAGTAAATTGTCCAAAATTTGCGCAGTCTATTATTTTTTTTTCTTTTATGTAATATTGATATACAACGTCAAAAATGTCCTGAACAGCTTAAATAGCCGTTCTTTAAAGTATTTCCAGTCGAAGAATTCTGATAAACATTCTTCTCCAACTTTCTTTGAATAAAAAATTGCGAAATAAAATTATAATAATTTAGGTATGTTTAAATGTAATACATATTAAATTTTAATTTTGTGATGAATTGACTCGGTATTATTATTTATCGATACCACTTCTTGAAATAGTTGAAAATTAGACATTTATTTTAACTGTTAGTCGTAAAATATTTGCAATAACACGGAAGTAAGCCCTATACCTGTTCAGTTCTGGAAATTTTGTTTAAAAAATATATTTGAATCGTTTTGAGATCGATACATCTCTCAAAGTGATGTCCCTTTTGAAAAAGGTGGAATTGACACCTCCTAGTGCAGTTCAATTCGAAACGGCATAATGAGTGTCTGATCTTTAATAATATTTTTTTATTAATCCACTGACCATAATAGTATGGGGGTGTCGACCTACTTGCGCCCGGCTCATTTGCGCCCACCTCCATTTTCGACCCATTTGCGCCCCAAGAAAACATCAACAGTAATTAAGGTCCTATTTGCGCTTATGCTTGATACTTATTAGTCATCAAGACACCCCAAGTTGGCCGAATAACGAGGCAGTCTTCTCCCTGCAAAATAGTTATTACAAAAATACTAATTTTTTTCGTTTAGCTGCCTTACTTCTGGTGTTTCTGTTGGCACTTTAATTTTGGTGTTTATTGAAGATTTATTTTAAAACTTTCATAGGAGTTGTTATACCGGTGTCAAATTTATTGATTAATAATTAATTAATTAATATTATTGTACAAATTAGCGCATTTAATTAGTGTCAGCTACGTAGTTTTTGAATATAATGTTTTCAGAATTAAACAATATACTAACTAAACTAACTAACCTTTTATATAGTTTACATCTACTTAAAAAAATATGAGATGTAGTTAGTAGCGGACAGAGCGGATAAGTTGCTATCTTAAAAAAAAAGTTGTACCATCTATAGCCGGTACGCTGAAAAAAATGCACTAATCTGTACAATAATATAAATAATTAAATTAAAATACCAACAGAAACGCACAGAAGTTCGAGCAGCTAAGCGCAAAATTGTTAAATTTCGTGTTTCTGTAATAACGATTTTGCAGGTAAGACACCGCCTCACTAGTCGGCCAACTTTGGGTGTCCTGGTCGTAAATTAGTACTGATATTTTTCTGGGGCGCAAATGGGTCGAAAATGGCAGTGAGCGCAAATGAGCCGGGCACAAGTAGGCCTATATCGTATGGGAGCAAGCCAACATAAAAATATCACAGACAGTGTACATTAAATAGTCCTAATATCACATACTTTATAAAAACACTTTTCAATTAGGTAACTACGCAGTAACTTTTTAAATTGAATCAAATTAGCTGCATTTCTTACATTACAGGCGAATCTGACAGCAAACAAGAAATCCTATAGACAAAAATAACCTAAATAGGCAAACTAGAGAATTAAAAACAGCCCTAAGGGAGTGGAAAAACGAATCCTTTAACGAATATGTTAGCACCTTATCTCCTTCAGCTGATAGCAACTACACGCTTTGGAAGGCAACAAAGTCTATTAACAACACTCGTACTCCTATCCCACCAATGAGAAAAGCAGACGGCTCTTGGGCAAGAACAGAGGTTGAGAAAGCAACACTATTTGCAGAGCATCTATCTACCATATTTCAACCGCATCCCTCAATTGTTACCCCCGAAGAGGAACAAGAGATTGAAGACTATCTCCAGGCACCTTTACAATTAAGCCCACCAATCCACTCCCTTACCCCCGAAGAAATCAATACTGAAATCAAACATCTGGGCAATAAGAAAGCGCCCGGGTTTGATCTAATTACTGCCAAACTACTGAAGGAACTGCGTCATAAGGCTATAATGTGCATACTGCAGATCTTCAATGCAGTCTTGAGATTGCAGTACTTCCCAATACTATGGAAATTCTGCCAAATAATATTAATATTGAAGCCTGGCAAACCTGCACATGAAACTACCTCGTATAGGCCAATAACTCTCTTACCAATACTGTCAAAAGTACTAGAGAGATTAATACTCAAGAGAATGTCACCCATAATGATAGATGAAGATATTATTCCACAACATCAATTTGGGTTTCGCCAAAAACACTCTGCCTTAGAACAAATACACAGAGTCGTTGTTACGGTATGAAAAGGACTTTACGACACCCACCCAAGGTGAGCATCGCACCACGGAATCAGTCCTGAAAACATGACACACTTGCCCTGAGATCGGTTCGAAATAGGCTAATAGGCCACGGCTGGAACGCTCAGGGAGTCGGGCGTGAGTCACACGATACGTTCTGGGCAAGCGCGTTGTGGCATAATATATACAGGGTATGTCGAAATTATGAGGGCGCCACCAAGCCTGTCGTGACCCGGCTAACCGGGCCTGGACGGTTAGACGGGAGCGAAGCATGCAAAAATACTCCGCCAATAAGATTATTCAAGAGTTGCAAGGTCAAACAACAACTTCGGGATTGCCTTAAGCAAGGATTGTGATTAGGTGTCCATCCGACCACGACTACGCAGCTGTCCCACTCACCTGCACGCTCACAGCTTCCTCGTTCCGTCGTACAATAATTCGTACAATAAAGGGGCGTCTATCTGTAACAGAACATGCACAAACCGAAACAAACAATAGTTCCCTTAACTAACCAATCATATATTTCACTTCGAGTTACAATGGGGTAGCAGAATGCGTCGCCCTGTATCTAACCTTACTCTATAATTAAGGGCACCAGCTGGCACGCGCGCTCTAAGCTTAACGACAGATGTTGAACATTAGTGAACAGCAATAATAGGTACCAAGATACACATTGCCTTATGCAAGGGCAGCGACGATTTACATTAGCCTTCACGGCCTGAACTGTCTGCAGTCTGAATGAATACACTAGCGTAGTAATGAATAGGTACAAAGATACACATTGCCTTATGCAAGGGCAGCGACGATTTACATTAGCCTTCACGGCCTGAACTGTCTGCAGTCTGAATGAATGCACTAGCGTAGTAATGAATAGTAATGAGTAACACTCGCGTTCACAGCGGTAATCAGGTTAAAGGCACATACCTTAATGCGTGGGCGGCGAGGGAGCCTGGTACAGCTGAGTTGCGACGAGCTGCAATCGTAGGTGGTAGGTACCTTCGGTGTTACAACGGCGAAAGGGGGTGAATGCATAACCGCCTCAATGGCGACGGGAGACGCGTCAAGACGCGTACAACGGGACGACGAAAATGATGGGGGCCTCACTCGTTCTGCTGAACCAAATCCTCGTAGGTCGAGATGAAGGGGGCACGACCCCTCACTAATAGTAGCAGGAACTGGGCTCCAAAACACCCACGTTACGCCGAAGATCACTCGACAAATTTCGAATCACCACCACCACACACAAGCGCTCTCTGCCACGGGCTCTGGAAGACTCACCGAGGGAAGCGTCGGCAAAAGGTCACCTTCGCCGCGCCCCCCACGTGACTAAACCACAGCGAATCGCAAGGCGATGAAATGAAACCAACCAATGCGGGCCACGCTGGTATCACGCCGCCACCGCGTGCTAAATGAAACAAACCAATGCGGGCCACGCTGGTATCACGCCGCCACAGCGTGCTATTCAGAATTCAGAAAAACGCCATCAGAGGAGAGCTCCAACCGACGACAAATACTGCTTTTTAGGCTAACTATGTGCGAAATCGTGATTCTGGAATTAGGCGATGGAGCCAAATAAAGAGCTAAAAGGGCTTAGCATACGGGCGCGCTGCTCTAAGCTTAGGCGGCTATTCAAAATACCAAAATGACCTAACTAACGGCGTGAAATGCAATTAAGCATCTGAAATAGCAAAATGACTTAACACTCCCCTTACTTGAAAGAGAGTTCCCCGAAGTCTCTTATAAAACAACGAGGCATTTTGGCTGCGGCGCCACGAGAACTCAAACGGCCGGAAACGCTGATACGATAGCTGTACCCCCAAAGGAATTACGCACACCGGCCACCAGATAGGGTACGACAGGAGGGAAGAGAGAAGAGGGAGAAGAAAGACTGGATACGCCAGTGGAAATACGAAACTTGGGTAGGACCTGGCGGTTCGCTGATGGCTAGTACACACTCCCCGGACCACGGAAGACGGGCGACAAGAAAACTGGCTGTCCCAAAAGGAGTGGCGCTCCGCCAGGGGTCCACAAAACGATTCGCGTCTGGCTCCCTCGGGGGAACCAAACGGGCAAAGACTAGGCAGGCTGAGGACAGTCTCGCCGATCCGGCTCGACTGCCCCTCCCAAAATAGGAGTGCCACCACAACGGTTCGCAAAACCACGTCGATAATCGACCACCAAAACGACAAGACAAACAAAATATAACCGACCAGACCCGAAACGGGTGTGGCACGCACTGCGGCGGCGGCCACGAAACGCCGACTGGACCTTAACACCGGGTCCATGACGGTCGCCTAACAGTGCGGTTTTGGAAGGTGGAAAGAAAAAGAGAACAACGGGGTTGGGTAGTTGTCGCCGGGACACGGTAGATAGTAATGACAAGGGGAAAAGAAAGGTAAAGATAGAGCATAGGGAAGGAGGGTTTGGGGTTCCAAATTGGAACCGTGAAAATATCTAATAATAAAAAAAACGCGCGGTTAGCGCTCGTCAAAATCGGGTCAATAGAACGTCTTACTCCCATGCACACTTCCGACCAACCGTTCCAAAAGAACATGGGGGGTGGAAAAGGATAAGTCCCTCGTAACCTGTCCCGCAAGCCGCCTGAAGAGGGCACGTTGCGCGTCACGGGATCGGCGCATTGTGGGGTTCCCCCAACAAGGAAGCTCGGGGAAAGGTAGGTACTACTGAAGATACGGCTCTAGGCCGGCGGTATGGCCGTCAAGGCCTACAAAGAAAAAGGGAGGGGGGTTAGGGAAAACGGGCGTTAGAAGGCTAAACGTCCGTGGGATTGGGTTTTAGGTCTTTCGCGTGCCAAGTGCCTTTCGGGGCACCGGTCTCGTCGGACAGCTCGTAAGTGGCAAGCGAAACTTGCCGACTGATATAAAACGGCCCTATAAATTTTGGAGCCAACTTGGCGTTAAAATATTTCGCCGCATCGGAAAGTACGTAATTTCGTCGCCAGACGGTATCGCCAACGGCGAATTGAGCCGGGCGCCTTCGCAAATCGTAAGTCGCCTTGGAGGCTTTGTACGCCACGTCTAGTCGCTTGACTATGTCTTCATATACCGACCTTAACGCGGGAGTCCGTCGTAACAAGTCTTCGCGACTCTCTACTCGTATTTGTTCCGAAACATCCACCTCCTCGGGGTTATTGGCGCGCGTCCCCTCTAACTGTATCTCTCTGCCGAAATTGGCGAAATATGGGGTCATGCCGGTGACTTCGTGTACTGCGGTACGCACTGCGCAAGCGACTTTCGACAAATATTTATCCCACTCCCGGTGGTTGTCTTTCACGTACGACGCTAGCATAGTTTTTAATACTCGATTAACGCGTTCGACGGGGTTGGCCTGCGCATGATAATGCGCGTTAAAGATGATTCGTGATTTATACGTATCGGTAAGCTGTCGGAATTCTCTACTGCGAAACTGTACGCCGTTGTCAACCAAGACGTACTGAGGTGCTCCAAAGAGCAAGAAAACATCGTTCTCAATTTTCTGAGTCACCGCGGTCGCAGTGGCGGTACGCAACGGGAAGAAAAGGGTAAATTTGGTAAAGTAGTCAGCCACGGACAGAATATATACGTAGCCTTTCTTTGAACGGGGCAACGGCCCTACAATGTCGATAGATATCATTTGCCACGGCTTATCCACCACGGGGTGACGACACATCAAGCCGGCCGGGCGTTTTTGTTCGGGTTTCTGCGCTAGGCACGTCGCGCAACGGTTAACGTAACGGGTCACATCCGCCTTAAGTTTAGGCCAATAATACTGTTGAGCGATACGACCGTAGGTCTTATAAATGCCTAAATGGCCTGCGGTAGGTTCGTCATGGTTTTTGCGGAGAATTTCGGCGCGTTGAGGCTTCGGAACCACCTCTTTCCAACTCGTGCCTTCGTCCAATTCGGGATATTTTACGTTAACATGTTTAAACAATTTCCCTCGCGATAGTTTCCACGCCGAATACTTGAATGGTCTTTCTACGACGCGTGTACACATGCGCCTATACCAACGGTCAGTTCGACTGTCGTTCGGTGCCTGAGCACCGGCTTCGGGTTCTCCAGAATCGACAACTGAGACTACATCTATTTCGGGTATAGCACGGGACAGCGCATCCGGAACGACGTGGTCTTTTCCCTTCCGGTGTTTGATCGTGAAGTCGTATTGTTGGATACGAACAGCCCAACGGGCGAGTCTCCCGGTGGGTTCCTTAAGATTATTTAGCCAGATAAGTGAATGATGGTCAGTAACGACTGTGAAGTGAGTGCCTTCTAAATATGGGCGTAACTTCTCTATGGCCCACAGGACGGCCAAACATTCGCGTTCCGTAACCGAAAAGTTACGCTCAGGTTTCGTAAGAGTCCGACTAATGTAACAGATGACTTGTTCTTGGCCATCAACGGTCTGAGTCAGCACGGCGCCGATACCAACATTGGAAGCGTCCGTCTGTACGATAAACGGGAGAGAAAAATCGGGACACGACAAAATGGGTGCCGAAACTAGGCAATTTTTGATGGTTGTAAATGCGACTTCGCATGACTCGGTCCACTCAAACTTCTGAAACTTTTTCAATAACGACGTCAGCGGAGCAATAATGGCTGAGAAACTTGGTATGAAACGCCGATACCACGATGCCATGCCGACAACTCGCCGTATCTCCGAAACGTTTCTAGGTCGCGGCAAGTTAAGAATCGCCGAAACTTTATCGGGGTCGACTAAAAGTCCTTGGGCGTTAACGACATAGCCCAGGTATCGTAATTCTGGTTGGCAAAAATGGCATTTATCACGACCCAGTGTTAAACCAGCGTCGTTTAGTCGCTGCAATACTTCGTCTAGAATCTCGACGTGCTTTTCGAAAGTCGGGGTACAAATAATCACGTCATCTAAATAGACAAAGACGTAAGGTTCCAATTCGGGACCCAACACATGGTCGACGAAACGTTGCCAAGTCGCTGGCGCGTTATGAAGCCCAAAGGGCATGCGAGTAAATTGAAACAAACCGCGCCCGGGTACTGTGAAGGCCGTTAGTTCCTTAGAGTTCTCTTCCATTTCAATTTGCCAGTACGCGGATTTGATATCAAGCGACGTCATGAACCGGGCATCGCGTAAGCGATCCAAAATCGAAGACACGTAAGGTATCGGGTAGGCGTCCTTCTCGGTGACGCTATTTAATTTGCGAAAGTCAACGCAGAAACGATAGGTCCCATCTTTCTTTTTAACTAGTAAAATCGGGCTCGACCAGGCTGAACGAGAACGTTCCACCACGCCTGATTTCAGCATCCTGTCCAACTCAGCATCGATATGCGCCTGCATTGCGGGAGAAACCGGGTAGTACCTTTGTTTAACCGGTGCCGCCTTAGTAGTGATTTTATGTTGAACGTACTTGGCGCAGCCGAGTTCGGGTTTAGCGGTAGTAAAATGTCGGTTTACGAGAGTGTCTAATTGGGCTCGTTGATCCGAGTTCAGGTCGAACATAGACTGCAAATTGCCGGTAGGAGTATCAATGGCCGCTACGCCGGGTTTTGAGAATTCCCACTCCCCTCGAAACACGTCTGGGACTATTCCCACTGACTTCCAAAAGTCTATCCCCAGGATCAGGGTGTGCGGAACCTCCGGAACTATCAAAACATCGATAGCTACCACTCTGTTATTTAAACGAATAGGTAAGTGCAGGGTACCTAGACTGGTCACGGTCTGTCCATTAGCCACTGAGCAAACGGGTCTCAGCTTCTTATTTATGCGCAGGCCTACAGTACGCAACACGTCCCAACCCTTAGCTCCTAAGATCGTTCGATTCGCTCCTGAGTCCAACAAAGCTAACAACTCGAAACCCATGATTTCAACAGTCACATGCGGTCGACGGTCATCAGATGACCTTTCTAATACGTAATCGAGAATGACTTTATTTTTTTTAAATTTGGTCTCGCGCTCCTCGATAAGTCCCTTCATAAATTTAGTCGAATTGCTAAACACGCGCGAGGACACTGCTCGACCGTTCAGCGTCTCGCGGGGTCGTTTCCCTGTCCCCTATCTCTTGTTCGACAACGAGGACAAGTGTTTACGGTCACTTCAGGTTTGCCGCAACGGTAACAGAATTTCTTGCCGCGGGGTCGCGGACACCTACTGGCTCTATGGCCTGGTTCGTTACAGTTCCAACACCGTATGCTTGACTTGGGTGCCGGTTCTCGATTCCTCCTCTCGGGAGTATTAACGTCACGCGTTTCGACAATATCAACTGGGCACGTTTCCGCGATAGGCGCGACCTCGACGTATGCCAAGTCTGTTTCTAAGTCAGACTTCTTTCTAGAAGGTGGCACGTAAGTTTCAATGGCATAGCGCCGTTTCTCAATCTTTCGTCCGTATAGCGCTAGCTCGTCGACCGACCGGACTTCCGTCAATCCCAACTGGGTTTGGTATAAAGGTGAGATATTATGCAACAAAATACGCAACTGTTTCTCTTCGGGAACCGCTTCGGTCAGGCGCGAAAACATTGTGCGCATGATAGCGATATAAATGCCCATACTTTCCGTAGGGCCTTGCGTGCGACGTCTAATTTCGTCCAACAACCGTTCATCATAATTCGCAGGCTGAAACTCTAGACGCAATAAATTGACTAACTGTTGCCACGTGTTAGGGGTCGCTCTATTCGCGCGATACCATAGCAATGCGTTGCCCGAAAACAAATCGATGGCCTGCATAAACAACTCTTCTTCGGTAAGGTTTCTGGCCACTCTGAGTTCGCTAACACGCTCGATGAAAGCGTTGACCGACAGACCTTTCGGGTCACCTGAGAATTGTATGTTCCATTTCGAAACAGGGGTTGCCTTAAATGAGATCGTACGCGACATCGGCGCAACAAAACTCGGAGTCGACATAGTTGCCGCCGTCGTAGTCGTAGTCGTCGTCGCGACGGTAATGGTAGGTGCGACACCGGACGTCGATGGCAGCGCTACGGCGCTTTCTTCCTCAGCCGTAGTCGCAGACGACCCTAGCTTTACTTGGTTAAGTTCGTAGGTTGAACGTATGAGTGATAATTCCGCGAACGCTTTTTGTTTGAGCGCTCGCTCTTCCTCCGTTATAGCTGAACAATTCGTCAGACGGTTCATTCCGTGATAAAATTTCGTTTCGATCGTAGCCGCTACTTCTTTAGTCGGGTTAGCTAAATATAGCTGAATCTTTTCTTCTAATTCGCCAATCAATGTTGTCACGGCCGTGAGATCCTCCTCGAACGTATACGGGTACGGCGGTCGCGTATCCATATCTGCGCGTCCCTCCTCTCTCAATACGTCGCGTAACCGGGAGCGCAACAAGGTAACCGTGCCGGAAGCATCACGGCCTCTGATTCTCAACTCGTATTCAGCCTCCGCGCGAAGCAGGCGTTCAATATGTAGCTTTAGCACCATGTTTACAACCGGGAAAGGACCGACTTGTGTAATACGTCGTATAAAAAGAAAAACGTTAGCACGTGTTTGGTAAGTCAATTACGTCAGATATCCGAACCAAATCGTAGACGGTCAAGACGGGAGAAATCGGGAAAAAGTGGTTTGTTACCTTTCACTCGCCCAATGGCTTAACGCGACTATCTGTCCATATCCTTTGCGAAGAGACCGAACATAAGCGAAAAAGAGCAAATTCCAAAACTAGGCGGTCAACGAATGGCTTAACGCGCCTACTATCAACCAACAATGGTCACAGACAGTACTGCGCCCGAAATCGAGCGACAGAAAAAGAAAAAAAAATCCGAAATGGGGTCGCGCGTTGTCACGCAACAAGGTCTCAGACGTTAAAGCGTCAGAATTAAGACACACGGATGGGCTTAACGAGACTACTCCAGTCCAATAACAACAACAAACAACAAGCCCCACGCGATTGGGCCGCCAAAATTAGCCTGTTACGGTATGAAAAGGACTTTACGACACCCACCCAAGGTGAGCATCGCACCACGGAATCAGTCCTGAAAACATGACACACTTGCCCTGAGATCGGTTCGAAATAGGCTAATAGGCCACGGCTGGAACGCTCAGGGAGTCGGGCGTGAGTCACACGATACGTTCTGGGCAAGCGCGTTGTGGCATAATATATACAGGGTATGTCGAAATTATGAGGGCGCCACCAAGCCTGTCGTGACCCGGCTAACCGGGCCTGGACGGTTAGACGGGAGCGAAGCATGCAAAAATACTCCGCCAATAAGATTATTCAAGAGTTGCAAGGTCAAACAACAACTTCGGGATTGCCTTAAGCAAGGATTGTGATTAGGTGTCCATCCGACCACGACTACGCAGCTGTCCCACTCACCTGCACGCTCACAGCTTCCTCGTTCCGTCGTACAATAATTCGTACAATAAAGGGGCGTCTATCTGTAACAGAACATGCACAAACCGAAACAAACAATAGTTCCCTTAACTAACCAATCATATATTTCACTTCGAGTTACAATGGGGTAGCAGAATGCGTCGCCCTGTATCTAACCTTACTCTATAATTAAGGGCACCAGCTGGCACGCGCGCTCTAAGCTTAACGACAGATGTTGAACATTAGTGAACAGCAATAATAGGTACCAAGATACACATTGCCTTATGCAAGGGCAGCGACGATTTACATTAGCCTTCACGGCCTGAACTGTCTGCAGTCTGAATGAATACACTAGCGTAGTAATGAATAGGTACAAAGATACACATTGCCTTATGCAAGGGCAGCGACGATTTACATTAGCCTTCACGGCCTGAACTGTCTGCAGTCTGAATGAATACACTAGCGTAGTAATGAATAGTAATGAGTAACACTCGCGTTCACAGCGGTAATCAGGTTAAAGGCACATACCTTAATGCGTGGGCGGCGAGGGAGCCTGGTACAGCTGAGTTGCGACGAGCTGCAATCGTAGGTGGTAGGTACCTTCGGTGTTACAACGGCGAAAGGGGGGTGAATGCATAACCGCCTCAATGGCGACGGGAGACGCGTCAAGACGCGTACAACGGGACGACGAAAATGATGGGGGCCTCACTCGTTCTGCTGAACCAAATCCTCGTAGGTCGAGATGAAGGGGGCACGACCCCTCACTAATAGTAGCAGGAACTGGGCTCCAAAACACCCACGTTACGCCGAAGATCACTCGACAAATTTCGAATCACCACCACCACACACAAGCGCTCTCTGCCACGGGCTCTGGAAGACTCACCGAGGGAAGCGTCGGCAAAAGGTCACCTTCGCCGCGTCCCCCACGTGACTAAACCACAGCGAATCGCAAGGCGATGAAATGAAACCAACCAATGCGAGCCACGCTGGTATCACGCCGCCACCGCGTGCTAAATGAAACAAACCAATGCGGGCCACGCTGGTATCACGCCGCCACAGCGTGCTATTCAGAATTCAGAAAAACGCCATCAGAGGAGAGCTCCAACCGACGACAAATACTGCTTTTTAGGCTAACTGTGCGAAATCGTGATTCTGGAATTAGGCGATGGAGCCAAATAAAGAGCTAAAAGGGCTTAGCATACGGGCGCGCTGCTCTAAGCTTAGGCGGCTATTCAAAATACCAAAATGACCTAACTAACGGCGTGAAATGCAATTAAGCATCTGAAATAGCAAAATGACTTAACATCGTAGATGTAATCGAAAAGGACTTTGAAGAACAAAGATATTGTGTGGCAGTATTCCTTGATGTCAGCCAGGCATTCGACCGAGTCTGGCACCCCGGCCTACTCTACAAAATCAAACGATCCTTTCCACACCAATACTTCCTTCTCTTCAAATCATATCTAAATGAGAGGTTCTATCAAGTGAAATTCGGCGAAAGTCTGTCTGGACTATACCCAATAAGGGCAGGGGTTCCTCAGGGCAGCGTTCTGGGACCTACCCTATACCAGATATTCACAGGCGACCTACCTTGCAGCGACAACACAATGATGGCCACTTTCGCAGACGATACAGCGTTATTAGCTTCTCATCAGGATCCAGTACATGCTTCGTTAACTCTACAATGTAATCTCAACCTAATCCAAAAATGGTTGCACCGGTGGCGAATACAAATCAATGAAACTAAATCGACAGCTATCACGTTCACGACCAAACACAACTCTGCTCCTCCGGTAACCTTAAATGGTATACAGATCCCCATCAAATAGGAAGTAAAATATCTTGGTATGACCCTCGACAGGCGCTTAACATGGAAAACCCATATTACAAATAAGAGGAAACAACTGGACGTTATGGTGAAAAAGATGTATTGGCTCCTAGGAAAAAAATCCAAATTATCGCTAGAAAATAAAGTGTTATTGTACAAATCAGTTCTAGTTCCAGTGTGGGCGTACGGTATAAATCTTTGGGGCTGTGCTAAGCCATCAAACATTGATACTCTGCAAAGATTCCAAAGTAAAACTCTTCGCGCAATGGCCAACGCAGAATGGTACATTAGCAACAAATCACTTCATGATGACTTAAAAGTTCCATGGATCAAAGATGAGGTTAAACGACGTACAACTACCTATATCGACCGAATATCAAATCACCCCAATGTGTTAGTGCTAAACTTGCTAGACAATGACAACAACATTCGCAGACTAAAAAGACTCAAAACGCGAGACCTTGCTAATTAATAATTTGTTATATTAGTATATACTCAGGGACTCGCCAATGGGTGACACTCCCTCCACATGTTAATTTAATTTTAGTTTAGTAATTAAGTATTATATCAAATTTGCTCGTTAGCCTTAGGGCTAGTTGTAAATTAGCATCTAAATTAAAAAAAAAAAAAATTCTTACATTATTCAGTAAACAGTTATATATTTTAATGCAACTATAATAAGGTCCATGTTGATACTTTACTGTTCTGTGTATTGGGATTAGTAGATGGTTATCACCTCTATTCGGATAAAAGTGATGATTATAAGAAACTTGAGTAAAATTGTTAAAATGTCTCTTTACATACAATACATGCAACATTTAGAACTAAATAGGGACGGAACTGTTAAGAGTTGCTTATCAATAAAAACTGGCTTACAGAAGTCAGTTGGGCTTATTTAAACATTAATTATCATTTTTTGTAGTATAAACACTCTTGCAGCATGCGATTAACTTTCCCAAGTCATTATACTATAACAAATGACAGACTGCACAAAGGCATAATACATTTGTAACAGTTCATCGACGTTCACATCGCTTCTTAACTGCATTAATGCATAAAACGAACTATTTAATCAATATGTATATCCCAATCTAACTGGTCATCTATAATAAAACCTAAAAAGGTTGCTTGTACAGAGCAATCAATATTAGTCACAATATTTAAGACGTTCTTGCCAAATACACTCACACATGTACAAGCAATCCAGTGAGACAAATGTCTCATTTAAAAAACAAAAGAGACCGTTTTTCAACTAGAACGCGTATTAAATAAAAACTGTACCCAGACCTGGAAGGTGCCAAAGTGGTTGCCTAACCAATCGACGTTTTAAGGCGCAGAGGGTCGCAGCTCCGTTTGGCTGCTGAAACATTTTTATTTAATACGCCTTCTATTTGATAAACGGTCTTTTTTGTGATTTCTCGAAAACCGGAAGTGTCACGTGACTGAAATTCGGTTCCTGAGCTGACATGACCATTCCAAACATATAACTTTCATAACTTTTTTCTCTATCTCTTACGGTTTGGCTGCTGAAACAGCGTCCCGGACGGACAGACAGACAAGTCTACAGCGCCCCGGACGGACGGACGGACAAGTCTATTAGATAAAGGATAATAAATGTATAATAATAAATGTAATAATAAAACATCACAAAGGGATACAATTTTAAATCTAATAAAAAAATGCAAGTGCTCCATTTTTCGTGCCGGTGAGTATATAACGCATTTCGTTTTTTCTGAACTTCACTTTAGATTGTTTTTCGTGCACCAGCTGTTCATTTCATTTAAAACAGCTAGGGATCTTTGGGTAATATGCTTCAAGGAGCTTCGTTGGAGTACCTCTGGACCTCTGGTCTTCAACCATATGAAGTTTTGTGATGCGTTGATTCTTTTTGTGTTAATTAGATTAAATTTGTATGCGATGCGAAAGATCCGACAACGGGACAGTCTAACTAAACGCTCTTGCGGTCTTGAATCGAATTGCATGAGATATCAATCCCACCTTTTCCAAAAACAGTGCCGATCTCAAAAACGAAAGAAGAATTAAAATTTTATTTTTTTTTTAATTTACCGTAACTGAACAACATTCTACTGTAGAATATATCTTAAATACCCAAGTTATAAGACTTATAGAATTCGTTATTATGTATATAGAAATGCTTATCACTGAATACTCCTAGAGTCAGGAACTAATTTCATATTTTTAATTAAAACAACAATTGTCATTAGTTGGAATTTAAATTTTGAAATTAAATAATCTTTAAGTCAAAACTTTGATTTGAAAGTAATAGAACGAATACGTATTTGGGACATATCTATTGTTCAACTTATATTACAAAATTTAGGTTTAATAATATTCAAAACCCAATTCTATTCTTAAATTCGGCAAACAGCATATTTCGTAGTTACAAAATAATAAATGGTCAACACAAATATTTCAATTGAAAATTTTCAATGTTGAATCTTTGTAGTTGGGCATTACTCTTTAGCATATAGAAACTGGATCCTATGATCATATCGTAGGGGACAAATTATTTTACAGCATTTGAAGTCAAACACATTAATTTCGCAAATAAAAATACAATGTGAACTTAACATTCTGAAAATTAGCAAGAATAAATGGCAAATAATAAGATAACTAACAAAGGACTCAATGTAAAATGGATTCTAAAAATAAATTAAATGATTGTATATAACATAAATGCAAACATTTTAAGTTCATTCGAAGTCCAAAGGGTCAAAATTAAAAGAAATAAATGACAAATTATTTATAACATGCAGTAGGAAGCCATAGTCTTAAATAAAGCTTAAACAACAACGCGCATTCGAGTTAGACAAATTTATATGCTCTCAAAATGGCAGAGTAATACAGTGAGTGTATTTTCGATGTACGAACATATGTGACAGGCATACCATTCTGTTCGAGGTGTTTTGTTTTCAATGTCTCATGAGCACAGCACACTGGCAAAACCACCTGGAGGTCGTGCAGCACATATCCGAGCCGCCGGTGGACACA
Organism: Agriotes lineatus; assembly: GCA_940337035.1. Taxonomy (NCBI): domain Eukaryota; kingdom Metazoa; phylum Arthropoda; class Insecta; order Coleoptera; family Elateridae; genus Agriotes; species Agriotes lineatus. The sequence goes on from CALNHX010001518.1 coordinate 105,282, forward strand.
AGCTACATGGGGAAAGCACACTTAACTCATTTCCGAGGCAATAATATGGTCCGACACACGTGCACCAGATTTCGAGCAAAGGCAGGCAATATCCGAGGGTACTGGGGCTCATAGCAATAGGCCAGCTCTGGTTACAATTATAACTGAGCACCCCTGCAACAACAGTAACCATGTGAGAGCTAGATATTGTAAAATCAGGTCATATTAGCTTGAGCAGCCATATTTGTGTCAAATGCAACGAAAATTAGGTCACTGGGGCAAGCTGGTAGTTTCGATGGCGGGTCTATGTGGATGGTACGGCGGCTAGATGGAGGCTGGAGTTTGTCGCGTTGGCAGCGGTGCAGCGGTGTACAGGTTAATTATTCAGCAACCATCCGGAGATTTCGGCCACCTATGTATGTTATCATAATTGAGAAATTTGAGTGTAGAATTAATTAGTATGTGAATTTCTCGCGTTTTTGTAGTATGATCACGCCAACGATTGTTAATTGTTTTAAAATCAGGCGACCGATCTTATAATGCCGCTTAGCCCTATCCAGCAATCATGTAAGCCAATTGGGCTTTTATTTAAACAATTGATGTGTGCTTTGGGGTGTTGAACTTTCGGGGAGGGGGGGTATATAAGCTTTTTAACGGTTGGAGAGCGTCACTTTTCACTGTCACTTCATTATTATCGGTCACGTTTGACCTCTTGATTATTATTTGTCACTTGCTTATTAATTGTCTTGAAATGTAAATAAACGTTGTACTTGATACGAAGCATTCATATTAAAAAGTTGTTACGAAAGTGTTTGTTTTTTATTTACGCGAGTGGAATTTGCTATTCAACTAGTGCTTACCTTAAATAAAATGTATAAAGCCATCCTAATGAGTCCAAATCACGTGCACATCACAAATCACCTCCAGTAAGGGCACTAGCAGATAGCATCAACGTCGTGCATTTTGTCAGCGGCAGCCATGTTTCCGGAAACCGAAGGAACCCCATCTTGCTTCGACGCACCACGTCCACAGATCCCATAAAAGGTCAGGGGCGTACGGTAGGATTTTTTCCTCATTCTCTGCCATGTGCTTGTTATTCAGCTCGCGAAATTGTTAAATGCTCGTTACCATATGTGTAGAAGGCTATTTAAAACTGAAATTTCACCAGACTAAAGAAGTAATTTTCCTTTGATCTCGCATAACCCCTAGGACTCACGATTTAAAAATTAGATTGTTGTCTATGTTATGAAAATCAAACAATTTGTTTAAATTTCATCGAACGATGAGAAAGAATTTGTTTCGATCTTTGAGTCACATGCAAGTTGAGTAGAAAGAATATGTTCTTAAATAAAATAACATCTGTTTGTGGTATTCCAAGCCCTTAAGCATCGTACTTTCTTTTCAGAGATAAGTTAATAATCAGAGGTAAGGCAAGTGTAGCCCTGGGTTTATAGCAACGTTTGGTCTAGTGGATTATTTTTTATTATAGGTACGGTGCAGATACAGAATACTCAACCAAGGATGCTTTATATAATTACTAAAGATAGTTAATAGAGGGGATATCACATTAATATAGTTAAATAATTAATGTTATGTTTTCAAACTATTCTAAAAGTTGAAATCTTCAACTATTTTGCTTGTAGAGAATTCCTCGTTAGAAACGTGTCTAAGTAATAAAAATAAACTTATTTTATTCTATTTATATCGGGATAAAGATAAAAAATACAAGAAGTAAATGCAAATTAACTTTGGCAGCTCAGAAACTGTCAACCTGCAAATATCATATATCATAATCAGGGATAGTGATACTTATGTCCTATGTCCCAGTAACAGTAATCACGCGGTATACCAACGCTTCAATTTATTGCCACACACACTTCGGCATTGTTTTTTGAGCAAAGCAAACGACAAAGGCGAAAGTTCTTTTCCTATGGAAATATTGAAACAAGGGAAGATCTAATATCTTGTACATTGGTAAATTTTTATTTCCATCTTCTGACTTTTTAGAACAGAATAACGAAGAAACGAGCTTCTCGTAAATGCTTTATTAAGAAAAACTAAATACAGGAAGTTGGTTGTTGATATATATTTGGACACCCACCTATAGGGTTTATTATTTGAAGTGGACATTTTACCAGGGAAAAACAGATGACATTACAAAATAGTAAAATAGCACCAACATCAGTTTCTTTAATGAAATACGCTATATATTTTGAATAATCTTTGAAGAGATCGTATTCGCTGTTCAAAATATATATATATAATAAGAGCTCGTTTCCTCAAATCTGTTTTAAAATATTCATATTTAAATAGAAATTTTAAGCTTGATTGCTTAGGTTGCCATGGAAGACAATGCATTTATTCGTCAAACTAATAATGCCAAAAAGTATTGATCCAGCGTGAGAAGTTAATTAATTATCGAAAATTGGTTGTTAAAACAAGAAAAATTGCACTTAGTTCATAAATTTTTTGCTAATAATGAAAATGCTGGTATACAGGGTGCCCAACTTAAATACGCAGCTTTAAGCAGGTGAGTATGCAACACATACACCATTCGCCATTGAAATGTAGTGTGTGTTGCATACTCACCTGCTTAAAGCTGCGTACATGTAGGTTGGGCACCCTGTATAGAGTAAACATGCAGTATTTCAAAAATATGTTGATTATGGGTCCATTAGTATATACAGAGAGGTGCATGAAAAACGTCCAAAGCTGTATGGTCGTTATTGGTCATTCGATTTTGAAAATTCAAACACCAAATTAAATTGTTCAAAACCCGCTATAACCTGATAACAAACAATATTTTTAGTTCCAAATACCTCTGAGCAACGATAGTCAATTTTTTTACCAAATGGCAGCTATCATTTTGTTATCCTTTTTCAGGCTTCACGGCTTTTTCTGAATACCACAACGTAAGAATATCATATTTTCCTCCATTCATACCGAAGAAAAGAAAGAGTTACGAAACTTTTACACATTACGGTGGCATCGAATCACCCTTGAGAAGTGCAATCAAGTGGGCTGAGTACAAGGTGATGTTTAAAAATGCACGGCAAACCCTTAAAACTTAAACGCTGGTTATTTACAGCAAGATGGCATGTCGCCGCATAACGTACTTATCGTGATTTAGGTAAGGGTACAATCTTGTGGGAATTGCGAATGGATAGAAAATGGACAACAATAAAACAACAAAAAAAACATTGACGTTCTTTTCAGTTTCGTATAAACTCAGCTAATTTAAAAAGAAACAGTTCTGTCTTTTAGAGAAGAAAAGTAAAAACTAAAAAATGTTCACAAATTCCTTGTACATCATAATACAGTGCATCGTAAAGTAGTGGAATAATTCGTTAAAAATTCAAGACTTTTGGAAAAAAACGCTGGGACCCGTCGATTTTTATTTTTATTTGCGCATTTTTTTCAAATAAAATCTACATACAGGGTGACCCGCGTAGGAGGTATGACGTCATCAATGTTTTTTTAAAGGCAACCCCCTTTTTTATACGGAATTTGAAAGAACGCATTTTTTTTCTTAGGCTAAGCTAATTTAAAATTTAAAAAAACAATTTTAAAATTGCAAAATACTAAATTTGATTAGAATGATAGCTTCAAAAACTACATTAAATGTTCAAATTGTGTACCGTTGTCTGCCAGTAGCCAAGACGACCAACATGTTTTTTATTGATTGCTGTCATTGATAAAAATGTAAAATCATACTTTCTAATATTAAATTTAGTATTTTGCATTTTAAAATTGTTTTTATTAATTTTTGGTCATGTGACCTCTACACAAAAATTAGGTTAGTGTTAGTAAAAAAGTTTGTTATTTCAAATTCTGTAATAAAAAGATGGTTGCCCTGTATGTATGCAATTGATTTGAAAAAATGCTCAAATAAAAATAAAAATCGACGGGTCTCACCGTTTTTCCTCGGTACCTCGTAAAATTAAATTTCGTTTCGATTGAATCATTTGTACAATAACATTTGCAAATTGCTGCAAATAACCTGTATCAAAATTAAAAACGAGGCAGCTAGCAATTCATAAATCATAATTCGAAACGTTAAGCACCTTACTTAAAGAATTTTTGAAACTCTCGTAAAAAACTTCTTAAGAGGTCAAGCGAGCTTCTGTCATAAATACCGAAATTAAATAAAACGTTGGCCCATAAGGGTTCAAGCACCTTCGCTATCGTTCTTCATTTTTATAGTCTGAGTTTAACGTGTTTTATCGCAATTTCCCGCTGGGTTTATAAATCACATCGGTTTACTACTACAAGTGAGGATGCAAGGTCTAATCGAAGGTCTCACCCTGCCACGCCTGTGCTGCTTCTGCCTTGAAAAACAATTACTTTGACATAACCCACCCTAAAGTTAACTGTGAAGGTATTTTTAGGCTGTGGTCGCCAGAATCAAACTCTTTATGGACAGTGGTGTCGAATCTAGGAGTGCCGGGGTGAGCGAATAGTCTCTGAATTTATTTTGGTTGCTTTGATCATCATGTGAGGGTGATGGGATGGCTTAAATGGCAACTTGAAAGGCACGTCATAGAGATTTCAGTGAAAATCTTTCGTATTTACTATTAATATTTTTACACATAAATGTGCAAGTGCGAAATCGACCTGGGATAAACATCAATGTGCTGTATATGAATTTAATGTTATGAATAACTAGGACACTGTAGTCGTTTTTAAACCAATGGTATACTAAACATCCCTTAACAATGCACGAACTCGGCGCATCTGCTTGTGAATAAATATCTTAAGACGAATATGACAGCAGGCGGTTTCGAATGAAGTGGTTTGAAACGTCTTCACTACCGAACAACAAAGGTGCTATATAAAGAATTTAATCGAACGATGATCTGACCCATCTTCTTCCACTCGTGTGGAGAACAGTGCATTTATTATATGCCGGTCGTCAAATATTGATGACGGTTTGTACTCCAGTACAGCCTGCTGCCATTCAAATTGTCTTGCTTATCAATAAAGCCTTTTATTACCTGCATAAATAAATAATATGGCCTTTCATAACGAGGACTATTAGAAATCGAGTCAAGGACTCTCTATGTAGGATGAATATCGTTATAACTGTTTATCATTTAGTCGCCTTGAAAGAAGTTTCATATATAATAGAAATGATAAACTTCATGCATACAATTTTATGAAACGTTATTTATTGATTTGCGAAATAAACTGAGTAATTGATAAATCATACAGATAACTATAAGAAAATGAGTATGTTGACGGTTAAGGCCAAGGTAAACCCTAATATTAAATTAATCAAACACAAGTTGACGATACAGCTCGAAAAGCATCAAAGTTAACGTAGATTCCATTATACCATATACAATTTTCCATTGATTGTGTTCTATAATAAAAATTTATGGTATTCTGAATCGTAAACACCCGTTTACTGAGCTCAGTTTCTACGGGTAAAGAGGCTCTTTACCGACATTGCCCGTAAAGAGTTGATTTATCTATGGAAACAATGTTTTGTAAAAAAAATGTTTAGGTTTCAAAATACCATAAAACATTGTACAATACTCGACCGTTACTAGAACCTTACTGGCTCGCACGGATAACATGCTCGCTTCACTCGCTCCTTAACTACGTGCTCGCCCGTAATATTCCAAGTAACGGTCTTGTAATGTAAATTACTATTAATTGTTTCTACCATTTAAACAAGCAAACTGAGCTGTGGAAATATTTACTTTTCGACTATATTTTGAAAACGAAATTGAGATGTTCGATGTCCGTTTCTTTATTGCCGTATCAACGGATTGTTTTACACAGAGTACGTGAGCTACGATATTCACCATTAGAAATTCAGAAGCAAAGGGATTTGAGGATGCTTAAATCGGGGAACGGTTGCTACTAAGAGCCAAGTAATAATAGACCTCTGAAAAATTAAATAAAATCGTTTATTTTATTTTTTCTGGTAATAAGGTAGAAAAAAATGATACCCACATCTTTTCTCCTATTATTGAACCGAGAATAATTAAGAACACCTTGGGTGGAAGTAGCATTGGTGATAATAATAGTATTTTAGTTTCGAGAAGAAATAAAATTCCAGTTACAAAACAATGCCTAATTTACCAATACAAGAGACGAGTAAACGTAACATATAACTTAAAAATTGGTGTATTACATTATATGCCTTCAAAAATAACTAAAAATGTATGAATAATGTAAATTTTAAGATAAAAACTGTAAACAGTTTTTGACACGCATCAGTCTACAACTAGCTTTTCAGCCCACCACATAATTTTTTACATTTTTAAAATTGAACGCCTTTAATACAGAAACCGCACCGCGAGAAAGAAAGTAGCAAAAGGCAACAGTAATCATCAAACAAAAAAAATCGCAGCTGGTGGGATGCGAACCTGGGCTCACGGACAGAATCCGATTAGACGTTTTAACCCCTTGGCCATTTGGATGCTTCATAAAACATATGCGTATCGTTGTTGTATGAAGGCCACCGTGACGACAGAACCGATCGCGGACAATGGCGGTCCGATTGGTAACAATGAAAACGGAAAACAGGCAGCCAGGCACCCAGTCAGACACAACCAACGGTTACAGAATTATTATAAATGATTGTAGGTCCAAATTGCGTTGGAAATTTCCGTCTTCTCTCTTTTCTTGCTCTATGTATGTGTGTATGATACGACTATGCAGTATACACTCGATACGCACAGAAGTATGAAAGATTACATAGCACACTTTAATCACAATTCAATATTTTAGCGTTATAAAAGTGAAATATTCAGCAAGCAATTATATTGCTGCAATGTAGTAACAATAAAATTTTAGCATACAAAGATGGCTGAAGTTTATAGTACTAAAACAATTACAGTGTAACGGTAAAGTATTTTATTTTTCCAAGACACTCAGAACCGACAATCATGTATGGATTACTATAATTAGTAATCAGCTAATTATTATCGAATAACGAACTTGTAATTTTCGGCTCTAACTTATGAAATATAATGAAAATACAAGTATTATCGACATTTCGCCCCTAAATTAATTATATTCGTTTTTTTAGTAACATCCTTAATTTATGTATTTCAAAATCTTACTTAAATATGTATGAATAACAATTGAAATAGCATTTTAAATAACAATTGAATATTTTTCCCACGCCCGCATACGAAAGTGGCAGTTTCCATACAGTCAAGTAGCCACGAAAAATGACAATATCATTCACCCGGTCGTTATCATAACGAACGTGTTTGTTATGAAAAAAATGCACAATTCATAGTTTTATAGTGGACTAAATATGGCATTTTAACCTATAAACCACTGACAATATGTCATGTTTACCGTAAAACGACTAAAGATATGTCAATTTAACCTAAAAACTATTGACAAACTACCTACTGACATTGTCACTTGTCACAATAAAGCTGTCATTCATTAAATTGCAAAAATGTGTTTTTGTGGTCGTGAGAAAAATAGCTTCGACTCGTTTCTTAATTATACTCGCACAATATGTCACTTTCGCGACTTGTTATGTAATATACTATAACCTGCTAACACCAAGACGCTTGCGAATTATACTTTCTGTACAATATCCCTAGACTCGACCATCTAAAATAATCGATAGGATTGTGACATTTTCACGAAGGCATGATGAGTAGAAATGTTTTGAGGCAAACATTTCTTTCAAGTATCTAGCATTTGCATGTAAACATGTCAGGATATTATCGGATATTTTAAATTCGCGAAGGGTAATTGACATGACGATTACAAAAAAGTAACAGCGATGACATTTCAAAGAAACAGCAAGATATTATCACGATAAAATAGATCTTCATATTTTTGTGAGCGAATTGATACTGTGTTCAAAATGTCGATAACCTTGGAAACAAAAGATTTTTTAACATCTTCAATGACGTACTGTAACGGTCATTTTTGGATTTGCAAATGACATTCATTTCCGTTTGCAACTTCAGAGTAGAACTATTTCTGGTTCCCGTTTAGTAATAGTATATTACTGTACAAGTTGAGAAAAGTGATGCCATACGAGTTCATAAAAACCACTTTTCTAACGTGTTGAGTATACTATTTTATCGCATTTCATAAGAAATCTAAAATATTAAATTTTTACATACAAGTGACACTAACTGTCAAAACATAACCAAGATGAGTATAACTCATTCCTACGTACTAAAGCACAAAATCAGCTCCAGTTGATGTTATGCGTTTTGCAGTACTGAAGTGTGTTGTTGGTGACACTGTAAGAGTATGTCAAATTCGAGGTTAGGAGGTTAGGTTTTGCATCAACCTGTGTCAAAGCTGACGCAAAACCTAACCTACTAACCTCGAATTTGACATAGACTTACAGTGTCACCAACAACACACTTCAGTATTGTCAAACATAAAACGAATCGCTGCTGCTAGGCATAAAAGTACCACATTTCTTATCGATTTTGAATGAAGAAATGTAGTATACTTCCAAATGAAATGCGATAAACAAATTTATCCCAAAATCAGTCAGATCAGTGCAGATTTGGGGTTATGATTTGGTGAATTGCTGCTCCCAGCTGATGGAATCAGGATTTCACAATATTTAGAAGTAAAATCATCTGTTGGCCGTTCCAAATCTCAGGGTTTCAAGTAACTCTGATGATCTCCACGTTATCTTGGAAGGACTTTAAAGAATCTGCGAATGCTGAAGGAGCATATATTGGCGTCCAGCGTCTGTTGGGCTACACATTCTACGCTCGAAAAACCCTGCCACCCGGTAGCGTGTATCCATTCTGGGCGATTGTGATCTCTACTGTGTCTCGATGCACGTGGTTGACGAGTGGAGGTCAGGGCTATTTTTTTCAGCGTGCGATGTGCAGCGAAATAGACAGTGGACACCAATGGATAGCTCCTTCAGCATTATTAAGAATCCCTCAAAGATAACATGGAAAACATCGGGGTTGCTTGAAAATTGCCTAAAAGTTTAACCGACCTCGCATACTGTTTTCGAAATCCTGATGTCAAAGCGAGTGTAATTTCAGAAATAGTTTGTATTCCATCAGAAGATTTAGTTCGCAAGAAAACTAATATTGGACAATATAAACCAGAATTTTTAACTATGACCACTTACATAATGTTTTAAATTAAATACAGTGAAGAAGGTACCGTGAACGACGTGGGCTGAAGTATTTTTAAAATAAAATAAATTGTGGTTTTTCGATTCTTCAGAAATGAATATCTTGCACAAAGAGAAAAATTAATATCTGACAAAGAGAATAGTGTTAATAGGAACTAGATTTACACTAAATAATATTGCTGTCAATCTTGACTTCCGAATTAACATAGAAACTTTTTGTATTTAAAGTATTGTATTTAAAGTTAGAACTGTTATATCTAATATGCAGTGCATCAAACACCAGATTTAATTAATAAATAGAAATACCCTTTCGTAGCACAGATGTTAAGTGATTCGCACAATACCATTTTGGGGTCGCGCGTCTATTTGTTATTACTACGCTACATATAACATCCATTTGAGTAATACTTGTTGACGAATTGGGCAGCTAAATTTAGTCCTTCAACGACACCGGCGCTGCACGACATCTAATTAATTCTAAATTTATCCCCAGAAACTGCCTTTCTTCTATTTTTTCGTGCAAAGCCATTTTGCGTGAAGTGGTAGCAGACATTCTGGCAGGTTTTACTTCACAGGGCATCATTTCATGTTTTGACAAGAACGCGAGAAGCCTAAAATGCGCGGGTTCAGGCTTTGAAGTTGAGCCTGCGACAAAATCGTAAAAAATCTTCAGATTTCTAATAATAGCTGTCAGCATGCTGAAGCTGAAAAAGTGCGCGTGAAGAATGTCACGTCTTTGTGTGTTTTCGATATCCTTTATTAGTTCAAAAGGTTTTGTGACCTATTGTTTCAGTTGTACGTGTCGCTTCGGTTTCAGGTTTTCAGTACCCTCTTTCAGTTTTGACTACATCAGGAGCACAATCAGGCAACCCTAACGAGCTTACAGTGGGGTTGTGCGTTTAAAAATATTTTACGGGCGATTTTACGAGCTGCTTTAGGGGTGGCGTATTTTTTACATGCATTTCAAGAAAATATAGATAATAAATTTCATCGAGACGTTTCCTGCATTGCAATAAAATGAGAACATCTATTTAAATAATTGAAATATGCACGTTCTTTTACTTCAATCTATGTGAAGGCATCAAAGAACGTAGTTTTTTCTTATGAATGGACGTCACCTTATCAAATCAGCGAAATTACCTAAATGGTTTTTGTTTTTTTTTTTTTATTTTAGATATGTACAATGCCGTTGTCTATCTTTATTTAGAATTCATAACGAGTTGCGTTACGGAAATATGAATGAAGATATGTTATTAATGAAATAAATAGAAAATACTTCATGACTATAATAAATAATCTGAATATGGAAATAAACAACCGATAAAAACCCTTTTAATGAATGCTTTTGTACAATCCCCACAATAATAATATGTATCTTCAAATTTATTTTTTTTTAAATATAATCATTATACATATTGCTATGGTTTTAAACCCTACCAATCAACTTTGTTAGCATTGCCAAATTAATGGACATTTCGTGAAAGCTCAGAGTGAGATATTTTATATAACTGCAAAACTAAAACTTGAATTTGCCAGAATGAATACATTTGTAATGAGATGCCAGTAATTGCAGAATAATTAATTCATGAACGCAGTAAGCAAAGCTCAATTGGAACAGGGATCTAAGTTGAATGTAAGTTCAGTTAATTGATTAGGTTTGTGCTAAAGTAAATGCCAAGCCGAATGAAATTTAATAATTACAAGATGGATCGCAAACGCAAGGGAATGAAGAGTAGAATTCAGGTACAGTTTAATAGTGAAATCCGGTCAGGGTTTTATAAGAAAGGTAATTGAAAGATAGATAAGCTTATGAACATGCAACGAGCAGATAAGACTGAAGGCATTAAAGCATTTGAAGGAAACTGTAAGAATTAAAAGGCAAAGCTTGTAGAAAGTGCAGAAAAGGAGACAGCATATGAACTTAAAAATGTGTGGAAAATAAGACAGCCAATTCAAAGGAAACCAATGAGGATTAATGCCGCGAAAACCAACTAATTTAAATAGTTACCAATAGAACTGTGAAGAAGCCGCGTGGCGCTGTTGGGTAAGCGCCAGACTTGCATTCAGCAAGTCCTCGGTTTGAATCCCGCGGGGGTCGGAATTTTTCCGCCTTGGCGATTCGAATCGGGCTCGGTGAGACCATTCACAGTTGGGCACCAAATTAACTGTGCTCTACTCAGAATCACAGACCTAAGAGATAGAGTAACAAGGTCAACACATAGCCAATACACACACCTTATACAATGGTTGCTGCGCAAGCACCAAAGGCGCGATCCAACTTTGTATCCTGAATCCGGGGCAAGTTGATCATTGTACCGCCAGATGCCAGCGCATAAAGCACCAGCCTCGACACCGCAAGGTAAATGAGGTTACAGATTATACATACATATAGCAATAGAACTGTGATCGATTTCACTTGTTTTGTTTATTCAATTTGACGCGATCTTGCAAACGGCGTTCATCTTGACTTATATTTGACCCAATTTTAGTTTTTGATTCTGCGCGTTTGAGCTTATGCGGAAACAGATCCGTATTTCATAATTTTAATAAATTATGCATTCAGGGCAGACCCAACCGAGATGAGTCTGTGCTTTATCGATTTGAGCTAGCGTATTATTGGATTAATTGCAGATAAATAAAATATAAAGGGCATACAACTATTTATTTTTATCTATCAATTTACAAGTAACTTTTAATCAACCTAAGATTTGATAACACGAATACGAAAAATATTTGCGTTGTACCCTTATTTAAAAATTAGATTAATAACATATTACAACACTAATTAGACATACCATATGTTGGAACGCATACATTATTAAGTGTGGTTTCAATTATTATTTAATTTAGGTTTTGTTAATTTATTATTAAATAATATATGGTAAATTCTCCTTGACTTATCTAAAACGTTGCTGTGATTTGTTAAGCTTTTCTTTCAAGTTCCTTAATTCAGCTCAATGAAGAATTTTTTTTAACTAGAACTCTGTCCAGCTGACTATAATTCAATTAATAATAGTTATTACATTTCTGGAGGCTTGGATATGTTTTTATTAAGTTAGATGTCAATTAAATTCTGTCATTTATTCACAAAGTATAGGAAGATTTAATGACAATTTTTGGATAGACATGTTCGTTTGGCTGCTTACGACGCGTCGCATCTCGCATAGCGTTTCTTTTAACAGCTTAGGGTTGTTAGCGCATCAATTCAATGTTGTCACCAACATTAACTTGAAATACAAATAAGAACGAAATTTAAAAATAGAAAAGAGTTCTTGTACGTAAATAATGATTTTTTTGCACTACTAGTTATTGGCCTATCTTTAGGTCGTGAAGTTGCTTTTCTCCACCACGGGAAAGAAAGTAAAATAAACAATTTTCACCGTGGTCACTAATAAATTGCTAAGTTACCAAATATGACTATTTTTATTTTGACGTTTTAAAGTGCTGTATTGTCAGGTTGACAGTTAAAATATTTTCGAAATTTGTTGGGAATTTAGGTATTAAGCCGTTTGGTAGTGCAAAAAATAGTATATACACCACGGTAGCGAATCGTCTTATAATACTGCGCTTCGCTACGTTGATGTATAATATACTATTATCTACTCCAGTGGGATAAGTAACTCATTACGTCACTCATTTGACACTGTTTCAGTTAGGTAATGAAGCTCATTACACCACTCAGTTATGTAATGGTTTCATTACGCAACTGAGTTGTGTAATGACTTCATTACCTAACTGAAATAGTGTTAAATGAATGACATAATAACATTTGCCTACTAAAATATTTTTGAAAATGACAGATCTGACATTTCTCTTAATGCACTTTTCTCAATTTTAGGCAGTCGTAGATAAAATTTTGTACAATACATGTGTGATAATGCATCATTAATATACTTGTGTGCTTACATACATGTATATTAATGATGCTGTTATCCCACTTGTATAGTAAATAACTATTATATGTTGAATAACTAGCTTTTATAAATCCAAATATTAACATTTAAAACATTTTAATTTGAATTCTTTCATCTACATTTTAGTTTTAGAAAATTCTTTAGACCGCTATCAATAGTGGCAGAAATTATTTCAGTTCTCCTGATTTTAGTATCCTTAAGTGTGAATATTATATATAAGCATGACTTGTATTATTATACTGTATAATTTGATTTTGCCGGTTAGATTTGCTGCCTTCTGAAACTTAATCGAAATGCAAATGACGAGAAATGGAAATAATTGAATTTAAATCCTTCAACATATTTTAAAAACATTAAAAAGTTTTAAAAATAAGGGAAAATTTATTGGAATTCATTGTAATTATTGTATATGTTACAGGAAATGTATGAAACCTAGGCATTGTATACAATTCCTAGGAAATGTATATAATGCCGAGCCAATTTAGGAAATGTGTAAAATAATTTGTCGAAGGTTCTTTAATACATGCATTTCCTAGAAAATGTATGTATTTCTTAGGCATTGTATGCAATTCCTAAATGGTGCATAGTAGGAAATGTATGAAAATCAACATTATACTGAACTGAGAATCAAAATTATTTTTTTATAAAGGCTCCCAATGCCACAATTAGGTCACATATACAACGTAAAATCTTCATAAAACTTAGTTATTAACATTTAAACTTAAAAACTTACGAAACTTATTAATTTTTTCAGCCAAGCTAGCACAAAGATGAAACTGAGAATAAGCACATACTCAGGTCCCAATAAAAAAGTAAAAATATTCCTAAGATTGTGATTATTAATTTTACTTCAAACTTATTAACCTAACCTAACCTAACCTAGCGACATGGCAACCCGAATTTAACACATATCCGATGCCAGTTTAGGAAATGTATAAAATTCTTAGGAAATGTGTATAATAAAATTTATTACACGCATTTTCTGACGATTTTAGGCATTATATACATTTCCTAGGAATTCTATATAATGACGGATTACATACATTTCCGGTAACATATATACTTGTTTTGAAGAAATGAAAAGGGTGTTTTATTATGCAAATATTTTAAAATACAAGAATCTTTCACCGACTTACTCGTATTTATTTGAATAAGAATTTTTGTATGTTTATTATAGATTCCCTAAGTTATTGTTATAAATATTTTAGTGTTGTTGTAATCAAAGATTGCAATGTCCAAACAGAGTTGCATTGTAATATTTTGAATTTGTAAACTTTCACGTTTGGTAGGTTAAATTTAGCAGAATTGCTTTTTCTTAATTAATTGCCATTAATGGTAACACAGTAAGCCGAGTCCGTTTTATATCGAATGCAAATAGAATAAGAACAGTCCCAATAACATACACATATTGGTCTTTATAATACAGCTCAAATCCTTTTTAAATGAAAATCAGTTATACAAATTTATGTACTCAGTCATAAATAAAAAGCTACATTCCAGTTTCAGAAGTCTGGAAATTTCGCGTCCTCGATTAGGGTTCGGCTCTTTAGCAATATGCGTCCTGGATGGCACTTTGTGCTTTACCTCAGATTGTAACTTATTAGATTAAAAATTGGCGCTCGTATCAACTAAGTACTGAGCCTGTCGGGGCTGTTATATGAATTCGAAAGCAATTAACAGCAACGTCTACAATTTATTAGCGTGTTAGCTACAAACATTACCAATACCGGATGGATAAAAAACGACCTCTGTTTGAGGCCCGATAACTCATGTTATAGTAGAGATACACGTTTGCGATTTTCAGAGCTAGTAAAGGAAGAATGAAAAATTATGTACGCATAATTTAAATAATTTATTTCAAAAAATAACAAAACCATAACTGTCTAAAAATTACATTGAAAAAATGCTTTTACAAGCGTACTTATTTAGCTAGTTAAAATCTAGGTGTAGAAACTATTTCAATTTATTTAAAAATATGCTGTATTTGCCCTCCATTTTGCATATGCACTACTCTTAACTTTTTCTTAAATTGAAAAATTGATTTTCTAATTAAATCTAAAGATATTTCGTCCCGATAATTCTTCTATCTCTGCCCGCAATTCATTCAGTATTTCAAGTGGTGTGCGGGAAATAAACCAGTTCTTGAAGTGCGTCCCAGATAGAATAATCCAATGGATTTACATCAGCTACTAGATTTAGTGTGTTGCAAACCAAACATAAGGTTCCGTGTAAATAGCATTTTCCAAAACCAATTTTTTAAGTTTGCTGTTTCGGTATTTTTCAACAAAATTGTGTGAGACTTGGCATCCATATTTTACAATGTTTCTTCGACAATGATCCCGAGATTCACTTCATTAGCTAATTTAGCAGAGCAGCTGTACGCTGCCCAACTTGGTGACTTTTTTTGTATCCACCCGGTATTTTTAAAAATCCAGAATGATTATTGCATTTGTTTCCAAGGTTAATTGGATCAGGTATCGATTTTAGTTTAACAAGTTTCGTCGTAGATGGGTTATTTGCCACTGTGGAAAGTGCAATTTTCTCCACGAGAAATTAATATTTCGATTTCAGAGAAGTATTATGCACAGCATTTTTTCAACCATGCGTGGAGGAGCAGTAATTACAATATTGATATTATTTTTGGTAGTTACATTTATAAATGTGCAAGTAAAAAACTTTCGAAATGAAGTTAAGTAACACAGTTGTGTTTTTATTTCCAGCAGTGTTGTCACTGCCATCTTCTACATTAATTTTTCATTTTCTCGATTAATATGTTTAAGTGAAAGTTTTCAGAACTAAAACGACATATTGAAAGAGTCCAATTTCCCAATAAAGGCAGAAGAAATAAATTATTAATGATCATAGCAATCTATACTTATAATTCTTTTCACGTAACTAACATATTACTGAAATTCTTAACACACAACATACAGGCAGCTTTCCTAAACCTAATATATCAGCGATATTGTTCATATACCAAAATGAAAACATGATATGGAGTTTTTGTTCGAAAATAGCTTGGTCTCAGACTGACAATATAATCGTGCATTCTATTTTCAGACAATAGTTTTTATTAAATGTTGTTCAGTAGCTGGTGTCAGTTACGAACATGAAAACGAGAAAATAAAATTGTATGGGGCTTGCCTCTTACTGAACTGATAGGTTGCTAATGCCCACGTAGTCTGATAAGCACGGTAAGCTATATTGTATCTGTCAAAACAAGTTAATTGTGATTAACATACGCAGCCACAGGTGTTGCTTTTATCTATTTTTTTTTAATTATATGTCTACTGCATCTGTTGCAAATGAAAATTAATCAAAACTGTTTTGAAATCGAGGTTGGCTTAGTTCTGTCTGCTATAATGTAACACCCAACACACGATTGCTCTGGCAAATCCAGTCAATAAATTTAATATAATTGAGGTAAAAATGCTTATCAAATGGTTGAGTTGGTAATTTAGTTTATTTGCCTTTCAGTCCCGCTAGCACCTTTCGCTTCTGAGTTTGTACCTTCCACTTGTGCTTGAATTTGCACTTGTGCCTTCATGCGCTTACATTGATTATTAGTAGCTTCAGCGTACTTATGCGAACGTTTTGTCCGTCCGTCCGTCCGTCCGTCCGTCTGTCTGTCTGTCTGTCTGGATCGCCTGTAACTTTCGAACGGCTACAGATATCGAAATTTTGAAAGGGGGCAAAGTTGTTGCTAAGGTCCCGAGCACCTTCATGCGCTATTTGGTTTTGGCGAAAGGTCAACCTGTTTTCGCAGTGCTGAAGCTTCTCTTTAGACCTGTACTTGAGCAGTTTATTCTTGTCTGGAAATGAAGTCCTCTTGATGTCTGTCTAAACGTTCATTATACCTAAACCTTTAAAGAAAGAGTAGCAGACACCAGAATCGCATTGACAATTTGGAGAACTTACCAGTTGGCACTACCAGTGGCGTATTTTCAGATCCCCCCCCCCCCCCCGCCAAAATGTGTAGGTCCTTAATAAAAATAAAGTGGCAAAAACATCAATAATAATAATAATAATACATATAATAAATAATAATAATAAGATTACGCACTACAAAACCATGTTTTAACTGGTTAAAAAAATTAAAAGATTTCAAGCTATGTGCTTACGCCTGGCCGGCCATAACGTTTGCAGAATGTGTAATAACCTTTTGCAATTCCATTTTATCAGCTATCTTCGATTCAGTGGACAATAAAGAAAGGTTTTCCAATCTTTCCTAGTACATGCTGTTTCTGACATAATTTTTAATTTATAGAAGCTTCTTTCAGCTGAAGCGACCAAAACAGGTAATGTTAAAAATGACAACAGTGCGGTCGCAATTTCAAGAAAAATTGATAAATTCCGATTATCAACTATTAAAAACTTAGCAAATTGTTTCACGCTTTTACTTTTTTAGTTTATCTAGACTAGATTTGCAAATATCTATAGGAAATCATGTTGTTAAATTATAGAATTATTACAATTAAGTCAACTCAAATCAGCCTTACGACTGCAGGAAATTCGCCACTTTCATTAACCTATGCCCGATATTACAAAACCATCTATGTCAGCTCGAATTTAAAGACCGGTAATTCAAAACTACTTTTACCTTTTGCGTGGACATCCCATTATTATAAAAATAAAAATAGGAAGATTTTTTCTAGCTTGCATTTATTGAATGAAAGAAAAAGAAAAGTAGGGGCCCTTTAGGCCCCCTCATGCTCAGGGCCCCCCGCGGCCGCGGGGTCTGCGTGTACCAAGTTACGCCACTGGGCACTACCTTTGCAACGAGGTTCAATGCTGGCTGCTGCAGGTACCAGGTCAGGTCATGCGTTTCAATCTGCAAGCTCCACTGTGTCGAATTTGTATACCATCATCTAAATGTTTAAGCTTTTAGATAATTTTATATACACGGTGTTTCTAACATACCTTACAGAAGTATTCTACTACTAAAAATAAACAGAAATGTTAGAATAAACCTGTGTCTGCAAATTAATCCTTTCTAAGATATTACGGTTTGAAGTTTTAATGTAGGTAATTAAAAAAACAATTTATATGAATTTTATGCGGCATACGTTTGATAATTTGGCTGCTCTCAATTTGAAAAATGCTCTTGATAGGACCTTGCAGCCTTGCGGCCATTTCCATGGGCACGATTATATATAAAAATCATATCCGCTTTTTCACGAAAAGGAAAAATTCATCATTACTATGCCAAAACCGATTTTGACATATTTTCGTCAAATTTCAATAGTAAACTCACTTGATAAACACCTTTACTAAGTCATTTCGATAACAATTTTCATATTGCCAAGCAACGTAAACTATTTATTTAATAATGATTTTCCAGATTTCATATTACTTTGAAAGTGACCCACTATGGAACTTCACTAAAGCTTCATATATCTTAGAAACGATGCATTTGCGGACACGGTATTAGAACATTTTTATTTGTTTTTGATCATAGAATACTACAAAGAATTTCTCCTATTACGTGCTGAAAGTCATCTATAAAAATCTACGTAATTTGCCTTATCATTAATAAACCACGATATTACCCACAATATATGCATATTTTATGCATATTATTCCTAATTAATTTAAATCTATTTTGCACAACACTTCACGCTTCAACGTAGTGTGGTTGCCTATCCTGAATTTTCAAGGTTTTTCAAAATGTTTGGCAAGCTGCTTATCTTCTCTGGCATTTGCCAATTTGTGCTAGGGTAGAAAGGTTGCGACGTGAAATACGTCTGTGAAGTCAAATGTTCCATTTATTTGGGATTTTCGCTTGCATACATGTTTGAAAAATCAATATTGTGTAACAGATTCATTTGTGAAAATGTTACGATGTTCCTGAAAGAAATATTTTTCGTGATTTTCTTGCATGGTATGACATTCTGGCAAACGGAACAGAACACCTCAACGGTAGGCCGTAACTCTCTTTTGTATTATTTGTTTCGATTCTAAGCGCTCCAATTTTCGGCTCCTTTTTAGTTACGAGCGAAAAGCGTGGGCTAAAACATCCTTCTCGCTGTCGACGATTTGTGTATGGGGTTTCCGTTTTTGCAAAAGGCCCGGTGTCAGTCCACCATTGGTGCCCTTTCGCCTAGCTATATCATATCTTCAGTTGAAGGCTGTAATGTGGAATAGCTGTTCAAACTTTACATAATCACGTGGCTTATCGACATGGTTTTGCTCCTGACCAGCTTCTGGGACGCCTGTTTAATACCTGATGATCAGCAACAGATCTGTCTTTGACTAACCTATTCCCCTGTGTTAAGGAATTGGGCCACGATATAGCCTACGAACTCAACATAACCTGCAAAATGGAATTCTTTGTAACTTATTGGCGGTTTGCGTTAATTTTAATGTATTCATCATATACTAGACTTTCTGCATATTTAGATAAATATAGTATATCTTAAAAGTTTCCTATTTAGGGCAAATATTCCGATTTATTTAAATCACTAGTGATTTATAATCTGTCAATGCCAAATCTATTCTTGGATGCGCCTCACCATTATAGTTATTATTATTTTATTTAGAACATATTGTAGAGCAATCCGCAAGCTTTAGAATTCTTTTTTAAAAATTCAATGTTTGGGCTTGCATCTTAAGTTTGTGACAGATCAGCTAGGTTGAGTTAAGCTTAATTATTCCCCTATTTGCAAGATATTGAGTAAATAATTTTCTTGATTATGACTTTAATTAATTACTAAGCGTATTCCGAGATTTGTTAACGGGCCTATCTGA
Source organism: Agriotes lineatus (assembly GCA_940337035.1). Classification (NCBI taxonomy): domain Eukaryota; kingdom Metazoa; phylum Arthropoda; class Insecta; order Coleoptera; family Elateridae; genus Agriotes; species Agriotes lineatus. Next base: position 125,025 of record CALNHX010001518.1, read on the forward strand.
ACCAAGTACTTAGGGCGTATAGGACCTAATCTTTAATTATTAATATCATGAGAATGTTTGTGGGTTTTGTGCAAAAATTCAATCCGAACCCAAAATGTAACCTTTGGTAAATAACGCTGTCGTTGTTGTTATGCGCTTTTACTGGCCATTTGAGAATATCGTGGCCTCATTATAGGGTATCGAGTAACCTTTTAGTAATGCGAATTGCTCATTCTAACATCAATTTTTGTATAATTTATTTTCCCTAAATTTGCATAACTTTTAATCATTATATACTTACATGGCTTTTTAAACGACCCCCTTTTACTTTTGTTGCACGGTTTAAGTTATATTTGATTCTGGTATTATTGTGCTTTATATATGTACCGATAACTCATTAATTTATATAATTATACTGCCCCTTATGTATGGTTGAGAATTTTATTTATGTGCCCTTGCCGTCGTTTCCCCTTTTCAGGGATTGGTTTAGTAGCGCCTTCTCGACGTATACATTATTTGTTTAGAAAAGTGTCTGGGTTGGTTGCTACTTGGGGCCCATATTTTTTTACAGTTTATAGTTAGAGTCTCTCGTTTAACACACGATCTGCTCCGGCTGAGAAGTCGGCTGTCCTTCTAGTTAACTGTCAGAGTGACGTAACACCCCTTATTTTAAAAACACCCTGTATTATGGTTACCTGTAATTTGTTATCAAAATTATAAGCCATGTTACTTAAGCCACATTTTACGTCACGTTTACTACAAAACACAGAAGCGCTTACGCCCACGCAGGTCAAAGATTTGTCCCAAGCAACCTTTTTTGGACAATTTCGCTTTGGTATGGATGGAATTTAATTTCACGTAAATTCTCTGCAAACTTGTCCGAGAAATATTCAAGATTTAGGATATTTGCCGAGTGGAGCGACGAGGACTGTGTTGAAAAGCAACCCTTACCCTTTCCATATATTCTATGGTGCGTCTAGTTTTTAGTGCGCCATGCTTTTATGTCTATGATAGTACCAGTATCCATCTTCAAATTTCCTTATCTAGCTCTCTGTTGCATTACGAGATGAAACTGGCCCACATCTATCGACCAAATGTCTAAGAAACATTCGCAATAAAAACAAATAGCCCTTTTATTATGATATTTCAGCATATAAATTCTTTTCGATTTGTTGATTGTGGTATATGCAAGTAGAAAGGGGAGAGAAATCCCCCACCACTTTTAATTCGATTAAGCCACGCCCCCTTAATTCGCGGTTTTATTCGCGGATTTCGCGGTTTTAATTTTAATTCGCGGATTGAACCAATTAATTTCGCGGTTTGATCTAATTAATTTCGCTGTTTGATCTAATTAATCACATATGAAGTTTGATATGTAATTTACATATGTGCTACTGATTAAATTACGCGAGGCCATTTTTAATTTGCTTCCGGAATTACGCGTCGGACTTTGGCGGCCATCTTGGATTTCTGGCGGGAATATTTGAAATTTGAATTTTTACCGATTTTTTTCTAAGTTTAATTTTTTGAATTTGAATTTCCCGGGGGTGTCGGCCATCTTGGTGCGCGCGCACTTCTCACGGCGGTTGTTTTTAAATTTCGCGGAAATATTTGAAATTCAAACTGGTGGATCTATTTCGCTCTTCGAAGCTGCTGTCTCTCTCTTGCATTCACTCGTGGAAATATTTAAATTTAAAAAATCTATTTGCGGCGGACCCGAGTGGGAATCGAACCCTAGTTTTCTGGTTAACAGTCTTAGCACCTTACCGTTGCGCTATCGAGGCGACTTGGAAATATAGGCATTGAACAAGACGTCATTTCGCAGCTGTGCCGTCACACCGTTCGAGTTGAAACAAATTATTTTTTCGAATATATAAAATATAAGAACGGAATTGTGCCGTCTAGGGCCTTAGAAACTTGTTAATAATTTTAAAAAATTGACTTTGTAACTAGTTTTGCTGTAATTAATTTAATATGAGTGACGCTATCTCACTCAGTCCCATTGATTTTCTACAGCTTTCTCTTTTCCATCCCGTTTGCTACCTATGCGTAATTGCAAAAGACGTTATCGCTCCAGGCAGACTTTCTATTTAGCCGGCGATTGTGTAGGGCTTTTAACCGTTGCATAGAATTCGAAAGTTTTATTTAACGTGCCTAAACAGGATTGTTTAGAAGACTGTAATTATAATTAGCATCGTAATGGAATGCACCAAGATTTAAATCAGCATGCATTGTTCGTCTGGATCGAGCAGTACGTACTCCAACGGTTTCTAGTCTTGCTTGGTTGACAGACGACAGAATGCACGGTTACCGGTCAGCGCAGCCAACGGCTTGGCGCTAAAATCCCTGTGACACAAAATCTAGTGGGATAAGCTTGCCTGGTTAATAAACCACTCTAGTTCGTATGATTTTTGTCGCTTTTAAAAATAAATAGACATTATTTTTTTCGTGCTTGAGTTTTATAATTACGCTGAGCCCTTTGTGGCTTGATTACGTCATGCCGAAGCCTGCTAGTTTAAAAATTAAATGGGGGATAAGAGGTAAAGCCAGATCGTAAATATAAAAACGAGTTACAAATTTGATTTTAATATATTCCTGAAATACTAAGTATGAAAAAGTCTTGGTTTTAAAGGTTTGAACATTGTACCACTTAGCTGTTCTAACATTATACTTCCATATACATATTATAAATAAATTTTAAATGTTATTTTCGACTGAGTTTTAGCTTCTTATAAATTACAACAGTGCCCTCGCCCATATAAAATAAGACATACGCATTAAATAAATGTTTTTATTGTATAAGAATGGTTGTCCCCCATAATTTTGAATAAAAATCACACAATTTCGTTGAAAAATGTTCTGTTTCACTTAAAATTTTACAAAACTGACATCATGTCACTTGAAATTATACAAAAAACGACATTTTTAGCCAATAAGCGATAAAAAATACGACATCCCACATCATTTCACTTAAAAATTATCACGTTTCGTCTTACAAAACGCTTTATAATAAAGAAAATGATGTAAAAACAGTTGTAAGAGTTATTTCTAAGCATAATTTTGCAAATGTTGTACACTTTTTCTCTAACTTGTGACAGTTTTAGCAAGATTTGAATAAAAAACAGCCATTTCTGCAGCAATTTTAGTAAGATCTGAATAAAAACATGCAATTTCCAAAGCATTTCGTTTAAAATGTTAGAAAATCGACATCATCTCCCATGAAAATTTATAAAAATCGGCATCTTGTCACATTAAATTCTGTAAAAACGACAAAAACAATATTTTTTTCACAACTTTCATTGAAAAATAGTAAAATTTTACAAAAATACGTCTGTGCTGACGACAAATGAAAATAAATTTGAATAGAAACACGCAAAAATTACGAAAAGACGTATGTGTTGACCCCCAAAGTAACAAAAATTTGAATAAAATCACGCAATCATACAGCATCTCACATAAATTTTCGCAAATATCGACATCATGTCACATAAATTATACAAAAACTGTCATCACGTCACTTGAAATTATACAAAAAACGATATTTTATTCAACACACGATGAAAATTGAACAAAAATCACGCAATTACAAGCCATCTCACATAAATTTTCACAAAAATCGACATCATGTTACATAAACTATGCATAATTTTGCAAATGTTTTACACTTTTTATAAAATGCATCGCTCAAAATTAAAAGAAATAGCAATTTCGTTGAAAAAATCTACTACTACAATCATTTCGATAAACAAAATTCAAAAAATCTTATACTTTTGACGGAAATATATGTATGTTGACCACAAATTTATATAATTTTTAAATAAAAACGCGCAATTCGTTGAAAAAAATATTCTGACACCACCAAAACACGCAATTTCATTGAAAAAATATCATCATAACACTTGAAATTATACAAAATATATGTATGTTTATCACAAATTAACATAAACCTGAATAAAAACACGTAATTTTGTTGAAAAAATGTTCTGGCCCCTTCATTTCACTTAAAATTTTACAAAACTGCCATCATAACACTTGAAATTATACAAAATATATGTATGTTGATCACAAATTAACATAAACCTGAATAAAACACACAATTTCGTTGAAAAATTTGCAAATGTTTTACACTTTTTTATAAAATGTATCGCACAAAATTAAAAGAAATCACAATTTTCTAAATTATATCACGCTATTATGAAATCGTAGATTGATTTTTTTGAAATTTTACACTTTGTAACTGTAAAATAACTGCAAATACTAATATTTTAGCTTTAGACTTTGTAATTATTGTAGATTCGAGAAAAAACAAAGCAGAGTAGAAATAAAAAACACAAACACTTTGTAATAAACAAATATATTGTTCTTATTTTGTATAATACTTAATAATATAAATATAAATGTACAGCAGAATGTCTTATTTCTAAAAATTCGCTAGCAATTTACAAAACTGTACTTTGAGGTGCACGACATTTCAAATTAAAAAGACTGCAAGTAATAAAATCAGAAATTCATTGTGTAATTTTAAAGTTTAAGATGCACCCAATCTAGAATTCCCTTCGTTTTTGGTGATGATGACATCTGCCTTAGAGGCGTTTTTCTAACGGCCCTTTTTTGGAGGCGTTTCCTTATCGATGTTCTTCTGACTGAACCTTTTTGATGTGGACTTGGATGAGTAGCTGGTGTTTTTAATTTATATTCTAAATCAGACTCGCAGTTATCAGTTTCCATTCCGGTTTTTCCTATAGTACCAGTCGGGGTTGGCTTCTTTTGCTGTTTAGGTTTAGCTAGCAGCACATTAGGAACGTTAAGGTCTTTGATGTAATCAGCAAACTGTAGGCGTCCGGGTGGATTAATAGTTTTTCGAGGCCGCAGAATGTCATGAATTAAATCGACTATGTTAGACGCCGGTAAAATTTCACCCTTTATAGTAACGGTGCCCTTGTGATCCCAGTTCACATCGCTTGAGGTACTCAAAATGCGTAGGAAAACTTCAGCTTTTTTCTTAAAAGTTTTGGGAAGTGTAGATAAAATAACGGCATTTGATAGGTTGTCACTGGTTGTTTCAATAGGTATTTTGATTGGCTGCCGCGCCTGGTTTGTGAAATGAAGGAATCGTTGTAAAACCTGATTGTACTGGATCCATTTATCGTGATCAGTTAATTTGGACTTTAAAACTTTTTGCATTTCGTCATCAAGCTGTGATAATATATTTTTCTCCGCATCATCGCCAGACTTAAGACGTTGGACAAATTCCGGCGATACAATCAACATCTTCCGCTCTTTGTCCATTTTAGTCGAAAAGGCGCTCAGTCGTTTGTTCTGGTAGAGCCGTCGTGAATAAACTAGCTTAAAATCAAGACTTTCATAATAAATATATAAAAAAAAAATATGACAGGTACGGGAATCGAACCCGTATTCTCTCTCGAGATCAGAACTTGAATCTGACGCCTTAACCATTCGGCCAACCTGCCTCCCTATATAAACGAGCACTCTCTGCATAATTAAGAAAAACATATAGTTTAAAAAGCCTTCTGCATGCAATTTCAAACAATATTTCATATAAATTAAGCCATGTACAAATTTCTAAATCGGTTTTGATATATATTTTATCGAAAGACTTGACCCTCAGCTACCGTTTTATTATTTGTCGTGATTCGTCATCGATGAATTTTACAAGTGCCAGCCTGTCTGCTGTGTGACGTACGTAATGTATCCACCCCTTTTTATTTTAAAATTCTATAAAAACAGAGGCCCGACTGATGCCGCACTAACACGTTTTAAACCATTGTACTCTGTTACCTGATGCGGCAGCAGTTTGGACCTCTGATTTTATAGAATTTTAAAATAAAAAGGTATGGAAACATTGCATGCGTCACATCGCAGGCAGGATGGCACTTGTAAAATTCATCGATGACGAATCACGACAAATAATAAAACGGTAGCTGAGGGTCAAGTCTTTCGATAAAATATATATCAAAACCGATTTAGAAATTTGTACATGGCTTAATTTATATGAAATATTGTTTGAAATTGCATGCAGAAGGCTTTTTAAACTATATGTTTTTCTTAATTATGCAGAGAGTGCTCGTTTATATAGGGAGGCAGGTTGGCCGAATGGTTAAGGCGTCAGATTCAAGTTCTGATCTCGAGAGAGAATACGGGTTCGATTCCCGTACCTGTCATATTTTTTTTTTATATATTTATTATGAAAGTCTTGATTTTAAGCTAGTTTATTCACGACGGCTCTACCAGAACAAACGACTGAGCGCCTTTTCGACTAAAATGGACAAAGAGCGGAAGATGTTGATTGTATCGCCGGAATTTGTCCAACGTCTTAAGTCTGGCGATGATGCGGAGAAAAATATATTATCACAGCTTGATGACGAAATGCAAAAAGTTTTAAAGTCCAAATTAACTGATCACGATAAATGGATCCAGTACAATCAGGTTTTACAACGATTCCTTCATTTCACAAACCAGGCGCGGCAGCCAATCAAAATACCTATTGAAACAACCAGTGACAACCTATCAAATGCCGTTATTTTATCTACACTTCCCAAAACTTTTAAGAAAAAAGCTGAAGTTTTCCTACGCATTTTGAGTACCTCAAGCGATGTGAACTGGGATCACAAGGGCACCGTTACTATAAAGGGTGAAATTTTACCGGCGTCTAACATAGTCGATTTAATTCATGACATTCTGCGGCCTCGAAAAACTATTAATCCACCCGGACGCCTACAGTTTGCTGATTACATCAAAGACCTTAACGTTCCTAATGTGCTGCTAGCTAAACCTAAACAGCAAAAGAAGCCAACCCCGACTGGTACTATAGGAAAAACCGGAATGGAAACTGATAACTGCGAGTCTGATTTAGAATATAAATTAAAAACACCAGCTACTCATCCAAGTCCACATCAAAAAGGTTCAGTCAGAAGAACATCGATAAGGAAACGCCTCCAAAAAAGGGCCGTTAGAAAAACGCCTCTAAGGCAGATGTCATCATCACCAAAAACGAAGGGAATTCTAGATTGGGTGCATCTTAAACTTTAAAATTACACAATGAATTTCTGATTTTATTACTTGCAGTCTTTTTAATTTGAAATGTCGTGCACCTCAAAGTACAGTTTTGTAAATTGCTAGCGAATTTTTAGAAATAAGACATTCTGCTGTACATTTATATTTATATTATTAAGTATTATACGAAATAAGAACAATATATTTGTTTATTACAAAGTGTTTGTGTTTTTTATTTCTACTCTGCTTTGTTTTTTCTCGAATCTACAATAATTACAAAGTCTAAAGCTAAAATATTAGTATTTGCAGTTATTTTACAGTTACAAAGTGTAAAATTTCAAAAAAATCAATCTACGATTTCATAATAGCGTGATATAATTTAGAAAATTGTGATTTCTTTTAATTTTGTGCGATACATTTTATAAAAAAGTGTAAAACATTTGCAAATTTTTCAACGAAATTGTGTGTTTTATTCAGGTTTATGTTAATTTGTGATCAACATACATATATTTTGTATAATTTCAAGTGTTATGATGGCAGTTTTGTAAAATTTTAAGTGAAATGAAGGGGCCAGAACATTTTTTCAACAAAATTACGTGTTTTTATTCAGGTTTATGTTAATTTGTGATAAACATACATATATTTTGTATAATTTCAAGTGTTATGATGATATTTTTTCAATGAAATTGCGTGTTTTGGTGGTGTCAGAATATTTTTTTCAACGAATTGCGCGTTTTTATTTAAAAATTATATAAATTTGTGGTCAACATACATATATTTCCGTCAAAAGTATAAGATTTTTTGAATTTTGTTTATCGAAATGATTGTAGTAGTAGATTTTTTCAACGAAATTGCTATTTCTTTTAATTTTGAGCGATGCATTTTATAAAAAGTGTAAAACATTTGCAAAATTATGCATAGTTTATGTAACATGATGTCGATTTTTGTGAAAATTTATGTGAGATGGCTTGTAATTGCGTGATTTTTGTTCAATTTTCATCGTGTGTTGAATAAAATATCGTTTTTTGTATAATTTCAAGTGACGTGATGACAGTTTTTGTATAATTTATGTGACATGATGTCGATATTTGCGAAAATTTATGTGAGATGCTGTATGATTGCGTGATTTTATTCAAATTTTTGTTACTTTGGGGGTCAACACATACGTCTTTTCGTAATTTTTGCGTGTTTCTATTCAAATTTATTTTCATTTGTCGTCAGCACAGACGTATTTTTGTAAAATTTTACTATTTTTCAATGAAAGTTGTGAAAAAAATATTGTTTTTGTCGTTTTTACAGAATTTAATGTGACAAGATGCCGATTTTTATAAATTTTCATGGGAGATGATGTCGATTTTCTAACATTTTAAACGAAATGCTTTGGAAATTGCATGTTTTTATTCAGATCTTACTAAAATTGCTGCAGAAATGGCTGTTTTTTATTCAAATCTTGCTAAAACTGTCACAAGTTAGAGAAAAAGTGTACAACATTTGCAAAATTATGCTTAGAAATAACTCTTACAACTGTTTTTACATCATTTTCTTTATTATAAAGCGTTTTGTAAGACGAAACGTGATAATTTTTAAGTGAAATGATGTGGGATGTCGTATTTTTTATCGCTTATTGGCTAAAAATGTCGTTTTTTGTATAATTTCAAGTGACATGATGTCAGTTTTGTAAAATTTTAAGTGAAACAGAACATTTTTCAACGAAATTGTGTGATTTTTATTCAAAATTATGGGGGACAACCATTCTTATACAATAAAAACATTTATTTAATGCGTATGTCTTATTTTATATGGGCGAGGGCACTGTTGTAATTTATAAGAAGCTAAAACTCAGTCGAAAATAACATTTAAAATTTATTTATAATATGTATATGGAAGTATAATGTTAGAACAGCTAAGTGGTACAATGTTCAAACCTTTAAAACCAAGACTTTTTCATACTTAGTATTTCAGGAATATATTAAAATCAAATTTGTAACTCGTTTTTATATTTACGATCTGGCTTTACCTCTTATCCCCCATTTAATTTTTAAACTAGCAGGCTTCGGCATGACGTAATCAAGCCACAAAGGGCTCAGCGTAATTATAAAACTCAAGCACGAAAAAAATAATGTCTATTTATTTTTAAAAGCGACAAAAATCATACGAACTAGAGTGGTTTATTAACCAGGCAAGCTTATCCCACTAGATTTTGTGTCACAGGGATTTTAGCGCCAAGCCGTTGGCTGCGCTGACCGGTAACCGTGCATTCTGTCGTCTGTCAACCAAGCAAGACTAGAAACCGTTGGAGTACGTACTGCTCGATCCAGACGAACAATGCATGCTGATTTAAATCTTGGTGCATTCCATTACGATGCTAATTATAATTACAGTCTTCTAAACAATCCTGTTTAGGCACGTTAAATAAAACTTTCGAATTCTATGCAACGGTTAAAAGCCCTACACAATCGCCGGCTAAATAGAAAGTCTGCCTGGAGCGATAACGTCTTTTGTAATTACGCATAGGTAGCAAACGGGATGGAAAAGAGAAAGCTGTAGAAAATCAATGGGACTGAGTGAGATAGCGTCACTCATATTAAATTAATTACAGCAAAACTAGTTACAAAGTCAATTTTTTAAAATTATTAACAAGTTTCTAAGGCCCTAGACGGCACAATTCCGTTCTTATATTTTATATATTCGAAAAAATAATTTGTTTCAACTCGAACGGTGTGACGGCACAGCTGCGAAATGACGTCTTGTTCAATGCCTATATTTCCAAGTCGCCTCGATAGCGCAACGGTAAGGTGCTAAGACTGTTAACCAGAAAACTAGGGTTCGATTCCCACTCGGGTCCGCCGCAAATAGATTTTTTAAATTTAAATATTTCCACGAGTGAATGCAAGAGAGAGACAGCAGCTTCGAAGAGCGAAATAGATCCACCAGTTTGAATTTCAAATATTTCCGCGAAATTTAAAAACAACCGCCGTGAGAAGTGCGCGCGCACCAAGATGGCCGACACCCCCGGGAAATTCAAATTCAAAAAATTAAACTTAGAAAAAAATCGGTAAAAATTCAAATTTCAAATATTCCCGCCAGAAATCCAAGATGGCCGCCAAAGTCCGACGCGTAATTCCGGAAGCAAATTAAAAATGGCCTCGCGTAATTTAATCAGTAGCACATATGTAAATTACATATCAAACTTCATATGTGATTAATTAGATCAAACAGCGAAATTAATTAGATCAAACCGCGAAATTAATTGGTTCAATCCGCGAATTAAAATTAAAACCGCGAAATCCGCGAATAAAACCGCGAATTAAGGGGGCGTGGCTTAATCGAATTAAAAGTGGTGGGGGATTTCTCTCCCCTTTCTACTTATGCATGGTGTTACTTCGGAATTTAATTATTATTATTTGTTTGTTTTTATTTCTTTAGCTGCTATACGGTCCATCAGGAGTGTTCTTTGTCATTTAGCGAATATTTCCTTTTGTTGGACCTGGCGCACGTAAGACCTATTAGGAGTATATTCGTTAATTGGTACGGTTACCTCCCACTCGCGGACTAAATAGGAAGGATTTTTTTTTTGGTGTGGCGAAATGCCAACTTAACATGAATAATAATTATAACTATTATATACTCAACCTAGAGAGACTAGAAAAAGTATTGTTTGAGGTTATATCAAATGTATGTACGTCGTCTATTTCTAATTACCAGCTAAATTTTTCTATTGGTTCTGAACATCGGTTGCTCTGTTATAGGCGCTTCTTAAAGCAAGTTGAACAGATATTTCCCATTTTTACATTTTGTAGTCTTTTAATAGAAGGTTTTACCTTTTTGATCTAGACGCAAAATATCTATTGAAACAACTGTCATCCCTCGCTTTCAACCTCTAACATTTCCTACAGTTACAACTTCATAAGAATTTTGATTGGCTGGTTTTTCTGGCAATGGTTTTGGCATAATGATCGCAGTTTTCAGTCTAAAATGGAAAATTAGACAAAATATTATTTTACTATACCTACCTATAAAAATGTCTACTACTTCTAAAATTAGACTCGTCTGTCACAGTCAAGGAGTTTGAGTTGGTTTTGCTTCTTAGACCTCTATTATTTATGAATATTACATTCTGGAAGCTTAGGTCTTCTGAATAGTTTCCATAGTCCTCTCAAAATTTTCTACAATTGTTGCTAAAAGTAATAAAAATAGCGGAGTTTCTAATGTTATTAGTTTCTGCGGTGTTGGTTTCAGCGTAATGGCACTATTACGTGCCCTAACATGGGAAATTAGGCGAAATATCAGTCTACTTGATGGTGCTTTAAGGATCTCACCCCTGGAGTTAGCGAACCATATGAGCCAATAGAGGCAGAAACTCGATCTTGGCGAAAATCCCCAAAATCTGCCATTCTCGGAAAACAAAGAGTCATGCATTTCCGGTCTGCAGCATAGATTGAGCTTCCCGTCGGACAGGACATCAAAACAAGGGGAGCGCCCCCAAGGCCTAGCTTGGGGCCACGCGCGCGAGGGTGCATCTTGGCGACTTCCTCTTAGTCATTTCGCAAAGGATCGCAACAACCGGAGCGTTCGTTATTTACCCATTATTCGCGCCCAGCCAGCTTTTTTAATCGGTTCCAGATATTCGGCGTCGAGTGATTTTAACGACCCGTTCCGAATTAGGAAAAGCTCGGAAATAAACAAACCGATTGGTTTTTTAATTAGGTGTCTTTTAAAATGAGTTCGGTGATTTATGGTTAGTCCCAGTGCTTTACATAAATGCTATTAAGGCGCAGGAAGCATATGCCACCGGAAAATGCAATCTGGAATGTTGATAGACCCGCGATCCTAGCTACTGTGCTTATACTCGGCAATCACGTATCAAATTAGCTTTTTACAGAATCTACATGACCATTAAAATGTTTTAAGATAGAATATTCTCTGGCTGTTAACATGTGTAGTAGTTTCTGTTGAAGGAACAGTTAAATATTTTGAACTTCCTTAAATTATATTGATATTTTACAAGCGATACGTTAATAAGAAACAGGGGATACTTTTAGCTAGTCAAAGTAGTTGAAGTATCCCTACTTTCGATTCCGCAAATCTTTGCTTATTTTTGATTAAAGAGATGTTGAAGTTCAATGTGTATAACACGCCATGAACCACGTCCACTATTTGATGGAAACTGAATGCAGTGATGGAAAGAGATATACTCTTTAATAATTATTTTTGAAATTAAATGTATTCAATATTTGTGATAACATGAATTACTAATCCTTTAGTTATACATACTATGTTTATCATTTGATTCAATATTCAGAATATACATTGCGAACGTTGGCTGTGGAACGCTCCAAATAAAAAATTCCCCGATCATCTGCGGCCAAAATCCTCGGACACGTCGACCTTATTGTTTGAACGCGCATCTTTTCTGATAGTTGTCAATTTTTTTTACCCCCACCTTTTTCCGTAATGACGTCATCGCCATTTTTTTAAATGGCAGGCACCACTTTTTTCTATGGAATCTGATTCTCCTTGAAATTCTGCGGTTGGGCGATGTTCATTTGATTAGTTAGCGACACTATTGGCATTTATGAAAAAAATTGATTTATGAAAAACTGAAAACACAAAATCGAGATAGCTGTGGAATTTAACAGAACGTCAAATAAATAAAATATCAATTGATAAAAATTCCACAGCTATCTCGATTTTTTGTTTTCAATTTTTCATAAATCAGTTTTTTTCATAAATGCCAATAATGTTGCTAAGTAATCAAATGAACATCGCCCAACCGCATATTGCTGTATGCAGAATGTCAACTTTTTGGTTATCGTTATTAATCTCAAAATTACATTGCAGAATTAGTGTGTTGTACTTATCGTAATTTACATTTATAACTAGTAAAAAACATCTACATTTTGCAACTTGTTTCATAAATAACTATCACGACCCGTTCAGTGTCGCTTAGAGGGCCATAAGTGGCTACTCTATTTTCATATAATCTATTATTTGTTATTTATATTTGTGATACGAGGTATGGAATGTTTTTTAAGCTTCTCTTTATTTACGTATTCAAAGTGGAAAATAAAATGTTGTATCCACCACGGGTATTACTTAATGGTGATATCTATCGGTCACAACCATCTTCATAATACCCTCGGTACATAAATAAGTATTATGGCCGTAGGGCCGTAAAGTAACCTAGTACGCCCTCAAAGGTACAGTATAAAGTAAGCAATTCCGCCGGGTCATACATAAAATTGCTTTTTTAACGTTACCGATGATAGCGTGAAAAAATTCCTTTGTCAACATAACCTACCTAAAAATGTTGGTTTAGTACAGATTTTCAAAAATCTTGTATGCAACACGTTGCAAAAATCAGTATTGTTTCCACTCGTTTTTACAACTTGTTCATAAATAAAACTATTTTGCAATATCCCGTATTAAAATGTCAACGTTTTAGTTGTCATTGTTAATGTAATAATGACATGCTTTTTCTCGCGCTTTGCCGTAAATTTATATGTTAATATAATCTATCTAAATAACATAATATATTTAAAATGTTGTGTTTATTAGAGAATTACAAAAAAATTGTATGCAGTACGTTGCAAAAGTTAGTATGTTTTCACTCTTCGTTCAACAAGCATACCGACTCTTGAAAAAACCCCCATTTTGCAACTTGTTTCATAAATAATAAGATTTTTTAGATCAGCGTATGCTTCAGCATATAAATTATATTTCTTCAGAACGTAGTAGCAACAAACTATAATTTTTTTTGCAAAAGTTGTGATCAACAGTGCGGTTGTCTGCTTCATAATCATCCTGTTCGATTTTTCTTTGTTAACGCTGATTGCAACTTATTCCACTTGGAACCAAAATTCAAAAGTTTCATTTGTAGATTGTCTTGCGTCACTTCAAGATAAAACTTGGTTAGCTTTTGGAAAACATGTCGGCAAGTTTGGAAGAAAAGAAAAAAATCCTCCGGCGGGTGAAAGCATTCGAAGTCCTGGGCAGCTTCTTGTGGAATGCAAATTTGGATCCTAAGATACTGACAACTTTGTCCACAGTCACATTAAAAATTTATATTCTAAATTTGTTATTTGTAGCTGGATTTTGTGGTGCTTTGTCATCGCAGCTTTTGTCGGGAATTGTTTTTTTCTTGAGTAGTCTCTGGACATACATTTTTTTCTTAACGACAAGTCTTTCATTTTCAAAGAATTGCTCAGGGATAGTAAAATGTCCTCGACCATGTGGTAGTTTTGCAAGAAATCCATACCTGATATTTGCGGATTCTTTGAGAGAGTAGCATAAAAATAAAGGTAAGCATAAACGTTCTTCTGTACGACATTGCGAAAATAACTGTCTTATACTACAAGAAGTACAAGTAACATGTTAATACGTGATTAACCAGCAGACCACTGCCCTCCAGGACCACCGGCTCATCGGGATAGCGCCGGATCGCCCGGCCTACCAGTCCGGTTCTGCATCATACTAAAGTATTTCGAATTTTAAAAAGGTTGTGGTATTACAGCTAATTTCAATTATCAGTAATGAACCAATTGTACTTACAAAATTGATGAACAACTGAAAATTCAAATATAATTTTGCACACTCGAGCAGTATCATGCAAGAATAAACATTATTGTCTGTAGAAGAAATTGATAATAATTCTGAACTTCACGTTTTTCTTGTGTTCAAATAGATATTGTGTGGAAACTGCAAACACTAATACATAGACACTGAAAACACTAATACATAGCAACTGATTCATATAAGAATATACGAAAATACCTTACAAATATATTCGGAATATCTCTGACTACTGTTGATACAAGTCACTCCTCTCTGGTATAGTTGTAACATACTATAAGCATACTTAAGTCGCCGACATGCGTGTGTTCTACTGATTGCACGTGTCGATTGACATGATGAGACTGTCGCAGACAAGAATTCCTTCTATAGAACGTGCCTACAACTTGTAGGCGCCTGTTAGCGAATCGAGCAGGCCTGGCAGTTAGCGCGTAAAGCGCACTAATTGGTTTTAATAATGAAAAATACCTGGCTTGCCATGTGTGAAGTCAGCGGGACCCAACGGCTTAAACCGTAATTTGCAAATTTTTATGGTCTGAAGGCCGTGTGGCGGAACCGCGTCGCTCAGATGCAGAAGGTAAAAATTTAAATTAGTATGTATACTTGACACCTAATCTAGAATAACGAAAGTTATAGCGCTATTTAGTATGTCACACTTCTTAGACACTGAAAGCGTTTGCCGACATTGGCTACATTCGCTGTATATTTTCTGATATGTGTGTTGTTTGTGTTAGCTTGCTATTATTTTTATAAATAACAGTTTTAATTTGAAACCACCCAGGGTTAAATGCAACGTAAGTGTGCAATGAAAATTAACATTTTTTTTGACTGACTGATCCCATTTAATTATTTTTCTGTGTTACATATAATAGTAAGAAAAGCTAGTAATGATGATCTTTCTTGATCTTCACATTCCCTACCGCTATCATCCCCTCAATTTCTGGGCTTCTGCTGACAATTGCATATTTTCAAGATTAATAGTGCTGTTTCAATCGGTTGATTAAGCCGAAGTTCGATTGGGATAGTATAGTATTCCTGTTGACAAGGCTTATCCTCCTAGTCCTCCAACACCCAAAAAAGGAAGCCTTTATATACAAAAGTAAAGCTTGTTTCGCAATTTTTATTATTGTAAGATTTAAGATTCCTAATTTGTATAACTAATTTGGTAATTTTGTGGAAAAGTGGATCTGTAGCTGCTTTTGCGTCGAACGTTTACGAAAGGAGCAAGATTAACACTTGCAGTAAGAATTTTTCAGGCACCTCAGCCTTTTCTAGTTTCTGTTTGTTAAAAAAAAGGAAGGCATTCGTTTACTATTCGAAAAATATACAGCGTGTGCATAAACGAAGGAACCGATTTCCGTAAGATGTAAAAACTAAAGTAGAGGTAATTTTTTAAAATGCCTTTGCTGTACACAGAAAGTTTCACTTACATGCTTTTGTTTTTTGTTGCCAAGCGATGTTTGTGTACTTCAAACTAAAATATTAAAATGTTCAACGAACAGAAAATGTTACAATGGGTTGAGTGATTTATACAAAATTAATCTATTAGTCAAATTCATGGAAACTTTCATATATATATAAATCTCTCTTCGAAATATTCTATAAGAAGGTGGTGTACAATATGTAAAGAAACTGGAATATTACCACATGGAAAAGGATATGGTTGTCTATCAACATGTTGAACGTGTACGTATGCAAGAAACAATTTTTGTGTTATTGTATTCAGAAAACACATATCAATTACATCTATATAGTCAGTTTTTATGGACACACTGTGTATTGAGCCCTCAATTCACGTACAAGAAATATACCAACATTTCGTTTTTCTTTGGCCAACATATCCCTTGCATTATTAAGATAATGCAAAGATATAAACTTCATTTGCCCCTTTTCGTACTACCTTCCTGGTATGTAGGTGTTAGTAGAAGGTCGTTGGTGGCATGTCCATAATTTCCAAAGACGTAAACAAATATGTGGGAAGATTTAGCATAAAATTTCAAGATAAGCATAAAACATATCCAGCTTGAGCTTTGGGCTTAAAGTTTTTCTCCGCAGAGTTAGATGCTTTTGCTTCTCTTGAGTGCAACTATTATAGGATTAATAGACAAGCTCGCTCTTCATTGAAAATATCGTTGTTATTCTATCGAATAAGGAATCACATTCAGTGCAGGTGTTGGAAATCCAAATTTTATGTTGAATTTCTTGTTAAATGTGTTCCTATATGTTTGATAGTGGATGTTGATCAATTTTTTTTTCAGAAACATTCTGTGCATGACTTTAACGGTTGAATATTCAAGCAAAAACGTATGTTCCGGATTTTTAGTTCAAGTATTACGAGATTGTTTCGGATGTAAACTAATGTGATGTTGGATTAGATTAATTACGTAGGTACATGGTAGGAAAATTCGTATGACGTCGTCTTATATACCATGAAATCCGAAATTTTCCTTAATCTACTGATGGTAATACCAGTCAAATTAATAAATGAATTTGTACATACCATGATTTCTTTCCCTTCCTTTCTCATTTATTTAAATAGGACCCATCATGTGGTTTTTGAATTTTTCAGTAATATTATATAGCCTGTTTCACATGCGACTGACTTCGGTGCTGATGGTCAATCAGGATTGTCAGTTCTGGTGTCACTAAGAATTTGTCCACTTTTCACATGGTACATATGGGTCAATTTCCAAATACTTCTACAAGGTGTCGCAGTTCGCGCTATTATCATTTTGTACATAAGTTGACGCAGAAAAGCAAAAACCCAAGAAGCATGTCATGAATAGAGATCTACATTTAAATTTGCCTTTAGTGCACTTTCCATTTTAAGGTAGATAGATTACATGTTTCTATAACAACTCTTTCATCTATTAGACGACTCTGCTAACGACGATATTCAGCTTTATGTCCATCTCTTCAACAGCCGACTCGGGCTCTCCAATATTTTTTCAACTGCGTGAGAATGTTTTTGAAATCTCTTGATGAATTTCGTAACAAATCCTAGGATGATCTAAAAAATTTACAATTCTTAAATGATCGCAGTAGTCCGCAACTAACTATCAGGGTGCTTGTGCAGCTGCCCATAAATGTATAAATGCTCTTGCAGCCACTTACGATAGACATACGGCCGAAATACCGTAGCGGATAATCATGTTAAGGTGTCCATATGATAAAGTCTACACATTACCCTTTTTCTGTGACGTCAGAAATAACAAAAGATAGCGTTTAAAACGTATGTCATATTACAGCGCAATTCAAAAAGATCATGTAGATCACAGGTAGTAGACTTCACAAATAATTTGACATATACCACACCACAGGGATTCTCTAAATAGCACATTATTCAAAACAAGGTATTCTTGACCTATGCAATCGGATGTTTCTCCTCTTCGAAGAAGTTCCTAACTCTTAAAATAAGACTTTAGGCTTGCTCCTCTTTACTGTCATTTTGGATAAATAATGTCACACTGACATTATTATAAAACAAGCCATACTTAAAGCGCATTTGCCCAAAAACTGCAGATTTTTTGTTTCGTCCAGTTTCTAATAGTTCAATAAAGAGAGCAAATTGTTACGTCACAGAAAAAGGGTAATGTGCTGACCTTACAATGTATTTTGATCAGCCGGACTGGTCATCAAGACTCTGATCGCCAGTCGCATATGAAACGTACCTTAGTCTTGGTCTTCGTCTAGAAATTTTCTAGGGTTATATACCGGCCAG
Source organism: Agriotes lineatus (assembly GCA_940337035.1). Classification (NCBI taxonomy): domain Eukaryota; kingdom Metazoa; phylum Arthropoda; class Insecta; order Coleoptera; family Elateridae; genus Agriotes; species Agriotes lineatus. Next base: position 143,311 of record CALNHX010001518.1, read on the forward strand.
ATAATTATCTTAGTGAATTTTTTAAGTATCTTATCATCTTGCATGTGGAAGAATTCAAACTGAATGAATATTATCTTAGAATAGGAAAACAAGTTGCACTTGCTTTCACAACTTTGTTGCGGTGATTCATGTACTCTAAATCTTTTACAGTATCATCTCTTAGATCGCTATTAGTACTTATTATCTATATATTTCATTAATTAATTCACTGTGATACAAACAGAACTTCAACAGTAGCTAATAGTTTAGAATTCCAATTTCAGTAAAATCAACACTATTTCAATTTTGCAAATTTTGAAGTTATGTCTCAATTAATAAGCGTAATTCATCCTTGCACTTGCAAGAAAATAAAAGTAAAGAAGTTGCTATCATTTTCAAATACTATTGTACTTTTCTAAGTATAAAAACGTGAAGCGTAGCATTGGCAGAAGAAAATTAAGGGTTAACAATTTCATGCGCTCTTAGGCCTCAGTGTGTATGAGCCTTGTTACTTTACCTCATAGATCAGTCTTCATAGGGAAGCGACGTTAATTATTGTATCCCAACATGGAATAGCCACACGGCACAATACTAATCCAGTGGACTTGATTATCAAACTATCAGTGAGAGTTCATGTCCGGACTGATTTTATGATAAGCATTTTTAATCAAATAAGCAGTAGCGTACGCTGAATATTTTTGAGGAGATGCAAATTTAGTAAAGATTGTCGTCACTAACGTCGTTGTCCTTTGACTTTTCAAATTCCAGAGTGATTTTAATAAATACATATATATTGCTTTATTTTATATCAATAATGTTTGCGGAGATTTTTTCAAAATAGTTATTAAAACAACTCCCCAAGTTGCCTGTATGTAATAGTTAATAGGTCATGAATAATTGAATAATTATTCTCTCACTGTACTGTAATTTATATTTATTTCTATGAGTGTCTTACGGATAATAAAATCCCACTCACACGTCTGGTAATTATTATCCTAGTTTAAAAAGTCGGCATAACTACATGTGGTGCAGTGCATCAGGAATGGCCTGTTTGCTCTAATGCTATACAGTGATAGTCACGCTTCACCTGGTCAACTGCGCAAATTTTATAAATCTGTTGTAAGTTTACAAATGTTTTATACACTTTAATTCAAAATTTGGTTTGGACAACCATTGCAGTTTTGTGAATTTATTGTATTATCATTAAATCTATTCGGGCCCTAGGGAGTAGCGTTAGCAACATTGAGGCGATGCTGACGCGAAGAAAATAATTTGGGGGGGGGGGGGGAACTGGGGGATAAAATTAATTTAAAAAATCAAGATAAAACAGTTCTTTACATTATACAGGTTCGATTCCAAAATTATTTTATATTTTTTAAGTAGTACCTATATGAAATGCGACATTCTTTGCCCCTTCGTGGATACATTAAATTTGAACAAGACGTCTCATACGCCTTAATATTTAAATATCTATTTACCCTTTTTATCCCTTAGCTAGCTTAATGAATGTGAAATTCACTTAATATCTCAGTTAGTGGCTTATAAAAAATCACTATCTGCCAAAACAGGAATCTGATTCCCTCTTGTAGTGTTGGTCGCACTAAAACCTAACTTTAAACAATGCACAAGAACAGCCGATTTGTTTACCTTAGCTTGCCTTTGATTTCGAAACACATAAAAGACACAAAGAAGACACATTTAAAAACAAAAGAAATAAAAGAGAATAAAATTAAATTTTTAATCAACCTACGTGCGATATAGCTTAAGGCTACTCGTAGGCATATTACAAACATGCATGCACAACGTAAAACATCATCAAAAAGAACGTTGAAATAATTGTCTTTTAAAAGAACGCAAAGGTCAAAATATCTTTACCGAAAACGCAATGTCAAAATTGCCCGAAGCTGACACTTATTCGAGTCCGGCCCTGTTTAAATTCAGGTGCAAGCTACACACATATTATTCGCTGATAAAACACATTCCTTCGCTTTTGAAAAAGGTCGCAGTTAAACGCAACCTTATCACGTTGACATAAAAATATTTTACTTGGAACTAGCTATGCATAGCCTTGGAAATTGCACATCTTGATTGCATCACCCGCTCCTGGCACACATGAGGCTGAGAACCCTCGATCGCGTACTACCCTTGTAAGGGCAGTTGAGTTAGCGCCTGTCAAAATGGATGCTTTAAAGATAGCACAATGGGTGTACTTACATTTACACTCGGAAAATGCGTTTTAGGAATTGACAAACGCTGGCTTGCTGCACTTTTAACAATATTGGCAGCAACGTTGAATACCAGGCCGCTTCGAATTAACGTATATCGTCCTGGGCGAATTCGCGTACTATACTTTCTAGTCGAACAAATCCATGCAGTTTTCAGAAGAGGCTGCGTGCGATAGCCGTCTTTGGTATCTTCTTTGTTAAATTTGGCTTTGAGAACATTTAGTTAAATAAATAACAATACTAAATCTAATAATAAAACATAAGAAATACAACTTGGCTTCTATATTTAAGCGTGAAAATAAACGTTATCGGTGAGGGATCCAGCATCCAGCTGACCCGTTACCCGTTACAGAGAGCATAATTTTCGGCCATTGTAACATTCCATAAAATCCGTGTTAGAAGTTACGTAAACTATTACAAAACTACATTTTTCTTTTCAGAAAAATGTTTTCTACAATTATATTTTTTGACTTTCTACCAATACTTTCTGTTCTGGAGCTTTTACATAGGAGTAACATTTTTCATAATCCATGTATGTATGAATCTTTAGTTAACCCGAAGAAATTGAAAACCCGAAGCCTGAAGAAAGATTGCCAATCCCGAAGTATTCAGGTCAAAATGACAGTGTTGGCAACGCTACTAGTGAGAGTACTGCAATAATACTTAAAACACTTTGTTGTACAGAGTGTCCCAAATTGGACACTTTTGATAGGAAACATTCATTTCTAGAGGAGATAGTAAAAAACTAACTTACATGTTACGGGCTCGTTTTTTGTGTAAAAATGAATGGCGAAAACCGCACATCGATATCTTGATCTCTTTAAAAGATACAGGGTGATTTTCAATTTGGTGCATTTACCATAAGTAAAAATAAAAGTTTATGTCACAGCTTCCCCGCCATTTGTTTTACAAAAACACTAAGCATACCATTCGATGCCTTTTAAAAAAGTGCCTTAAGAATCTTTTTGCAGAAACACAAAATATTCACAAATAAGCAAGTTACGGACTTTTATTTTTATCTACCATAAGTAAAAATTAAAGTTTATGTCACAGATTCCCCGCCATTTGTTTTAGAAAAACACTAAGCATACCATTCGATTCCTTTTAAAAAAGTGCCTTAAGAATATTTTTGCAGAAACACAAAATATTCACAAATAAGCAAGTTACGGGGGTGAGTCGAAAATGCACCAAATTGAAAATCACCCTGTATCTTTTAAAGAGATCAAGATATCGATGTACGGTTTTCGCCATTCATTTTTACACAAAAAACGAGCCCGTAACATGTAAGTTAGTTTTTTACTATCTCCTCTAGAAATGAATGTTTCCTATCAAAAGTGTCCAATTTGGGACACTCTGTACAAGATAAGGCGTTCTAAAATAGTAATTAAGCAACCTCCTTCCAAATTTGTAAGCATGGCTGTCGGTACTTTGTCTTTCAACAAGAATCGTAGTTGTAAATACACAAACAGCTTAAAAAATTGTGTTATGTGGTAGATCTTAGTTAAAATATTTTAAAATAATGAGAGCATGTAGGTATGGAACTTGCAATAAGTAGGTAATAAATATAATGTATACATTTGCGTTTAGAAACTAACCGAAAACGGTATTCCTCAAAAGAATATATATTTGAACCCTAACAGAATGGCTGCTTCAGGGGAAATCAAGGAGCTTCATACCATTTTTAATTGCTTATGTGAACCAAAAGAAGTTTCCTTAAATAACAAATATCAAAAACGTTTCTTCTTTATTTATTACAGTAATGTTCGTAATAAGAGCTGCACCAATTAAAACTGTCGACTGTAAATTCTCGCAGCAATTTGAAGACAGCGGAAATTAGATCAGCGAGTTGGGAAAACTCCTAGAATTTAATTATCTTACCGGTAAATAGCTCAGAATTGCTGAAATGGAAATCCAGATCGACTGGATGCGGGTTCGGGTTTCAAGTACTGCAGAACTTCGATAGTGAGCTTCGCTTTATCGTTCACTGCACCTATCAGCTCTCAGCAGCCCCTGCTCAAAATTTACTTCTAAAGCGCCGCCAGTGTCTTTAAATAACTATATCTACGCTTTAAAAATCTAGCATTCCCCATTTCAATATGCAGTTTTAATACAAATCGAAAGGAAACTTTTGGGTTTTTCATCTGAATATTGTGGTGCTAATGCTGCAGGAGGGAGATGTGAATGAGCATCCCCAGGATGTTTTTGTTATTGTAGAATGCTCAACTGACTTGTTTTCCATCCGCTAGCGGTGGTGATTCGGGGGAATTTCCCTTCATTTATTCTCTTGTAACCGGGGAGCTTTCCCGTGTTTGTCTTTTGCTTTCACACTGTAAAAGCCCTTGCCCACCCGTTATGTTTTTGAGGGGAATCCAGACAAGAACTCGGAAATGGGATGCAAAAAGAATTTAAGTGCAGAACTGTGATTACAAAGAAAAGTATTTGACAGAGTAGGTCGACTTTGTAACAAAAGTCGTTTTTGCTAGGAAAAGCTTTTCCTAACAAAACTCGTTTTTGCTAGTAAAAGCTTTTCCGTTTTTTTTAAAGAGCTCTTGCTTGTATTGTAATAGTTGATTTTTAATATCTAGGCTTGAGGTAGGAGGGTTAGAAACTCATTAAATTACAAGGTCGATAATCTGTTTAAAACAATAAAAGGTGCTGGCCTGCTGGCTAATGTTAGATCAGTTAAATATTGGCATGCGGAAATAATCTGTATGATCGGGAGTGTCGTTGTATCAGTGGCGTAACATACTGCGATTAAATTTAAATTACTGGTGGAAAAAAACTCTTCTAAATAGGCCAAAAGATAAAAAACAGTTGCATATGCGATAAAATTTTACTTGAATATACATATTTCAACTCAAGTCTCGCTTTGTTAAAAATAATCGTTGTTTTTTAAAACAGGTCCAAATTTTCTTCTTCTCTGATATACAGTGTCATTAACACTATTTTTCGAAGTTTTTTGAAATATCATTATATCACTGTTGTCGATTTATTATGTTCCAGTATTATTAAAATCAACTAAAAATTAAATGGCAAAATTTCACGTATGGTATGTTACATGCAGTTTGAATATATTTCCATTGAGTTTTTGAATGTTTCGTCTATTTAGCAGGGGTTTGTGTTGCCAAGAAGTTAGCAAACATTGCATAATAGTTATTGTAGCTAATAATATAATTAAAACTAGATATAAATGTTTGACAGCAATGCAAAAATTATGTCTGTGTCTATGCTCTCTTTTTCTTCTTTCCTTTCTGTCAACATCAATATCTTTATTATTCTAAAACTACTGTTTTACATGCCTACATGATACTATAAATACTATGTATTATGCTGACATCTCCCTTCGTTTTGGTGGTGGTCGTCCTGGGAGCACCACTTCTGTAGGTGATCTTAGGCTGCTCGTCTTTCTTAGCAACAAGGAATTTCTTCTGTATGTTCTCCCATGAATATGGGTTGATATTTCTTCTAATGTTTGTAAGAGATAACGTCTCCTTACCATACTGATGGTGTTGCCTCATTTATGGACTCCATTATTCCCATTTCTGTAATTCTATTCAATTTGTCTTTTACTTCATCTCTGAGTGCATATGGTATTCTGCGTGCCGGACATATTTTCAGTTTTGGATTATCGATTAAATCTATTTCATACTCGTATCCTTTCAGGAGTTTCAGGCATCCTATACCTTTGAATATTTCCGATGGCAGTGTATACGTTGAATCTAATCTTTTTATTAGACCTAAATTTACGCATGTGGCATTTCTCAGTATTGGTTGAACCATTTTTATCTACTACTAGAAACTTGACTGTTCTGTAGTGATGTCTGGTTTGGAATTTTACCAAGCTCTCGTCTGCAACATTGGGTGCATGATTTGAATATGTTAACAATTATTTTACCTTAGATGATTTTAGTTTTCGGTCTGCTACTTCAGCTATGCAATTTGTGATTACATTGTATTGAGCTCCGGAATCGAGTTTGAATTTTACCTTGCACTTCTTTGGGAGTGTTACAGTTTCGAACCAATCATTACTTCCTTTTTCAATTGATTCAAGTGCTGAAACGTAGAGTACCTGTTCAATTGTTCATCCTTATCCTCATCATCGATGTGGTTTGTTTGAACTGTTTTTACTTCCTTTGCTATGCACATCTTCTTAAAGTGTCCCCGTCTATAACAGCGTTCACATTTTTTCTGATATGCTGGGCAAGACTGTTTTCCATGTCTTTTGCCGCATCTTCTGCAATCGAATTCTTCGTCCTGTTTCATGACTTTCTTCTTACCTTTGTTTTTTAGTTTCACTGCATTCATTTGCGGTTCTGCGTTTTCGTTGATGAGTAGTGTAGCTAGGCGGGTTCTGGCGCACTTCTGGTGGTTTGGAACTTGGCTAAGTGTCACGTGGCGGCCTCTGGTTTGAAACTTGGCTAAGTCTAGTCGAAGGTCACGGGTCTAGCCGGGGGTCACGGGCCTCGGTCATTGGCCTCTGGTTTGAAACTTGGCTAAGTCTAGTCGAAGGTCACGGGCGAGGTCACGGGCCTCACCTAGGTCACGTGCCACTTCCGGGAATTTTTTGGGTTAAAAGTGTAGTTTTTGAAATTTTCCCACGCTCGAGCGTCTGGGATGCAGACATGTTCATTCTTGCAGGATGTTATCAGTAAATCAGAAGCTATTGTTACCCTTATCAAAATTTTCTCAGGCTCGACCGGATGTGAGTCATCGTCTGAGTACGCAGACATGTCTATCCTTGCAGGATGTTATCAGTAGAACAATGGCATCCATTCTTTTAAAATCAGCACGAAATTCGAGAACAATGAAGCCATTGTTGTCTGGAGATTAAAATGTGCAAAGCTGGTAAAAAATAAACCGAATTAATTGTGGTCTAATAGTATATATCGAATTATTTCCACATAAAAAAAGATGCAATATAAAAATCCAAACCATTTTAAATATCTTGTTAGGTTTTTGTTTTATTACGCGTTCGACGAGATGTATGTCTGGATATTTAACTTGAATAGGCCGATTGGAAGCATCTTTTAGTAGATAGGTAATGTGTTCGATCCCACTGGAGGACTGTTTAAGCGGTAGACAGTATATAACATAATACAAAAGTGTTGGGGTGTTAGAGACATTGTTTGTAAGCAAAGTAAATATTACATGTTTTTTCCTGTACTTTATTAAATACACAGTCTCGAGCCGATAGTTATTTATTTCGCTTGGATTTATGTACAGCATCCCTCACTTTAGCAGGAAGCAAGTTCCTAAAGAAATATTATTATGCTGTAGAGATTTACAGGTTACAGTTCGGAGTTAAAAATTTTGGATATTAGCAACAGTACCATTTAATTGCATATTGTTTTCTTTTACCAAATTTTAGATTCGATAGGTTCGAAAGCACTGCTAACAGACAGACAGAAAACTTGTAAACCGGACCTTGTCAAATATCGAACAGCAATATATATTAGTAAAAAATACCCTTCAGTTAGCAGGTTTGATGTAGTTTTAGCCAATCTTATACACATTCCAGCAGTAAACTCTGGTAGGAAGCTAACACACACACATAAGTACGGTGGGTCTTAGACAGCAGAAGGAGCGATAAAAGAACCGTGTTTACCACTCAGCATTTTTCAGTTTATCCGATTCGGCAACTTCCGCATATCGCAAAACAGACACCTTCTTTGTTCCTGTGTTGGCATCTTGGCTTTAAGAATGTTATGGTTTATTTACATCTTGTGTTAGCGCCCTTGGTTTTAAGAACGTTATGTAAATGAATATTTTATAGAATTTGGAAAACTAAAGAATATATTAGCAGATAATACAACTTATTTTAAAAACGCGAGGTTTATAAATACAATACAGCAAACCATAAAAGTTGGTTTTTGTTGTATAAGCAAGCCAATCCGGTAGAGAGATATTTAAGAGGGGTGATAAAATACTTAAAGAAAATATTAGCAGATAATACATTTGAAAAATCTGCACGACTAATACTCAAGATTATTACAATTAGAGACTGCAGACAAAAGGTAAGATATCAAATTTTTTTAAAATAAAGCCCTGAGAATAAGAACTAAATAAAACCAAATAAAAGCTATTAGGCCACAACAATACTCTAATTAATAAGGATGCTATACACGATATCCAACGGCGTGGGACAGTTCATTTTTACCGCATAAAAAACTTATTGCTTAGAAATCAGGTTCAGATACCTGTTTAATGGAAACATTTTCTTGAATTTCTAATCGAATCTAAAATTTGGGTCTTAACGTAAAAATATTTAAGTCGTTAGGTTGACTGTGCCAAGTTTCCACGAAAAAACTAAAGCTCCTACAGGCCAGATTCTTAAATCAAGTAAATAATACAGCAAGGCATAAAAGTTGGTTTTTGCAATATAAGACATCCGCAAGCCAATCCTAAACTGGTAGTTTTAAATAGCAGAATTTTATAATACAAAACGGAGCGATGAAATAGTCGTCTGTTGATAATATTTTTGTAGCCACCCAGCATCTTTCAGTTATCCTATCATCTCCTTTGTTGCAGGTGTTAATAGAGGCTATATTTGCGTGTCGCCACAGACCTGTCAAGACTTGTGGATGTGAGCGTCTGGGAATGTGCAAGGTTGCTAAAAATGAACCGGATGTCTGGGGTTTCTGAGCAGGTCTGCGCGGGGGTCTGCGCGAGGGTTTGGCGGTAAATTCAAATTCTGCGTAGGTTTTGGCGGTAAATTCAAATTCTGCGCATTATTTTGACGGTGAATTTTAAATTATGATCAGGTTTTTGGCGGGAAAATCTGGGAGTGTACAAGGTTGCTAAAATGTATGGGGTCTTTACACCAGATGTAGTTAATGACCTCCATTATCAGTGTCTATAAATTTGGTAGACAGACAGACAGGCAGACCGACAGACAGACAGACAGACAGACAGACAGACAGATAGACAGACAGACAGACAGACAGACAGACAGACAGACAGAACGATAGACAGACAGACAGACAGACAGACAGACAGACAGACAGACAGACAGACAGACAGACAGACAGCTAGACAGCTGTTCCTGTAACGGTTTTATGGGCACGACGGTGTAATAAAACAATTGTAAATATAATTGTATTTTATTTGTCTAATGTATCGTACATGTATAAAATTATTACAAATATATATTATACACTAGTAAATTATTGTGGTAGAGGTGTTGTTGTCATCTCTGTCTGGAGGATCTCCTCGTGCTGTTTCCGAACTGGATTTATTCAATTATTCCTGCCTCTTTTAACTCTTCTATTATACTAACAATTTCATTTATATGATTTGTATGGCCAGATGCTTGAGAGGCATACAGTAACTTTAATCGATCAACTAATTCGTTCGGATCATCCCAGTAAACATAATCCAACGGTTTATTGCTAACTTGTTTATACATTTGCTGCATACCTTTACCAGTAAGCTTTGTAGTCCTTAACGATATCGATGATGGCGTGGGTTATGATGACAGGTTAGATTTTATAAATTTCTTGTATTTCGCTTGGTTGAAACCTACCTTCTGATCATTTTTATCAAAATTTCTATGCGCTGCATTTGTTCTGTTTATGATATCATTATAATTTGCTTCATAGTGCACATTTTTAACAATTATATCTGATCCTTTTATATCTAACTCATCTCCACCAAAATAAAATTGGTTTTTATCAAAATCATATCTAATTCCATACCTCCCTAGATTTGGTCTTTCTATAAGATAAGTGCTTACATATTTCCTAGGAAGTTCGTTATACTGTTCTAAGAAAGAACTTATAGCTTGCGGCTGAAATTTGTTTGCTATAGTTGTATTAGGTTCATCTTCGGAGGATTCACACAATACTTCATCAGCCGGTTTTGGTGTAAATAATTCTAGTTTTGGAGGATTTGATATATTGATATATTCATCATCGTCATCATCCGCGTCATAATCGTATTTAATTGGAGGATTTGATATATTGATATATTCATCATCGTCATCATCCGCGTCATAATCGTATTTAGTTGGAGGATTTGATATATTGATATATTCATCATCGTCATCATCCGCGTCATAATCGTATTTAGTTTTTCTTTTAAGATTATATTTATCATCATCATAATTGTATTTAACTTTCTCTTTCTTTTTCAATTTGAAAGGCTTAAATTGTGATGGAGGATTCTCTTTTGTATTGATTTCTTTTGCAACACTTTGTATTTGTTCGGTAACAGGTTTAAAAAATTTACCAAGGAGCTGTTGTTGCACCAACTTACCCTCCTTAAGAGCTCGAACTTTCTGTCTTATAATATTTTTAGTTTTAATAAGTTGCTTTGCTACTTTCGTTTTCATTATTGTCACAAGTATGTAAGCGGTAGACAGCCAGACAGGTAGACTGGTAGACTGGTAGACAGGTAGACAGGTAGACAGCTAGACAGGTAGACAGCTATACAGGTAAACAGCCAGTTAGAGATATCTGTCTAGCTGTCTGCCTGTCTGTCTGTCTGTCTGTCTGTCTGCTTGTCTGTCGGTCTGTCTACCAAATTTATAGACACTGATAATGGAGGTAATTAACTACATCTGGTGTAAATTTCTCAGACAAAGACCCCATACATTTTTTTTAGCAACCTTGTACACTCCCAGATTTTCCCGTCAAAAACACTGATTATAATTTGAATTTCCCGCCAAAACCTAGACAGAATTTGAATTTACCGCCAAAACCTACGCAGAATTTGAATTTCCCGCCAAACCTGCGCAGAATTTGAATTTCTCGTCAAAACTGTGCAAAAACCCCCGCGCATACCTCTGCAGAAACCTCCGCGCAGACTCCCGCGAAGACCTACGCGGCTTCATTGTTCTCGAATTTCGTGTCGACTTTAAAACAATGGATGCCATTGTTCAACAACATCCTGCAAGAATAGACATGTCTGCGTACTCAGACGATGACTCACATCCGGTCGAGCCTGAGAAAATTTTGATAGCTTCTGATTTACTGATAACATCCTGCAAGAATAGACATGTCTGCGTACTCAGACGCTCGAGCGTGGGAAAATTTCAAAAACTACACTTTTAACCCAAAAAATTCCCGGAAGTGGCCGAGGTCAATGACCCGACTAGGCCACGCCCACCGGCTAGGCCTGTGACCTTGACCTCGGCCAAAAAATTCCCGGAAGCGGCCGAGGTCAATGACCCCGACTAGGCCACGCCCACCGGCTAGGCTTGTGACCTTGACCTCGGCTAGGCCCGTGACCTTGAAAAAAGTTCAAGGTCAAATGTGAGCCAGAACGCCTCTAGGTACTCTACTTTGATGGTAGGTAGGTACTTAATTGCTTTGTTGCCTGTTCATTTACCCTGCAGATGCTTATTGCTTTAGTTAGCGCTAATTTAGCTTCTTCTAGCAGTCTTGTTCTTAGGCTATTGCTGGATATACCACAGACGATCCTGTCACAGAGCAGGTTGTCTTCAAGAGCACCGTAATTGCAATTCTTTATTTTTCTGCGTAGTGCTGTTAAGAAGTCATCGAACGCTTCCTCTGGACCTTGTTGTGCTTTATTGAAAATGTAACTTTCATACGTGACATTTATTTGCGGTACAAAGTGTTTTTCAAATTTGTTTTGTATATTAGCCAGGTCTTTTACTTCGTTCTGTGCCCGTGTAAAAGTGTTGTAAATGACTGCTGCTTCGGGGCCAATTATTGTCATAAAAATTGCTACCTGGACATCTTTAGGTTTCTTTCCTAGACTAGTGGCTACTGCATACCAATCAAACTGTTGCTTCCAAACCTTCCAAGACGAGGCCATATCCAACTCGCTGCCTACTACCAAATTTTTAGGCGGTCTTAATGTTACTCCGTCATTCGTTTCATTTGGCATCCTAACGCTTCCTTTCCCTATTTTTACAAATTTACTTCTAAGGGTTGCGACACCATATCAATTATTATTCTAAAACTACTGTATGCCTACATGATACTATAAATACTATGTATTATGCTGATACTTTATTTTCCTACTTTCTTATTTTCTTTCTTTTCCTACTTTCTTATTTTCTTTCTTTTCCTACGTTCTTCTTTGTTCTCCATTCAATTTATCTTTATATCCCCCTCCCTTACTCATGCATTCCCTTTATCAACCTCCCATCTTTTCTTGAATCTACCAAAAAGGTTCTTATTGAGTATTTCATTGCAGTGTGGTAATTTTGATACAATGATACAATGGAAGCTCTAAATTGCATAATTAAGTAAATGCTTCAACATTACACAAAATCTTCCCTTTTTTCCAAAATTTAAATACATACTTTTTGCTTATTGATAATAGTATGTTGATTTTTTTTATTTGAAGATTCTCCTACTCAACTTAATTCCATTGGAGCAATGTAGTAGTGACCATTGCGACATTGTCTATTTTTCTCATTTTGTGTTTTTCTATGGTGAGTGCATTGATAGACTTTCCAGTTACTTTTATAACTTCGTCAGTCCATCTGTTTGCTGAGCAGCTTCTCGATCTATTTCCTTCCATTTTTCTTAATATTACTAGTCTTTCCATATTGTCTGTTTTCTTCCTCATGCTATGTTCAGAGTATATTAGTATTTTCAGTTGTATTTCACTTGATATACAGTCCTCATAATATGACATAGTATTAAGTCCATGAGACATTTTAACATCTTCCCCCAAGAGAGAATTTCTGTGGCATCGATTTTCATCATTTTTCTCTGTCTGACCAGGATTCCCAGTCGTATATTAGGATAAAAAAAACCTGACATTATCGCATTCTAATTTTTATTTTATCTCTCCGTAGGCCTGTTACAGTCGTGTTAACTTTTTCAGCCTCTACTCATTTCACACCTCTTTTTTACTTCCCTCGGTTAAAAAACGAAGGAAGTATTGTAATCGGGTAATATCATTCCGAGAGTTCTTCAGATCTTCACGTTTCCTAGATGACGAAAAACATGTTTTCTCTATTCCGACTGTCTGTCTGTCTGTTAGCGCAACAGTTCAAAAATTATTTGTTGAAGGAAGACGATACTTTGCATGCAGATTCTATGTCTACGTGACACGAAATCAAATATACAGTGATCGCTAAAAAGTCGGCATCAAAATTTTTCATGTTTGATGTTTCAAAAATATTTTTTACAGTAATAATTTGTGCTTGTCAAAAAACCTATTTAGCCCCTATCACATCTACCTAGTGATTTTTACTTAGTTAGAAAATTGGATTTTCCGAAATTGATAAATTCCAAAAAGTGCCATTTTCCGAAGTTAAATAAAATTTCAATAAAATATTTAGCGTGTTACTTTTAGCTAACTGAACAATATCAAGGCCAGAAATCAACCTCTTTTCTGTAACTTTCGTAAACATTGACCTTTCCTTCTTCTTCTTCTTCTTCTTTGTCTTTCCCTTTTTGCCATTACATCGTTGGGGCCTCTATCCATCTATCCATCTCCTAAAGTATCATCCCATTTTTTTCTAGGTCTTCCGCTCGGTCGCCTTCCTTCTATTCTTGCTTCATAAGCCTATTTCGGTATTCTATTATTTTCCATCCGTACTACGTGTCCTAGCCATGTGAGTTGTTTATTTTCAATTGTGTGTACCACAGGTTCCTGTTCAAGTTGTTCTCTGATGACCTGGTTTCTGATTCGGTCTCGTCTCGTTTTTCCCTGTACTTTACGTAGGTATTTCATCTCTGAGGCCGTTACTTTTAATTTATGTTTATCTATCATTGTCTAGCTTTCCGACCCATAGTTGAGTGTTGGTATGTATATTGTTTTATATAAGTGCATTTTCGTCTTTTTGCTTATTTCTCGCTTTCCAATGATCGTGTTGTTAATTGTGTAGAAAAGTTTACTCGTTTTGCTTATTCTATGTTGTATCTCTTTATCTATTTTCCCGTCATTTGATATTATTGTGCCTAAATATTCGTAACGTTCTACTTCCTCTAGTGGCTTGCCGTGTATTCTTATTTCTACTCCTTGTTGTTCTTGGATCCTTGATAATTTTACTTTTCTCGTCATTAATCTTTAGACCTTTGTTCTCCATCTGTTGTACCCACTCGTTTAATATTGTTTGTAATTCTCTTCTGCTATTGGCCACTAGTACTACGTCATATGCATATATCAAGCTCTGCAGGTAAATTGGTCTCAAGTTCCAGTTTCCTATTTTCGTCTTTCTTGTGTTTAGTTTACACTGCTTTACTATTGAACTTTCCAATTTTTAAAATATTTTTCAAAATTTCACATACTAAAACTTAATTTTCAAATTCATTTTTTTAGGTGAAAACTTGTAAGTAATATGTTCGCATAATTTAAAAATTTTTGTTGCAAGCGGCTTTTTAGGGAAATATTTTTCAATAATGATAAATGTCTATTTAAACGGCTTCTAAACACTCGAATCAACCTCTGATAATAAGTTACTTTGGCAAAAATCCTGTAAATGTTTTTACAGTAGTCTAAATGACGAGATTTTTCTTTATTCAGTTTACATTTTGAGATAACTCAAAACCTTGGCGATCGGAGGTTGTTGAAAAACATTACAATTGGGCCAAACAAAGATTGTTACGTGACTTCCGTTTTCTGTAAAATTTTACATTGTTTCAAAATAATTACGAAAAATGCATTTACTAGCCAAGATACAGAAAAAATTTACCAAAACAAGTTGTTTAAAATATTATTTTTATCTAAATACAAAATTTTTAAAAAGAATGTTAAATCTTTAGAACATGTAAACTGAATAAGAAAAATCTCGTCATTTAGACTACTGTAGAAAAACATTTACAGGATTTTTGTCATAGTAACTTATTATCAGAGGTTGAGTAGAGTGTTTAGAAGCCGTTTAAATAGATATTTTTTATCATTAAAAAATATTTCTCCTAAAAAGCCCCTTGCACCAAACATTTTTAGATTATGCGAACATCTTACTTTTGGGTAAATAAAAAATCTAAATGAATAGTTAAGATTTTCTATTGGTTTTGTCCAATTATAAATCTTTAAAGTTTTCACCTTAAAAAATGAATTTTAAACTTATCTTGGTATATGAAATTTTGAAAAATATTTAAATATTAAAAATTCAATATTTGCACTTTTTGGATTTTGACAATTTCGAAACATATATTCACATTTTCTAACTAAGTAAAGATCATTCAGTATATCTGATAGGGTCTCAATAGGTTTTCAGACAAGCACAATTATTGCCGTAAAAAGTTTTCTGAAAAATTAAAAATGAAAAAGTTTCCCATTTGTTGCCGAGTTTTTGGCGAGCACTGTATACAGGGTGAGCAACGAGTACCTTAAAAATCAAATTTTGTCTATATTTGCTTAAACTCAAGAACTATTGGCTAAATAAAAGTAATGTTTTAGCTCAGGTGTTTACCCTTGACGAAAATGGGAATATTTTGGACTCCACGGATGCAGGGTAAACACCCTGCATTGATCCTGTCGTCACCACGTCCTTCATACCGCAGTCGTAAGCCAATATAGTATGAGGTCTCGTGGCCAAGAGGTTAAGGTGTCTGGCTAGCAATCGGCAAGTTTGAATCCCACCGCCTGTAGTCCTTTTTTTATTTTCAAATTGAAGTCATGCTCATTACTAAGCATTTCCTTTTATTATTTCAGTATTATTAGCAACGTTAAAATATTTGTACTGATTGTGCCACCACTTACCAGGGAAGACCTTATACAGATTTTTTAAACGTTGTTATTAGTGACCGTGGCTATTTTCTACCTATTTACGTATTGCATATGTGGTCTATTGTTGTTCAGTCGGTCAATTATCATAATTTTCATTATTCTCCATATATGTTAAATAGTTGCGCAGATATACACACATTGTCGGTGAAATTCTTCGGATTTTATTTCGTTTACTCTGTTATGTTGGTAAATATTTGGGATTCAGGTTTCTTTTGAGCTTGGGTTTTGGTAGTATGTGATAAGTGTTACGTTATCTATTGATAACGAATATTACTTGGCGTTTTAAGGGGTTAACCCACGTGGTGCTGGTATGTTGCGGAGTAAAGTTGTTAATAGTTTTATTTAACATTTCTGCACTTTCATGTATGTCTCGGTTTAATTGCCCATTGTGGTCTTCGATTGCTCACGTTTTAGGATTCAACTCTCTTGTTATAAAAATTATTTTCGGAAGGAGTTCTACAAGTTCGTTGTGTTTGCATGGTTTTCAACTTCTTCGCGTAAGCCTGAGCAGTAGTTGTTTTTGCCTATTTTGGAGGCTGGTTTTATTTTTATTAAGTCTTTGCCAGTTTCTTTATCAGGTTGTAACCTCATTTTAACTTTTTTTCTATAAGTTTGAGTGTGTTGTCGGATAAACAGTGTTTTTTTAAATTGGCTTATTGGCTGTACCGCCTCGCGCCTGTGTTGTTGAAGTTGTCTATTATTTATGTCATTGCATACTTCCTCCGGAAATAAGTTTCTGTGCCCTTAGATAGTTAATTTATTTTCAATTTCCAGAGGCTTTGTCATGAATAGAAAATTTTTCCTGATAAAAACAATTTATAAACTAAAATTGTAACGAAAAATATTCAAAAGCGAGGTAGCCTGTTAAGTGCCTACTTATATATCGTTTAAGGCTTTCGCGGTTACTCGAATTATTCTTGTTAAAGTGGAATTTCGGCGTAGACCGGTTATTCTTTGTAGATGAACGCCCACTCTATGATGCAATCTGCAATGTTTTGTGAAACGTTAGTCAATATGGGTGCATAAACAGCAACAAGGCCAAATCTGCCTGCATATCCTTGTTCTCAAGATACTCATACAACACGAGCCACCAAAGAGAATGACCATCGCGTGGATCCCTGCTCGAGTTCAAAAGGTGGAAGGCCAGAAAATACTGGGCGGTCATCTACAAAGAAATAGCGGTCTAAGCCGAAATTCCTTTTTAACAATAATAAGTGCCTCTTATTAGAGTGTGGTGGTAATTCGCATTGGCAGTGATCCACACGGTGGTAATCCACGTCTTGACAAATATTAAAGTAGTACAAAAGCTGAAATAAAACCATTCGGTGGTATTATTTCATGCGGCACAGAGAGTCCTAAGAAAAGCCATATCGGTGGTGATTCACATCGGTGGTTTTGTATAAATAGTGTTCTCATTATATTTAATATTACATTTGTTTTGTTAAATTTACATATTATTACTCTTAGTTTAATTGTGGATAAAATGGTTTGCAACTTATTTCGTCTAAAGTTGAATAATCTGATCCAAAGAAGATTTCAAATTTTAATTTTAACTAAATCATGCACAAATAATGACATAAAATGAGTCGAAAGGAGTTCTGATAAGTTATCGTTCATGTTTGAAATTATTCACGTTGAACCCTCGTGAAGCTGTTTTCTCTCATTTATTTAAAAACGTATATAATTTATTGCTCGCTGTTTGTATTAGCTCGTTGTGAAAGTCCATTTCGCAACAAGATCTTAACTCCGCCGCATTCGATAACAATTAATACAATTACTTGTTGTATTTATACAATAGACTGAAAGTAAGTACAAAAAATGCAAGCCGCTAGCAGCGTTCCGGCGACGGACGTCCTAGACAGGAGTCAAAAAGGTCACTACAGCATTGAGACCTTATTAAAGATCGATGGAAAAACGCCACCAGTGGCTCCAGCAAAATAATAGAAACGGACTAATGGGCACAAGCTCTTATGCAGACTAGACCGGCATGATAATTCATTGCTCTCGCAAATGGAAAAACGCAATAACATGTTGATAATTGTCCGCGTACTGCGTATATGAACTGCATTCGGTGTTTGCAACTGCCGCCGAAGTGTTTACTCGCACCATAAACTTATTAAAATTCCTGGCTTATGTTGTGGGCGGCTATAGTCGGTGCATTAAGGCTTCTGGATGGCAATGAAATGCTTTTATGTACTGTTATGCATATTTCATTACATGTGATAACAAGTGCATTTTTGAGTCTCCCACGAGCTTGTCGCTAAACACTAACCAGTTGTGTGCCTGTCACAGATCATCTCTTAATTTTTAACAATTGTTTGCGTTACTAAAAGGAGAAATACAGAGATAAATTTGCAAATACGTATCTTGACAGATTAATTGGGAATTAGCAAACCTGCACACAACTCTCCGTAATTAATTTATGTACTTAGTACAGTTTATTTTATCAATTACTTTGTCGCATATTAATTCATAAAGAGTTGCAATGATGAAGGTCGCTTTTTGCAGTTTCAGCCTTTTTTGCCCCTATTGGTAAAATATAAATCCACAAAGGCAAACCTTGCTCATTAAAATTGTGCAAAAACGCTATTTTTGCTAACTTATTCCGTTAGTAATAAAACAAAGCCTAACCTTAAAATATAAATTTTCTCGAAAACATGGGAAGGAAACTTCTAAAAATAATTACAATTCCAAAAATGTTATTATATTTCCTACTTTTGTAAATACGATAGACGTTTTTAAATATACACTTTACTGCATTTCATAAATAAAAATCAAAATTAAGAAACATCTAGAAGATACCTATCAATAAGAGAAATTACTAGATCACTCATTAAATCCTCTTAACGACTTTCTGAAAATATTTGGCGTTTATTAAATGTGTTAAAAACTGGTAATACAAAAGTAGTTTAGCAAGTTTATTTTAAACATTTCAGTATTTCAGCGGTATGACGTTTTTCAGTTATGATAATCAAGAAACTTATCCTCAGTGGACTTTTAACCTTCCAGTACTGGCATAAACTATCTGAAAAGATTTTATCGCCTTGTGGGAAGCTTTGTACTAGCGAAGGAAAATAAATCAATCCATCGATGTAGAATTGGGACTCATTAGTATATTTTTCTTTATTTTTAGACAAAAACACGAACATACATGTTTTCTAATTAATCTTTATGTTACTACCACTGATTACATTAAATAATGCATGTTGTAAACAATAGTAATGTACATTAGAAGATCAGTAGGTTGCATTTTACAGCGCGAGGTTTTAATTTTTGAAGCACGACGCGAAGCGGAGTGCTTTAATAAAACCAAGCTTTGTAAAATGCTTTATTTTCATTGGTGTTGTTATAGACTATTAACCAAATTTATTTTAGTATCGGTACGAGCTTCATTGCTTCATTACCGCACTCTTTTTACATAAAAAACACATTGACCCAGAATTTATTGATAAACATAATAGTTATTTACTATACAAGTGGCATAACAGCATAATTAATATACATGTGTGTAAGTTACAAACGAGTGCGTAGAACGAGTTATGTAAGCACACAAGTATATTAATTATGCTGTTATTTCACTTGTATTCTACAAAATTTTATCTACAACTGCCCAAAATTGAGAAAAGTGGATTAAGAGAAATGTGAAATGTCATTTTCAAAAATATTTTAGTAGGCAAGTGTCATTATGTCATTCATTTGACAATATTTCAGTTAGGTAATGAAGCCATTACACCACTCAGATAGGTAACGAAGCCATTACATAGCTGAGTGGTGTAATGAGCTTCATTACCTAACGGAAATAGTGTAAAATGAGTGACGTAATGAGTTACGTAAATATTGAACAATACACATTTGCTTATGGCACATAACGAAACTCGTTTGATTACCGGAAAAATCTTGTCGTTAAGATGCTCATAATCAAACTTGTATCGTTAATATCTACAACGCACCGAGTATTACATTTTTGGCTGACATATATTTTTTTGAAATTTTCTATTTATTCGCGACTGCTTTCGAATATCAAGCATGCTGCCTTGATCAGTAAATTTTGTAGTTCACGCTTTGAAACTGCAAAAATCAGAGTTTCGTTAATTTACCAAAACTCAACTGAACGAGGAATTATGTAACCAGTATTTCTGCAAATGCCTTTTATTACTACAAGCAACTTTTTTCTATAACGGTCTATGAAAGCTAAAAAATTTTTTTAGCCATTTTACCGCACCGGGATGTGTAAAAACACTGACTATCTGTAAAATCATAGTTACGGTGGACGTTAACTGTGTATGAATGTGCTGCTTACATGTCAGGAGGCCAAAAATATTTTTTCCTTTTTTTTTTCAACTTTCTGTTTTCTGTGGCGTGCCTATTTCTAATATAATAATTATATTGCTATTTTATAAATTCATTTTATCGAATTTTATTGTAAAAGTTTTTACTTTGAGTGTCGATAGCTCTACTTGGAAAGATCCATAGATGTATTTTTTATAAAATTTTTGTATTTAATCAAACTGTTGAACACGCCGTTAAAGTTTTTCAGAGTACCATACAACAGCTTTCAAGCTTTTCATAGAAAAAGCTATTAAACGGGGTACCTGAACTGGCAATAGAATTTTTCCATCGGGTTCTATCTATTGAACATCGCTAAATCCACCGACGCTGCAATAAATCGCAAAATATTGCTTTATCGAATGAAAGCACCGGAGCCGTAAAACACCCCCAAACGGCAGTTACGAGTGCACGGGGTGCATTTGTCACCACATAGAGATGTCTCCCTGCAAGTGTCTCCACGCACACGGCGGATTGTGCCTCAGACGGAGCTTTTCACTCGATTTGTACCCTCTGTACTTTCCGTATTATTAAATGAAGCGTGCGCTAATGCATTTTACAAACAGAATTCGTTTTACTGAAGCGAGGAGGAAGGAGCTCCGGGTGTTGGTGTAAGTTTAGAACTCCGGCTTTGACGTAGTTTTTTAGAAAAAAGTCCTGGCAGGGGTTGTAGTTTGTCGGGGAGTGCATACAAATCCCGGCGTAAGTTCTTGTATGGATAACTAGGGTTTGATGCATTTTTGATTCTTATTTGCAAGAGGATAGAATCGAATCAAAGGGGGCGAATTGTTTTTCCTATTTGTTTCGTTCGCTTTACGTATGGTTTTTGTCTAAATTCTGTGCTAGGCAATCAGAAAGCGTGCTACACTTACTCAATTGTACTTAAATATCTTATAAATTACTCGACATTGGACACTGAACTACATATTGGGAATTTCCGTAAAGTGAGTAGATAAGTGTAAATAAGTAAAGTAAAAAAAAATAGGAATGATAACTCTTCAACAAGCAGTCAAACATTGAGCTTAGAAAGACAGCTGTGAAATTCTTATCTAATATAATATGGGAGGTTTTTTTAAATCAAAATTTGGTACATAAATAATGAGCCAAACTGAAGACCAAATGTATTTATTTTATTTCGCGCCAAATACAAACAGATACTCCCTTGTATACTACAAATGGTTGTTTTTATTTAAAAATGCCTAAAAAGTATCTAGAATTTTATTTTCTTTCTAAACAAAGCAGGATAAATATCTTATCCTGCTGTCGATCATTACATTTATGGTTCATTTCTTGTCGTTTGAGCTCGCAATTCAAAATTTGGCACGTAGTAATACTGTAGGTCAATAGTAAAATTTTTAAATGTGTTTTATTGGTACTATTATATTTTTGGAATTAATTGCCAATGCAGTCACTAAAGCTACATGCTTGACTTCTGACTGAAACTTTAAGGCAAATTACTTACTTCAAATGTAATTAATTGAGACGAAAGAGAAGAAAAAAACAATTTGTTATACACAAACTGTTTTAAATTTGTTGTTTGCAGTCCACAAAACTTTTTGGACTTAGTAATAATCTTTAGTAGTAAGAAATTGGTACTAAAGATTATTACTATCTATTAACAACAAAATAAATTGTATTTTACATAAAGAGCAACAGTTTAAAGACATTTTATTATTGCAAAGGGATGTACATTTATGTAATAATAGAAGTTCATAAATAACTTATGAATAACTACTGAAGCTTCTGAATAACTTTAAATATGAAAGCATTCTCCAATTGAATTACTGTGCTGTTAGCATGCAAAGAGAGATTTTATGGGGAAATAAAACAAGACTCAAATATTCGTTCCTGCTTGCTATATTCTGAATATGGAATCAAATAAGTTAACATGCTTACCGGTGTGTGCTGCCGTTCTTATGTAGGTAACTATGGATGTAGAAATCATTGGCTTCTTAATTTTTGTTAGGAATATATGAGCTTATTTAGCTAAGCAAGGGGCACTTTATCTAGCTAATTCGAATGCGTTCACTTTTTCATAAAATAATAAACAAATCTTTGGGCAAATAGCAACCCAAACGCAAATAAAAGCAGTAACTATAATATTCCTAACGAAATGAATACCTTCAGATGAAGTCACCCTGCATTCAAATTTCAAACTGCCTGTGTATGATAAAATTATCCCAATTTGTCAGTATTACTCGTTGAATACGATAAATAATTCACAATAATTCATCCTTACTTCAAATATCTCACAGCATTTATTGTTGTTTAACCTAGTTTTCCTCTTCAGTAGAACAGTGAGCCAGTTAATTGAAACTAAGTTAAATTAGTTCTTATTATTATCATCTTTGCAGCCGCCAAGCCACCCTTAAGGTAACGTTTAATTAGTCAGTAACGAGCTGAAGCGCTTGGAAGTTCGAATTGATTTGGTACCGATTACAATTATTAATTAAATTTTGAAGACTAATAGCTTTTCTGGTCGTAGAGTAGCTGATTAATTGCATCGGAGCAACTTACGAACTGTTGATTAGAAAGTTCCCAAGCAACTTCATTATTGAGAATATCCATATAACCCTCGTAAACTATGCCGGGGTTGACGAAGTTTCAGTTTTATTGCGCCATTATGGACATACATTTGTGTTATGGGGTTTGTAAAAATGAGGAATAGACTTGATTTGCGCAGTCGAGCACGAAAATGTTTTTATGGGGCATACCAATAAATCTCAATTTTATGTCTGTAGTAAAACTAATAATTTTGATGTAGTATACATCACACTAAAGTGAAAACAAGTGATACGCAAATCCGATCTACTTTGCCATACCATTAACTCTAATTAACACATGAGCAGTTTAGCATTTTTGTTACTACTGGTAATAAATTACTAGCTTATTTGAACGAAGTGTTGTAAACGGAAGTAACCCAACAGATGTGTATAGGGACCCAATTAAAACATATGTGCAGATTAGTTTTTAAAGATTTCCAGAAATAAGAATATAAAGTGTATAGCAACTGTCGTAATAGAAAAACTCTAAGTCTTGTATGTAATCAACCTGCACTCTCCGACATGTTTTAATGTGAAATAGTATCTTACATAGTTTTATATGTTAAGAATCGTTTTTCTCATGAATAAGTAACATTTGCCATCAAACACTTATCAATATATTCAACATATCGTGGACTTGAACTTTAGAAATTACACAGTTGGACTAAAATCGACACCAATTCTTACAATGTATGTTGTACGACATTGGTACACTGAGTAATTTCCTATTCAGTCTCAGCAAATATCCTGTACGTAAATGTGGTTTAGATTTGTCTGCTGTTGGAAGTTGATACAACTATGTCGTATTTACCATAATAAGTATAACTATTTTAATTATATGTATGAGTAGAGTTTTATATTATATAACGTTGTTCACTGTATGACGGAAAAAATCTTGAGAATGGAACAGACATTTAACTGAAAAGTGTCTACTTTAAGAAAATGATATTGGAAGCGATTTTTCTGGTTCTAAAAATGGCATTTCAGGAAAGTGACACTAAATAAAATCCATCTTGTGGATAACCTACAAGAAAAATGATCAGCGACGGTCTTCTACAGTATCTCCTTTAGATGCCTTTAGTATTCTAATCCCAACAAATAGCCGCTTACACCATTGCTGAAAAAACATTTTTTAACAACGTCCATAGTAATTAGAATACTGGTTGCACTACATTTTTTAATTGAGCTTAAAAGTAACTACTTGCACACCCAAGAATTATACAGAGAAAACTTTTGTAGAGCACCTTCTAGAGGTGTTATGAACCGTGTTGGATTTAATTTAATTGGCTCTTTTTTAATGACTAACCTATTAGAGATCGGAAATGGAAATAAGTATGTAGGAGGATTGTTAACTGCTACAATTATCACAAAGTAGCTTTAGATATTACTATCGCCAAGCACTGCATATAGTAGCCCCGGACTTTTCGAAGGCATATCCCTAAGAAGCCAGCGAAATATATGTTACCCGCTTAACATGTTGGATACCAATTTTGTATAGATTTTTTGGGAAAAAGCCCAGTATCAACGTCGTAACCTTTAGTAACCTAAAAAACTGACACAAAACAGGATGCCAGAAAGAAGCCATGTGTATGGCGACTGTTTAGTGAATTCACCTAATTATTATGGGTAATAATAACCTAGTAGGCAGGGCGCCAGGTTCAACAACTTACCGTAAAATATATTCCGCTGAACCACACGGAGTAGATGAAGTGTGTCGAAAGACAGGCTAAAAGCAGATAACAAATACCCAAAGAAAAGAAACAGCAATAATATATTTATTCACAACAACGAAGGTAATACTCAGAAAGATATTAAAACCACGTTCGTAAACTCAAAACAAACCCAGAATTAAAATTTTTAACATACCGATTAATGCGATAGGTTTGAAATACGAATAATATATGGAGTTTGTGCAAGTAAAAATATCTGACTTGATAAGGGCGTACGAAATCGATCAAGCGAAGTAATAAAATGCCCTAAATGAAAACATCAATTAATGCGAAAAAGCAAAACTACAGATTAAGATAGTTTTCGCGGGTTCGATTTTTAGACGATGCCTCCTTGGACGTAACGTATCCATAAAATAATACAATAATGTCCTTTTATTACCCGCGTATATTCTCATTACTAACCGCAAAAACAGAATGTTAAATCCAAAACGGCTTACAACATAAAGAGGTAGAAATCGGTTGTCCACCGTCGGCAGAGTTATATTTTGATATGGTCTTAAAATGGCAAAGCATTTAAATAAAATATAATTAAACTATAATTAAGGCAGCTTAATTATATAGCCAATAAAAAGGATATTGAGTCGAGCAGCACGGTTTTGTCATCCAAAGATTCTGTTTCCTACAGTGGTATTGGCAGTTCATCAACCAATTGACGTTCCATTAGCTAAAACAACTATAAGTTAGAATCATGTTATTAATTTAATTTGCATGTGAAACTATAAACGATACCAGCTATTTGTCCACTTGCGGTTACAAGTGTAATTCAAATTACTTGAAGATAATAATTTTTAAACTAAGTTGTTCTGTTAGTCAGGCTTTATCTGTAAAAATAAATATTATCAGAATACATAAAACATAAGTTTATTTCTTACTTATTTGGTATATAAAAAGGTTAGTAACGCATAATAATTGGAGGTAGGCACATTTGAGAACTAATTAACCAAAACATATAATTTGTAAAATTAAAACGTCATAAAGGTTGATAAGTAGGAATCGGTAATTTTGATATTTCAAATGTAATTATATCCAAGGTCATGTCGGGAATGTGTGAAAAACAATTTTAATGACACCAACCTAGAAAAATTGTGATAGTGATATAAAAATTCAATTTTACAAATATAAATACTAGTACGTAACAAAAAGAATTATAATACCAATAAGAATGCAATTAAAGAATAAAGTTAATGTAGAAAAACAATGAAGATGTTAATTATGTATGCGTGAAGCCTAATCAAAAGGGGTTACTGACGACTGTACGAAAAAGAATCAGGATATAGCTGGTGCAAAGTCCATTTGCCAACAAATAGCAGAGCATACGAGCTCGAAGAAAGACAATTTCATCATGTAAGTGTACACAAAATTTAATTAAATAAATACCAGATCTGAGAACAAAATCAGTAAGTAAAAGAATTAAACTGCTAATTTTAACAAGTATAGAATTGCAGAAAATTAACGACAATTAAATTTAATAAAATAACAGTGTTCAAAAAATGAAAGTTTAATAAACAATATAAGATTAAACATTATCCATAACATAATTAAAAAGAGCCTTTATTGAAACATACAGTATTAATTACATAAAATTGAATTTAATAGTAAATTTGAACTTAACTAATATTTAAAAAGTTTCTTTAGTATTAAAAATACAGATTTATTATTAATATAGAACAATTTCCTCATATTAAAACGTTATGGTTTTTATATTTTGTATGTTCTAATTTAATTCTACAGTTACCCAGAGAGATATAGAGTAGAACAATTAAATTTGTTACAATTGCATGCAAGTCATAAGGACCATAGCAATAAATGGCGCCCAAAGTGGGGCTCAAACCCACGACCCTGAGATTAAGAATCTCATGCTTTACCGACTGAGGTATGCTATGCTATGAGAAAAAGGTTAAATCAGGAAAGGACTGATGGTCCTGTACTACACATAATAGTTTTCATCAAGGGTTTTAGATCTGTGCCGGGTAATTTACGTGACGAGTGCAATCTAAGTAACCCTGGGTTGTCCCCATATCGGGAAGCGTGCGATGCGTTGCCAGGTGCGCGAAGCATTAGGGCAATTGAAAGACCTGACCTTAGTGACTGATGCTTGTTGGAAAACCTCAGGGCGAATAATTGCTGACGTATAGCGGGCGTGCAGGATAATACGTATAGTTACTTCATGTGTCTGTAGGTTCTTTTCTTGGCATCAAACACAGAGGGTCTCGCTCTGGCACAGAACAATTGTAGTAGTACCGAGTGCTTCTAACAGGGAACAAAAAAAAACGAGAACAAAACAAAACGTGAATAAAAGAGTAATAAAAGGAACAGGACTGAAACTAAATTCGACAGAGCATTAGCCCATACGAAAACAGATATAACCAAGTCCTAGAGCCGGGAGAAACGACACACCAAGCCAATCAAACCGAATATGCTCCATAATATACGGTTTCCTCTAGAAAATTCGCTTGTAAAGCGCATAAAAGAAAGTCCCGCACCAATACGTCGGCGTCGTGTAGTTTTTGAAGCAAAAACAATAATCCTCTAAATTTACGGAAAGGAAATGGAGACCGGAAAGCTACAAATTGCGCACGGAAAGAGAACAACGTCACTTGTGAATCCAAAAAGGTGTTTAGGTGATCAGAAACGCACGATGGCGGTTGAAGTCACCGAACCTCAAGTAAAATTCAGTGAAAAATTCAAAGGGATACTTTCGACCTGTAACATATGGAATAAAAGTCGGAATGGTTTGTGGCGCGGGAATCTACTATACAGGGTGTCCAAAAAATGGCGGATTAACTCTACGGTGCGTTACTGAGGGATGCCTAATAAACCCTGGAAAAATATGAAAAAAATTCCCTGGGCCGTATTTTTCGAAATATTTCGAAATTAAAAAAATAAATCTGGCAACATTGATACTGCAACAATTTCTCAATCAAAAATGTATCCATAGTAAGTTGTTAATATGTTGGTGACACTGTAAGTCTATGTCAAATTCGAGGTTAGTAGGTTAGATTTTGCGGCAGTCTGTGTCAAAACTGACACAAAACCTAACCTGCTAACCTCGAATTTGACATAGACTTACAGTGCCACCAACATATTATTCATACAACAAATATTTCAACGCCAAGCTTGATTTCGTATATTATTATTGTACAAAGCCTGTTTGCCATATTTAGTTATTGACAAACTCAACAGGAAATCAGTTTTTTAAAATACTTAAATATTGAAAACAATTTAGTTAAATCCCAAGAATATTAAAAAACAGATATTTTAATAAGTCCCAGATATATTTGACACTATAATTATACACTAGTTATTTAAATAAATGGATTTTATTACCCACCTCTGACCAGAAATATTTCGAAAAATACGGCCCTGGGAATTTTTTTCATATTTTTCCAGGGTTCATTAGGCATCCCCAAGTAACGCACCGTAGAGTTAATCCGCCATTTTTTGGACACCCTGTATAATTGATGTACATGCATATGTAGGTAACAGAGTCAAAATATAATATCTCTTCAGCAGAATAGTTGTAAATAGTTTATGTGCCTCTGTAAGGGAGGCGAACAGCCGTAGTAATTTATTATAGAAGAACCTTATAAATTCAGTTAAAAATCGACCTCCAGGTTACGGACGATGTTAATTTGACAAATAAAAATTATGGTTTTCTAAGAGAAGCCGCGTAGCGCAGTAGGGAAAGCGTTAGGCGTGCATTAAGCAAGTCCTCGGTTCGGATCCCACGGGAGTCGGAATTTTTCCGCAGTCTTGGCGATTGGAATCGGACTCGGTGAGACCGTTCACAGTTGG
Source organism: Agriotes lineatus (assembly GCA_940337035.1). Lineage (NCBI taxonomy): Eukaryota > Metazoa > Arthropoda > Insecta > Coleoptera > Elateridae > Agriotes > Agriotes lineatus. The sequence goes on from CALNHX010001518.1 coordinate 171,565, forward strand.
GCACCAAATTATAACTGTGCTCTACTCACAACCACAGACCTAAGAGATACAGTTACACAAGCACAAAAGGCGCGCTCCAACTGTAACCCGAATCCGGGGCAAGTTGAGCATTGTACCGCCAGATGCTAGCGTACGAAGCACCAGCCTCTACACCGCAAGATAAATGAGGTTATAGATAATACATACATACAAATTATGGTTTTGTCTTATATGGAGAAATAATAAAACTGTCATTCTATTGAGTACTATGCAGTCAAATAACGCACGTCTAAAGAGTCAGAAGAACTCGGCATCATCGAGTTGCACAACCCAGCCAAAAAGGGTTGACACGTTTCGTCAAATGCATCTAGGAAAAGGGTTCTTGCTTATAGTTTATGGAATGTTGTATATGGCGCCCATAAACTCTTTTATACACTACAGCCATATAGTAGAAACCCTTATCATGTAGGAACTTTACGATGGAATTGAGTAGAAAACACTATCGTGGCGTAAGTAAAACGAGATTATCTACAAATAAAATCCAAAGGTCATTAGGTGAAACCCCCTTTCAACAAGAGTTATCACAAAAAACGTCATAAGAAATAGTTTCATTTAATACAAGATTGGCATTTCGCAGTACTATCGCATAACCGAGGTTCTGCAAAGAGTAATTGTAAGAAAAATTCTCGTTAGAATAGGTTTCTGCTAAAAACCTCTAAGTATGTACCTTACTAAATACGCAGATATCGGATTTTTTCCATCTTTATTTCTTGCTATAGTCCTAATGCGTTTTTGATTTCGTACTTTAGTATGCTGCCTTTCCAGCGCGCTTAGAGGCTTTAAATTTCCAATCCTGAATACTGAAATATTACGATATGATATTTTAAAATACTTTTTTAAGCATCGGCACTGAATGCTTGTAATAAATGTACCGATCAGCAACTGTAGAAATGTCAAACTGAAATATCTATGCAACTGAAACGGGCATACGGTATAGCAATGTCTTACAAAAGGAACAATGTATATTTCATTTTTCTGGGAATTCCACCGTACAGATCCTTTATTTGGAGTCGCCGCTGCAGCTGTGCAGGGAATTACAGCCAAACTCTAATAAAAATCTATTTGTTTCTTGCTGGAATTCTTTTCTTGAGCTTTCATTCCACTTAGTCCGGCTTTAATAAAACGTCTGCTATTCATTTCGCAACCCCATCTCGGCGGCCGCACTAGTTATTTTCATTGTTTCGTTAGTCCGCTGCACCGCGTGGAAACTTGTGAGTTTGCATAATGCAACCTAAATAATCGGAACCGCCGATCGGGGCGCCCCATTGTTGTGCGAGTTTCAATATTTGTGATGAATTCCTCACAGCCCTACCACAATGAATTCATTTGTTCGACAGCCAGATTGATACTACGATAACTATTTCTGCTGCAACGGACATCGATTGGCTCGTTAAAAATTAAAATATTCACAGACACTGATACGGGGTTGCAAAGAAGTATGAAAACGATTCAGCCCTTCATAAAGGGTTTAGGATATTATTTTGAATTTTTCGAGTATTTTCTATTCCTGTGATGGTCTTCCCATGTGCATCCTCATGTCGTAAGAATCGCATCTCCACAGCTTGGATTTTTTGACGTTGTGTCATCGTCCATTATCTGGTCGATCATCAAGGGAATGAAGAAATACGCAACTTCGTATAACAAACATATTAGACATTTTTGACGGCTTCAGGCAAGATTGACTCGACTAGGTGCTTAGAATGATCGAAGAACGATTGCCGAAAGTAATGTATAATGACAAACCTGCAGGGCGACGTAGCGTAGGAAAACCGAGGAGCTGAACAGTTTTAGAACATCACTGTGACAGTAGAAACTTTTTTACTTACACGTGGCAGTGACCTGTGCCTATTCATTCCCTTACTAAGAAGATCATTAAAAACTTCCAATAATTGCAAAGGTGCTGATATATTTGGATCTCAAGAACACTTGAAAGCGCAGTTTTGTACGTAGTAAATATCTAAGTCGTTGCTGTTTCTCGCTGCCAAATTTCTGTATTTTCAGTGTGGTTTTCTCTTAAATTTCGAATTGTCATTCTCTTTCATGTTCTTTTGTTACGATATAAACGCTCCGTTACGACTCAACGTTAACTAGCTAATTGACTAGCGCCTAAAATGACTAAAACCGGGAAAGAATTACACCGGTCCACTTCCCCAACCCCTAGCAAAAAGGGTTGCCGGTTTCACTCAGGGAGAAGGGGGGGGGGGCCATTACGAGACTAATTAGGGCAACGGTCTATTAAAAGAAAAGCAGATGTTAAATGCCAAGGCGCCACCACTTTCCTAATAGGAGAAATGCACAGGTGTGGCACTGAGAAAAATGGAAACAAATTGATACACCTTCTAATTCCAACCTTGGCAGTGTTTGGTCGACGAAACCACGAACAACAGCGTTGAACTTACCTTGCGGAAAAACTTCTTTGCAGCTTTCTAAACCCCTTTTACAAAAGAAAACACACACAAGTTCGCATGCAAATGACATAGACATCAAAGAGAAAAACACAGATAAATGAAAAATTAACTATATTAAAAATATGTAAGTACACATTTACTTAGTAATTAAATGTAACGAAAGGGGTTAGTAAAGGGTTGAGGTGCGTGACGTTCAAACTAGATAAACTTCACTCAAAAACAATCAAACTTGACGGTAAACAATCAAATGTGGCTCAAGGGCGGTAATTACTTCAATCGCAACTACTTTAGGCAAAGTATAAACATCAAAACTGACGGTAAATGTTCATTTGAGCGTACTAACAGCTACAACAGATCAAACGGTCAATTCTGAATTGACGGCAACGTTACGCAAAAAGCCGACACTTCAATGTATCACTTCTTTCACTGTAATTTATGCACTCTATAACTATTACAAAGAGACGGCACTTTAATGAGTCCAGGTTGCTGCAACTAGATGCTCAACGAAGCTGTAGGTGGTTGTTAACAAGCAAACTGCGCCAAAGACGTTTGAAAAAACTGCGGAGCAGCCCATCAGTGCTGTCGACAAAGGAGTCGGGACGACGTTACATCCCCAAAGAGGGTAGCATAAAGCCCGTAACACTACGGCAAGAATTCGAGACGATAAACAAAACTTTATTATGGCAAATTAGCCCCAACAGAGATTCTCAATTAGATAATCCGCCCACAAGCGTTAATGGAAGCTGCCAAATCCGCGGTATTTGGATTTTTTTGCCTAACAATGGCACATGGCACATATTCACTTATCGACCCCCAAGTCCGACCGTAATGCGGTTCATTTATTCGCGACCATAACGCGGCCTGATTCTAAACATTAGGAAAGACACCTTGGAACGCGCCACTACGTAAACGACATACACCTATAGTTTAATTGCAACACTACGCGGAAACCATTAATTACAACCCCCGGCGAAAGCCCGAAGGCCTCGCGGTGAGGCGAAAACACAGCCCGAAAACCACTTGTTGCGTTGTTCAAAGCTCGCTTTAGAATCCCTCAAGGATCTCCAAGCCACACGACTGAAGTCAGAAGGGTCCGATACACACATGTTTCAGCGTCTAGCCTGCAGCTTAATATATTTGTTGGGTTTCTTCTTCTAGAATTCTCATACCCTAAGGGTGTCGGATCCATAACATAAAATTTTTAAAAAATGTCTTAGAAGTAAAGTAGACTAGTGAGAAACTAAATTTAAAAAATCTGGTGTGATACACGCACACAACTTCCTTTTACAGTGATCTTATAATTAGCCAAAAATTTGATTTTAAATTTTTAAGCATTTGTCAAAAATTTTCAAATTTAAAAATTTTACAAAGACGGTACAAGATAGAGTGTTAGTTCAAGAGACAAATTTTCTCTAGAATTTTAAGCTGAATTCAAAAATGTAATAATATACCGGTTGTTCTATTTAAAATAGGAGTTAATAAAAAAAATAGAAAAAAAAAACAAAAGAAACCCATTTTAGAAGTATTCAACTGGAAAATCACCTATCTCACATCAACACATATTAAAAATGTAAAAAAATGAAAAGTTTTTGAAAAAATCAAAAAAAACTGAAAAATCACAAGAGTAAACACCTACTTCCGGTTATGCGATTTTCTTCAAAAGCTTGCTGTCGCATCTACATAGTACACAAAACTTATATATGAAGTTTCAACCTCATACATCTTTTCGTTTTTGAGATATTCTGTTCACAGACATACAGACACACAGACAGACACACACACAGACAGACACACACACAGACAGACCAATGAAAAAAATATGTTTTTTGGGTTCAGGGGACTCTGAAACGTGAAGATCTGTTGAAAACTCAATTTCGAATTTTTGGGGTGAATCCATTTTATTGTAAAACGAAGGAATAGGTAAAAATATGATTTTCTAAAATTATATTATTTCCTTTTACAATAAAGGAAGTATTGGATTCACCCCAAAATTTCGAAATTAAGTTTTCAACAGATCTTCACGTTGTAGAGTCCCCTGAACCCATGTTTTTTTTGTTCAATGGCCTGTCTGTCTGTGTCTGTGAACAGAATATCTCAAAAACGAATAGAGGTATGGCGTTGAAACTTCATATATCAATTTTGTGTACTTACTAGATGCGACAGCAAGGTTTTGAAGAAAATCGCATAACCGGAAGTATGGTGTTTACGCTTGTTATTTCTCGGTTTTTTCAAACTTTACATTTTTATTATATATTTAATGTGTATTGATGTGAGCTAGGCAATTTTTAAGTTGAATACCTCTAAAATGGATTTCTTTTGTTTTTTTTTCTCTTTTTATTTTAATTAGAACACCCGGTATATTATTACATTTTTGAATTCAGCTTAAAATTTTAAATAAAATTTGTCTCTTCAACTAACGCTCTATTTTGCACGGTTTCTGTAGAATTGGTAATTTTTTGAAAAGTTTTGACAAATGCTTAAAAATTAAAAATCATTTTTTTTGCTAATTATAATATCACTGTAAAAGGCAGTTGCGTGCGTGTATCACACCAGAATTTTTTTTTTTCATTTTGCGCGCTTTCTACCAACAACCTCTATTCTGGAGCTTTTAAATGGGAGTAAAATTTTTGACAATCCTCTATTTACTTAACAAGAAGATTTTATTGAAAACCCGAAGACCGAAAAATGATTTCCAATCTCAAAGTCTTTTGGACAAGATGACAGTTTTGGCAACTCTATATGATTGTCTTCAAGTTGCAACGTATAAAGTACAGTTGCTAATAATATATACCCCCAATATTAGGATTAGATCTGCTCACATCATTATTAAAGAATTCGGAATTGAAACAACACTGTTTAAAGTCGGTAGCTAGGATTTACAACATAGTGAAGCAATAGGGGTAGTGTCTTCGCCCCTATGGATATTTAGTTTAGGAGGTCTGTTAATATACATTTTATAGGCCTTAAAGTGTTTCATTTGAACCGATGAACCAGCCTTGTATATATATCTCAGCTGTATACAGTTGCTAATAATTAAATGAAAAATAATATAAGCCTCAGGTTACATTCTTAATGGCAGAACATTATTTTGATTTTTATTTGCCCACATTATTTGAAGTGAAATATAGTTCTACAATTGTACTTTTTTGTTTTGTAATTACTATTCTTAATAAGGATTATATCACCTTATTAAATCAGATTGAAAATATGATTGGAATATGAACAATAGTAGATTATGTTATTAGGAGTAAAAGTGATACTTTATGTGGCGAAGCTGAAGTTTATTTAGCCGAACGTTAGTGAGGCAAATAATTCAGCTAAGCCACATAAAGTCACTTTTACTCCGAATAACATATACTATTTTATCCGCAAACGTATTCAGGTAAATTTCAGGCGAGCACTGTACCCCTGCGCCAACCTCTGTTGTTCAGATAACGCGCAACTGTAATGATATATGAACATACTGAATCACCCGTGCTAATAGCACACGGCCACAGCAGCTGTCACACCATAACCCACGGCGACAGATGCTCCGATCCGCTGCTTAAAGGTTTATTTAAATTAAAACTTTTTCGTACTTTTTTGAAAATAAAAACCGGCCTACGAACTAATTCTAAAAATTAGCAAAATTTTAAGCCATCATACAATTTAATCGGTCCAGTATCTTCGGAGGAGATAGCGAACAAACATAGAAAGAAAGAAAGAGAGCAACCATTTTGTGTGCTTAGGCAGATAAAGTACGCAAAAGTCGCTATTTTGTCTGCTTAGGCAGATAAAGTGACACTTTTACCTTGTCAATAAAGACAAATAAGTTGTCACTTTTGTGACGTTTGCGGATAAACAGATATTATTGCCAGAAATTTATTAATTTTAGAGAACTAGCTATTTTTGCTAATTGTACAGTTTATAAGTGGCATCAATGATAATTTGAAGTTTACTTATGCAAATGCGTTCCATAGTTATCAACAAGCAAATGTTAGTCAAGAAGCGATGGTTTAATTAGAAATGCGTCACGCAATCTGCTGCCGAACACATCGGGTAGGAACGGCGAGGGCTGGTTGAATATCTAATCGGCCGTAAGGTCGAACACTTGTGTTCAATAACACATGTTTGATTTAATTATTTCTCTCCTCCGTATCGGGGATATTGAAAGTGCCGCTATTCGCCAAGCAGCCAACAATTACAACGAGCGGCCAGCGTCCGGCGCCTCTGTAGAGCAATATCCGCTTATCTGATGCACACACCGGCTGCATTATTGCATATTAGTTGCTACTTCGCACTCGGATAAGCGATTCAGGGACGAATTGCTTTATTATTCAGTCGACCGAAGGCTTTGCCCATATCGCAAATTTATTCCACCTGTGGGTGAAACATGGGATATTAATTCGCATTGTATTCGTTTGATATTTGAAGGACGCATTATAAAGAAATTGCGAAGTTGTAGTCGCAGTTGAAGAAGTTGAATTAAATAACTATTTTCTAGTTGCAAGGAAAATTTATATAAGTTTACCGTAATTGTTCTACAGTGCCTGATACGTATAAGCTTTCGGCGCATCCACCAAATGTCAAATTGCAGGTGTCGGCTATTCCTATTGCAAACGTATCGACATTTTGCGATTGCAGGCAGTGCTGGCGCTTCATATCTTTGCAATAAAAAAGTCACAGCATTAATGATCCTCAGTCTCTTTCTGTTTACGTCCCCCTTTTGAATCTTGAGCCTACGCCACCCCTACAAAAAATTATGTGTTTGAGAGGTAGATATCAGTTAATAGTAGTTGTACAGAGTGTTCGGAAAAAAATGAGAAACCGGCTAGTCTAGGAGAACACTTCTCATATAAGCTTCAGTAAAATATGCCTGACTGTGCAAATATAGATATGCAGATTGAAGTATCCTCTTTGAAGGTTATCCTGGGCACAGGTTTTTATGGCAAATATCTCCACCTGGAAACACGCTGGCATATTTGCCAAGGGCAACGGTGAGCTTAACCCTCGGACTACAGCCGTAATAAGAAAAAGTAAACGTAGTATTAGCTGCAACAAAGCTAGAGATCAAGGAAATAGCTTTTATTAAAAGTTTGAAGTATTATTGATTATCTTCAGAAAAAGCAATCCATCTACAAGATATCGTCACTTGGGTAAACCAGCTTACGGGCTGAAAGGGAGAAGGAAATTATTCATCGTAGATATTAAAGTCAGTAAAGCTGCGTTCAGCGATCACGCAGCAACGTCGCCGATCGGACTTACTGGTCCTCTTACCTTCTTCAATGTCATCTAATGAAAATAGCACAAGCGTTACCGTTATAGGATATTGTCTGTAATTTCTCAGATAAGTGATTTAATGTCACCAAATCGTATGATTTTAGTTATTATAAAAACGGACTGAAAAAATGTGTCAGGATGGATGATGCAGAGGGAAAACTGGAACAGGTTTAAAAAAATGGGTGTGCCACCCAGCCTACAACAAAGACTTAAAGTGGTAGAAGAAGAAAGCCTGAAACTGTTAGAAGAATAATGACTGAATGTAGTCAAAACTCCCTTAAGGTTGAAACAGTTGATGATGGTCCCTTCCCTTCCGTCTTATATCGAGCGTCTTAAGCTAGTTTTTAGTGATTGCCGATTTTGGAGGAAAGAGCATTCAAGGTAATTTAATTAATTTCTGGAATAAAATCTCCTATTGATCAATGTAAACTACATTTTAATTTACTAGCCTTGTTGTATCACAAAAAGTTTAAAAACCATATTGCGAAACTCGTTATTTTGGGTTGTCCTTGATTCAAGGTTTTGGGTACCTATCTTTTGGCAAATAATTGTATACAATCTCGTAACACAACAATAGTATTATTTTTCATAAAACAATAAAAATTAAACAATTTAAATAGTACCACATTTAGAAAACTGGGATTTATACTAAAGAATACAGATGTGCCCATCAACCTGAAATGAAAAGTGTACTCCCAGTTAACACATATGGACTAGAAACTATGACCCTGTCGCGAATTCGTCTAAAGTGGGGGGTAACTGGCAATCATTTTAGTCAAAATATACTTGTACACGAAGACTAAAGCTACTGTTACATAAGACATTTAAGCACAAATACTTGCATTTATTTTCTGCCGTTTACAGAACAACTTAAGTTTAACACCGTTACTTATTAACTAACTAAATTCTAAGTCCAGTTTGACCAAGAAAACTCGGTAGGCGTTCTCAAATTTCCAAATAAGCTTATTAGAGCAGTTCGAAATTTTGGATTTCTGTCATGTAGAGACGTACATGACAATTCATAATAGCTCTATGAATTCGACAAATTTGTAGGTTTCACACGCTAAAATTGGTCAAGCGGTCGACACCTCGCAAATTATCGCTAATAAAGTTTTACAATTCTACAAAAAGTCGGCTCGTAGTTCTACCTAATTTTTCGGCTTACGAGGTAAACCTTGCATAAATGTGCCCTTAATCATTCCGTGGGCTTGGAATATTTCCATCTTCCCAGAGAAGGGCACGTTTCTAAAGACCGGCTAAATACTCGCCTGTTGTAACTTTAATATGACCATTTTGCCTACGAAATTCTACCATAAAATGTTGACGATACAAATTGCTTATAGCTAACTAAAGTACAGTTTACTCGTACAACCGCGTATAGTTCATTTTCACTATAGAACACAAATCGTAACGACTCTTACAAGCAATTGCCTCCATGAATTCAGTGTATGCTATGGAAAGACAAATGTTGGGTGTTATAGTTTGAGAGAACACGTTAAAATTAGGATATTAGACGAAAAACAAAAATGGCATATATAACAGAGAAAATGGCATAGCTGAAGTGGCAATGGGCTGCGCAGGTGGCTAGTAAAAACGACGGTAGGTGGACAACGAAGCTGCTTAAATGGAGACCATGGAGGAACATGCGAAGTATTTGGAGACCCTAGAGAAGATGGCTGATTATATTACGCTGACAGTAGGCAGAAGATGGCTCCATCTCGCACAAGATAAAGACAGTTGGAAACGACTTGAAGATGGCTATCTCCAACAGTGGAAAAATTATGGCTTGTAAAGAAGAAAGAAGACGGATATTACACTATGTAAGATACGATTTGAAACAATATTTCGATATTGTAAAATTAGTAAATTTACAACTATTGGAGAAATTAGTAGAGACATAACCTACAATATTAACTCAGATAATATATTTTGTCTTTGGACAACTGTGAAGCAGCCTGTATTCGAAAGAAAATCGATATGTGTATCAGAATATATCAAACGTAAAATGGAAATAATTTATCAATTCAAAAAATGATTACAAAGATACATTTATCATAGGAATTTGAAATGGTAGCGATGGTTTTATTAGTGTTTGATAGAATGAAGTTCTAAAAATCGGGGTATTACTTCGTAGCATAAAGTTTAGCACCAATAAACACAAAACATATTAGGAAATCAAAAGGGAAAAAGCACCTCGATTTTTCGTAAACTCCTAACCAGGGCATGCCGTATTACATAGCGTAGGTCGATTACACGCACCAAAGAAGCCATGTATAGAGTTTATAGACTAATAAAGCAGAACTGTATTCAGGAAGCACCACGAGTTCATGAGCTTTTTAGCCTGCATGTGTGCGAACTGCTTTGAATAATATTTTCTTGCTCTCATCTGCGATGCTTTGGAATGCCTCAATCTCAAAGACAGTAGTTGTTTAACTTACAAGTTGTACACTTTGGGTCCTTCTCGGCTTGCACAAGACAAAACCTCTTATCCAAAACGGAAATCGTTGGAATATTTCGAAACTTAGACACGACCAAAGAACAGGTTTAATTACATCTTAAATAGCTACGACTTGAATACGTGTAAAGTTCTATGCCAACAGCTCGAACTACTATTTATCAAACAGACAAGGCGTCAAACGCTTAGTGTTGTAACTGCATATGTTAAATGTATTATTCGGACTTTTGAAGAAGTTATATTTTATCAACAAAATTGGTTACTAAAGACCAATAATCGATAAAATGTTGCATTTTATTGATAATTTTTAAACGATTCGAATCTTATCTTGCTTCATGTGTGAATTGCTTATACGGGATACTCGTATATGGTGGTAATTTTTACCTAACCATTATTTTAAGTTTCAAACTCTTGCTCATTGTAAAATACGTTTAAAATATGTAACATAATATAGAGAATGTTAGCTATTTGTGTACCTGTATGCATCTTCTACCTTTTTATCGATTGCGTAGGACACATCTGTGGAAAAGTACGAACAAAATTGGGAACTCCCTGTTCGTCGATTAATTATTGATGGAATTAAGGAAACCGTCTACCCTTGGTCTGGAAGACGACGTCCCGTGGCAGTTACAAGTAGCTTCGATATTTCTCAATAACCGTTAATTACGTAAATCTAAGATTTACGACCTCGCAGACGGAAGATCGGGTCTTAATTGACGGTTTTCCCCGGGGAAATATTCTTAATGCTGGGGAAAACCGCACGGAAAGTCGGTGGAAAATAAATGCACCTCGCGATTCGTGCAGAATAATGCGGCTCTTGTCGATGAGCGTAAAACTTGAGCTACTACGGCAAACTTAGTAAACACTTCATTTGCTCCCCGGTACTTCTGTTTCCTCGCGCTCGTTTATCAAATAATTATCCCGACAAAGGATGGGCGGACTGGTTCGCAATTTTACATTGAGATGGCGCACAAGATAGCTTAGTCAGTAAACAAGCTGCAATTTATAAAATAAACTTATAGTGTGTTATCTTTCGTGTTCTGCTTTTTAAACAGTACAAGGGTTTAAATATAAGAAGTCGTTAATATTTCAAATAATATACTTTTAATCTGTCACTGTTCTAAGGAATTGTAGTTATTTTATTGTTTTTATTATATGTATACGAATCAAAGAGCTATCATTATGTGGAAATCGTGTATAAATTCCTCTATTTTACTTGGTACTCATGGTTATTCGTCGTAATATGAGCTTTGTTTTGGTTCTATTCTGAAAGTGCTTTGAAGTACAGAACCGGAAATTGGGTTTTGACGTTTCCGTTAAGCTCCAACCGAAATAGAATGATTTGAATAATATATAGACTTCATATTCTTAACGTTGTGGATCTAAATAAACTGGAATAATTTAAACAGTTCTATATTTCTTTATGGGTAATATTTCCTATATTTATCGCTTCTAACGGATTGTGAGACTCGAGAAAATTCTCTAGTCGTAAGTCGATTCAGATATGTTAACGAAAAGAGTTCAACCTTGTCGATGTATAATCTTAACTAGGGAGACTAGCGATCACAAAAACCTTCAGTACCATTTAATACGCTTTTCTTGAAAGGTTTGCATACTGTCTATTGCTTTCCCTTAGTACTCTACAGGACATCTTGATGCTCCGCTTCAAACTTTGTCATCTTTCAGTTATACCGCAACTATGTCTGAGAATCGCTCACTCATTCGTATACACTATAGCAGTAAATTACGTATATCTCTGATTAATAACCTACAGAATGGCTTTAGAAAAGATAGCTCTATACTAGACCAATTAGCAATACTCGTCCACCAGATTCAAGAAACTTTAAGTTAAGAACAACATTGAAAGAACTTTTGACACAGTAAAACTGGGCGAAACACTATCCAAAACAACAGGACAGCCAAATGGTGTCCCACAAGGCTCTATCATCAGTGTCACCTTATTTTTAAAAGCCACCAACGAAATAACTTCGGAGATAACCATCCTGTAAAAGCAACACTATTTGCGGATGACATAACCATTTTCTGCAGAGGGAAAAATTTTAAATCCATTCAACAACACTTACAAAGTTGCCTAGACACCCTTCGAAAGTGGACCCAATCAATTAGTTTACGTCTGTCGTGCCAACAAACTAAATGTATGCATGTTTACAAATTTCATAATCGTAACTATCTACCCAGCCCTGAATTAACAATCAATATCACAGCTGTAACTATACTTAAGAGTAATTTTTGATAAGCTCAAATTGAAATTCCATGTGGATCACAGAAAGTGCTTATGCTTGAGAAGCATATTAAATATAAAAAATCACATGGAGGTTTTAGCTACTCTTATCGCTAGAGTACAGCGACACAATGCGTAGTTAGGATAGTCAATAAATGAAAACCCGACCTGGCGTTATCTAAGACGCTGCAAGTCGGACAGCAGTGCCGTAGCTTTAGATACGTCTGGTGGCAGGTGTCTTCCCCAGGTCCAGAAGACAGATGTGAAATACGCAGAGACCGCCTAAATAGCTATTTGGTCGCCGAAGAAGGTACAAAACCGGAGGAACTGAAGAGGACTGTAAACGCACTAATTCTCTATTATGCCACGCGAAGCAAAAAATTACAATTCATACCCGTAGGCGGAAAGCTGGTGTAGAAGAAGTCGGCAAGCCAAACAATCCTTATTCCTCTTAAACCCTCGCCGACAGTGATCCGCTTTCTAAGAACGCGGGAAGACAAGTCTCGAAATTCTTGGAAAAAACCGAAAAACGCCTCCGCCCTAAAGTTCGATGCGTATAATCCCAATGAGGTACTAATTTGAAATTTTCGAATTTTCCTAAAAATTAACAAAAAATGCAACCTGCTCTGCACACAGGCCCGTAAAGCGACTTAATTCCAATGAACGACATGGCTATATCTGAAAGAAAATCTACCAAAAAAAATGCGATCATACGGTGGTATGTGACCCTTCCGTTTAGAAAACTATGTAGTATCTTTTATTTATGTTTAGCTATTCTACTGATACCAATTAAACTGCTTTTTGATCTGAACCGATTGCGTTCATATAATCAAACCGCAGTTGGCTTAACTTTATAAACCTCTACTTGATTCATTTAGACTGTATCATTGCTCATATATAATTGTCAAACCTTTTTATGCCGGTTCGTGTTTATGCTTTAGTTGGGGTTTTTTAAATTTAAAACGATAAATCGCCTGCATGATGCTTCTGTGACCGCCTGCATTAATTCCGAGCAGCAGTTAATCGTAGGAAGTGCTTAATCCGCTTCGTGAGGCACGATTTGCCAATTTATTACACAGCAAATGGATAGCAGTTTCATAACCCGGAATGGCAAAAAATCCGAATCATAAATTAATGGAATAGTAAATTGTGCCACACGTAAAGCGTCTCTTTTGTCACGCGCGGAATCGCCACGCTCACGCGATTCCCATCTTTTGTGCAACTTTCCTTGAAAAACATGGCGGATAACTATCCCACTTAGCAATCGCATCTCCATCCGATTCCGTGCCGAGAACAGTGCAATTATTGCGCTCTGAATCATCCCTGTGATTTTCATTAGCAACCCTCAAAATGGATTTCTTTCATGCTGCCCTAATTTACCCTGCACCGGACTGAATTGCAATTCCTACTTGCTGGAGCTCTCGCTCAGCAGTAATGCAATTGATCGGGGTTTCTTGCAGAAGAGTGAATCAGCGGAACTGCCCCAAGTTTGCTCAAATGGTGTCGTTATTTCCTTCAATGGTGTCCTCGCGACGGCACTAAAGATTGCAAAACAAATGTTATGTGCTTCCAAAGTTCACACTATTATCGAGCTGCAATAAGCGTTGGCACACATAGAGGAAATTCTCAGTCGCTTTATCTCTTTTGACGCATTTAATAGCATTTTTATTTCTATTTGTGGATAGTGGAAAGTACGCTTATTCTCGCATCGCTCTGTTTGATAGGTGTGAAGGGTTGTCTAAAGCTTTCAGAATGGGAAACGTAAAGCCTCGAGATAATAGTAGGTTTTTATGCTAATCCATCAAACCAGTGTCGAACTTTAAAATATGTTTCATCAAGAGGCAAAGCACGAAAACGTTATGTAAAAATACACAAGTTAAAACATTTGATGGTAAAGTGTAGTATAGTGAATGAAATCCCCAAATACGCATGTACAAAATATGGATAAATATAACCGGTAACGGCACTTTAAACACAAATATACGGTACCCCCATCCAAGAAAAGCGCTCGTCGCTGCTTTCCAAGAATACTTCGACACTCAGCATCACTCCGTTTGCTAGTACAATGAAATGTCATGAACCAGTTATTTATAAAAAAAAACTTTTTTTTTCCTTCAGCCATACCTTAAAAGTTGATGTTGCCTTCATTTTCGGAGGACCTATCGTATGAGAACGATCCAAGACTTCAGGAAGGTTCCTGGCGAACGGAATCGTGTACACGTACTAACATACGTACATCACACAGCACGTTTAGGCACCCCTCAATACGAGGGAGGGATCTAGTGGGCTGGGGTCTTCACCAAAAGATGCGCACAGCCGAGACGGAGATTTGGTATAGTGGGTTCATTAGTCGGTTGACTCGAATTTTAGAGATATTTGACTGAGAGTGATTTTCGATATGAGGGAATTTTAATGCTTCGTACACTTCGTGTCGAAGTAATATAAATTTCAGCGGATTTTGACTATAATCATGATAATAGTGATATTTAGACTCATGTCTAACTTCTTAAATATTTCAATGATAAGCTACCGTATAACTGAGAATGTACAAAGCAGTGGTGTTTTAAATATATGCCAGATACAGAAACTATCATCATCATATAGCAGCTATGAAGCCCAATATTGGACATCAGCCTCCTCATGTTTTTTCCACAATGTTCCATCCTCCGCTGATCGAAGCCAAAGATTTCCCATAACTTTATCGATATTGTCTCTCCATCTGGCTTCTTCTGCCCTGCCGTGGTCTCCACTCTGTCACCTTCTCAGTCCACCTATCATCACGGTTCCTCATTAAGTGCCCCGCCCACTGCATTTTAAGCTTACAATACGATGTGCTACGTCTACTGCTTTTGTAATATTCCATATGTGCTCGTTTTTTAAACGGTCTTGTCATGTTTCGCTGGCATCTTTTCAACTTTTCCATTGTCCCTTATTTAAGACCATGTCTCGCATCCATATGTAAGGTTGGCAGGATGCATTGGTTATAGCCCTTTGTCTTTAGATATTGTGGTAGTTTTGTCTGAAATACTTGTCTTCTTAGTTTACCAAATGCAATCGATGCCAACTTGATTTTTTGGCCGAAATATATATATTCCCCCACAACTTCTATCGAGTCTTGTCTCATTATTATAGGTGTTGCGGTGTTTGTGTTGAACATGGTCTTTATTTTAATGGTGTTAATTTTGAGACCTATTTCCACAGTGGGTGTCTGCAATTGCCTGAGCATTAGTTCGAGGCCAGGCATGTTGTTTGATAATAGCACGATGTTATCTGCAAATTGTAAATTCGATAGGACTTCGCCTGTTATTCCAGTTTAAGGTTTTAAGTGCATCTTCTAAAGTGTGAATAATTTAGGACAAATGGTATCCCCTTGACGCATACCTCAGTTTACTGGAATGGGGAAAATTCCTTCATAAGTTTGCATTATAATTTTGGGGTAGTCGTATAAATCATCGCTTAGCTGTACATATCTGTAGTCAATTCGGCATCTCTTTAACGCACTAGTGATTGTCCAAGTCTCTATCTACGGTATCCAACGCTTTATCGAAGTCTAGAAATGACAAATATAAAGGTTAGTTACATTCGTGGGATTTTTCTATGATTTGACGTAATGTAGGTATGTGATCTATCCTGCTATATCCTTGTCTAAATCCTGCCTAGTCCGGCGTCTGGTAGGCATCCAATTTGTTTCAGACGCGGTTGGCGAGGATTTTGGTCATCAATTTATTAATGAAGGAGAGCAGTGTGACAGGTTTATAATCTGCTACATTTTTGTCGTCTTCTTTTTTAAAAATCAGTAACACTTTTCAAGTTTTCCAGCCTTCAGGTATTTTGCTTAATTCGATACACTGATTATAGACTAGTTGGCGGTAGTATAACAGTTTATTACTACTCATTTTCACCATTTCTATTAATACCACATCCAGACCAGCTACTTTATTATTTTGCATTTGTTTCATTGCTGCTTTTATTTCGTACTTACAAATTGGTGGGATGTCTTCGGTGCTATGACGAGTTAAAGTTGCTTTCCTTCCAGCAAGGCTATTTTGTGTATCAGGTACTACAGATATGTGTAAGTACCGGTAAAACTGCTCAAATTGTTTTAAAATTCCTTCTCTGGTATTTATGGTTCTTCCAGTGTCGCGTCTTATGATTATTATTTCCTTTTTACCTTCGCCAAGCTCTCTCCTGAATACTTTAGGTCCTTCGTTGTCTTCTATTATATTCTGAGCCACTCTTTCGCTGTATTCTTTAATGTCTTCTCTTATTTTGATTTTAATCTTTTTATTTGCCTCTTTGGCCTACTCTTCTGTCAAGTTTTGTCCTATTATCCTTCTACCCCTTATCAGATTTCTTGTCTCTTTCCTGATTTATATAACTAGTTAGAACTATACATTGAGAAGTGCATAGAAATGTTAACTGTAGTGGCACGTGATGTTCAGGCAAACTTAACCAAGGTGGTACCAATCTGTAACAATGCAAAGTACAAATTTAATATAACACAACTTCAATCACGCTAACCACGAAACTTTAAAAAAATGGAATTTATTAACCAAAGCACATGTACACAAACCTAAAAGATATATTCAATGTAATTTCTTATATCGTCTGCAGGAACTGCAGTTTTGAAGCGGTTAGCCAAATGTGGCTATGCAGATGTGTTTGGAATATGTATTTGTGTTTTAATTACCGATTTTGACATATCTTGCATATTTGCATTTCTAAAATGAATTAAGTCTGCTATAGTTATTTATGGAAAAAACCCTGTTCTTCGAAGATCATTGGTTAACCTACGTATGAAATATGTTCTTTGTCTAAACATATTGCAATGGAATGCTAGCTCTTTACCTAATTGTTTGTTATTATTTAATTAAATATTAAATTGTTAGAGCCTCCACACAATATTTTGATAGGACTAAAATTAATTCTCTGGCTGATTAAAATGTAACTCGTATTTACTTTACTTGTCAAAATAAATGGTTATATGCCCGTTTTTGTATTTTATCTACCTGCAAATAATGATAAATAACCGCTAGCTCTCAAGTAAAGCAATCACTCTAACTCAGTTGGGTTCCTGGTTGTTTGTGTAATTATTTGAGTACGGTTCTGTTTACCGCTTTAGTTCCACTACGCAGAAGCAAAATATTTGAAAGTAGGTCAAATGTTACACAAAATGGATACTGTATGCAAGATTGTTTTATATGAGTTTAAAACAAAGTGAAATTATCAAAATTCGTACAGGTATTTATTTGAATTTTTGCGCTTTGGCGGCAGTAATTATCTTGTGTTTTCAGGCAATTGATTGTCGATGACGTCAATGGGACGCTGCTGGCGGAAATTAGCAATTGTTTCAGACGCGTCCGGTTTCACCCTCGCATAACCTCAAATAATGGAATTAGCTTGTTTTGCGAGCTGCACCTCCTCTATAGCCGCGGAAATGCTTGGATCTTCTTAACTAATGTCTCCTTTATCATGCACGTAATTTTCCCGGTCCTAACGTTGATAATTTTAGCCAAATTTTGGTACCTGATACTTCGCCGAACTCCTCGGGTCGCTGTAGTGACGCCGTTGTGATGCTGGAGCTGCTACGGTCCCGCTTGATGTGAAACCTCTTGGAGACGTTGTTACAGGGCTGCTCTACGTCCTGGAATCTTCCCCTCTAGGCTGCGATGATTTCCTTGGCTACACGCAGTGATCTAAAAATTGAGCTGAACGGCTGCTAACTTCTCGGAAGGGCCCCTTCATGGTACTTCTAAATTTTTGAGACGGAAACTCTTGCAAACGATATCATACCAACTGGGATATGCACTTATTAAATTGGTACACTTTTTATGTCGAAAATTGCTCATTTATTATATAAAAATATGACTTAAAAGTGGAGCACAATTTACATTGTCATTTCTTCTATTTTTTTCAGTTGTTCTCCCCATATATATAATACACATATATTGCTAGTAGGGCCTAGAAACGTCAGAAAACATTACGGCGCCGACATAGTCTCACTTAGAGTATAACGCGTCTCGTGCGCATGCGTGAGAATTCGAACTCCGCCTTTAGAAGCGAATTTTAAACTTAACCACTTCCCCATTGGCCGGACGACGCCGCCGCGCTTGCACACAGCTCACCATTATACATTGAAGAGTTGGTTGTCTGTCTCACTTCCTTGGTAAGTTTCCCACTCATAGCCGCTAGCAATATAGTAAGTATTAGATATATGGTTCTCCCCTTGCTTTATAATGTCTTGTCTGCTTCTCACAATTGCTATTTTATGCCTTTTTGCCTGCCTTCTTAATTGCTCGTTGCAACATTATTATTTTTCTGGCTTCTTATACCATTTTTTTAGAACCCTCACAAAATATCACTGTTTCGTTTAATTGAATTCTACGCTTCATTTTCTTGCACATAGCAAACCTTTTTGTAATGAATAAATTCTTTTGGTTCGGCTATTGCTTTTGCACAAACCTATTATTTAAATTGATCCGACAGTCAACTTAGACCCCTGTGAGAAATGAGCTTTGCCTTATGCGTTCCTTATTCAATTACTACTCTATTACTGGCATCTCTTTACCAATGCATTTATTCTGTCAAATTCAAATTTTAGCCTTGCAGTTATATAAAACACCTCAACCCTGTGCTTTTTGAAATTTTCATTAAATTGGCAATCGCTCCCAGAGTTGAATCTAGGGCCTAAGACCATTTCAATATATATTTTTTAAGCTATTTTTTATCATTTTTTATGTTATTAGTTGACGGTAATACAAAGAGGGAATATAGAATAAATAACGGTATCATGATATAGGTACAAAGTTGAGTTTGTGTGTATATCAGCTCTAATTTGAGTGATCTAATTCGATATCAATTGAGCAAAAACAGAAAAAATTATGGAAAGAATAATGGAAAAAACAAAAAGGGGCCAATAAAGGAATTCAGAAAGACCAACAACTGGCGGGGTGGAATTGAGGAACAAAACAGAGAGAGAGAAAGGAAATAATATAGTGATAAAAGCTGTTAAACTTAACGGAACACACTTAAATTAGAGGTACACGAAAGAAAGAAACGGCGTGGTAGACAGAAGAAATTAGCAACTAGTGAGAACAAAGAAAAATAAATGGAAGGCATACCTAACAACCAGGAAACAAGAAGTTTATGAACAGAATAAGAAAACAAGGAGAGAGGTTGAACTAGTAGTAAGAGAAAAGAAAGAAAGAACCTGGATGGACTTTGGAAATAAAATTAAAGAGGCATACGAGCTATCCAATTATACAGATTTACTAGCTGGATGGTTGAGGAGATTTTCTAAAAATATGTTAATTTTAACAATCAGTTCTATGTATATTTTAGATTCTACTATTTTATTTTAATTCATTAACATTGAGAAAATGAGGTACTTCGTCATTTTGATATTAAAAATAAAGGCACAGTTTACTCCAGTGCCGCTCTTAACGCTTTCTGACGGTCTTCTTAAGGGGTGTACGTTGTCGCGAATTCGTCTAACGTCGTGGTGACTGACAATCATTTTAGTCAAAATACACTTGTACACAAAGAATAAAGCTGCTGTTGCGAGATTAATAAGAGTACTTACGTACAAATAATTGCATGTTTACAGAATAACTTAAGTCTTATGAGGCTACTTATTAACTACTAAATTCTCAGTTCAGTTTGATCAAGAAAACTCGGTAGGCGTTCTCAAAATTTCTAATAAGCCTGTCAGAGCAACTCTTAATTTCGGACTTGTAAAGTCACGTACATGAACGTGACAATGCATAATGGCTCCATACTGCTATATATTCTTGAAAATTGTAGGTTTGATACGCCAAAATGTGTCAAGCGGTCGACACCTCGCAAATGATCTCTCATAAAGTTTACAACTGTACTAAAAGAATTTGCTCTAACCGGCCCGTATTTTCACCCTCATTTTTATGGCCGAGTAGCAATTGTTGCGCTTCTGATCACGTGCTAATAATCTAACTTTGCCCAATCCTTCGGCCTACGAGGTAAACCCTGTATAAATTTACCCTTGTGCTTCCGTGAGATCCAAATACTTCCATTGTCCCAGAGAAAGGCACATTCTAAATATCAGCTTTCAGTCGCCTGTTGTAACTTTTATATGACAAATTTGCCTTCTAAATTCTACCTTAAAAATATTTACGTTGCATATTGCTTATGGCGAACTAAAGTACAGTCTATTCGTACAACCGCGTATAGTCCATTTTCACACAAGAACGCAAATCGTAACAACGTATATAAATAGAATTCTGCCATAACTATTAAACTTGCACTACATTGACGTAGATATTATTAATATTTATTGTATATAATGGTAAACGATATCGAAAAGGTAACTGTAACCTAGTTAGTAAAGTTACGATATTGTAAAAATATGGGAAACTATGATGAAAATATCTTCAATTATTCAAGCAAATGCGTTCTGAAATATGATAAACTAAGAAGGAATATTCATATTGTATCTGCCCTTGAAGATTAAAAAAAAATAACAATCTAATAATTTTCATAATTACCAGAACAAAATTAAATTAGAGACAATAACTTTTTAGGTAAACTTTAGGCATTCGCTGTTCTCATTAGTAATACTGCGGAAATTAAACTATGTCCAGTGTTATTATTGTCTACGACAGAGAAAGTATTTGAAAATTGTTGAAATATGACAATTCGGATCCCACGGGCTTAGACTTTGTATGATATAAAAATAGTAGACTACATATTCACATACTTTAAATTTAATAGCCACAATATAAGCAGAATTGGGTTTAGAAATTTAGTTTGAAAGTATATTATATCAATCAAATAGTTTCATACTACTGCATTACTCTTATAAACGTATGCTGCCGCAACGATTTAAATTACTTACTAGTACTACGCCACTGCTAAATATTTCCTGAATGCAAAATTAATGAGATAAGACGATTTTTCAAGCCAAAGCAGTTACGTTACAAACTTTGAAACTTCTTAAGCATTTTTCCATCTTTAATGCCATAATTTGTATATATTTGGAATAAAATTAATTAAAGTTGGGAAACTTTTCATTAGCAGGACGGGCATCACGTCGTAGGCACGGCGAAGAATTTCACTAATGAGAAATCTTCGAAACTTGCGGAATACTTGGGCCCACGGTGCTTGCATTTCCTCTTTGCGGCCGTTATTAATTCGCTTTTTCCCGAAATACACCAGCAGCGTGTACCAGATCTCCGTTTTTCGAGGCCAACACTTGTTGGAGCAGAGAAGCCGAACCAATCTTCTCAAGTGGTAGCCGTATTTATTCCTCTTTTCATTCACTTGTCTTGCTTCGTATCCGTCACAGGCAGACCCGGTTAGGTTTCCTACAAAACGGACCCGTGATCTTTGCTTTCTTAGATATGCCTTTGAAGGTATTCACCGCGCTGTCAAAATGCTTGAAATGGGGTGTTGAACTCGGCTGAATTAAGTCTTTACTTCCCCTAAATGGTTGCTGGAAAAAATTGAAGCATTTCCAGGGCTTCCAGATGTTCAATTGTGTGTGGCAGTATTGAAAATGCAGCAATACAGCTTTGACGGGATATAAAATGAAATATCAAACATGCTGGCAATGTAATTGATTATTATTATGAACTTTATTCCTGCATGCCTTACGATTTTTTTACAGCTCTTACAAATACAAAGTAAAGGCAATTACGACTTCGTGGCGGTGGGAGCTGGTCTGGGATAAAATTATATAAAAATTTATTCAAATCTCAACCTGCAATTATTGAAGTTAATTGCTTGATACTGTCCGTAACCATCCTAATGAGAGCAATGAGAATGATACTCGAATGAGAAAATATTCAAAAACATGTTTTGCAGTGGATAGCTTTATCAGAAATTTTATTTTTGTCTAGACTTTTGTCATCAAGAATTAATATGTGCCTGATAGTTTGCTTGGAAGCAAAACCTAATATTAATATTTGCAGAATTGCGCTTATAAAAGATTTATCCTAAATTTACACATTTTTCTAGACTTCTTCGCCAAGAAATTTGATAATTTCTCTAGAAGGGAAATCAAAAGTCAAATCTTTAAAATTTTGAAACAAAACATTTGAAGCTATAGAGTTGAATGCCTCTTTATAGAGATTTATACGCCTAGGAGACAGTCAGTGTCTTAGAGACTTCTTCGTGGTTGATTTGGTGATTCTAAACTGTTTATAGATGAAATGAAAGGTTGGAGGAACTCAATGAGAAGATTAATTTTAATAGTAAGTCAGATTAATGAAATGGTTCTTGCTAACTAGTAAACATATGGACACCTGTTGCCGTACAGCGACAACACAAAATTTGGTTAAAACTAAAATAACTTTAATAAATTTAAAGCCTGCAAAGTACCATTCAAAGGTGGTTCAGCTGAATAAATTCAAATTACGGGTAATATGTAAATAACACCAAATTCTCTATACGCAAAGAAAGATCTTTGGATTCAATCGAACAGTTTAGCAATGAATTACTATTATATACATAATACTAGGTTCGTTAGATTTAATATGAACCCAAGATTTCAATATTTGTTACATAAATTAGTTTTACAGAGGATTCAGTGGACAAATAGTATACGGTGATTGTGCAAACGAAAACGGATTTAACTAAACAAAAGCGCTCGGAATCGACTTAGTGAGTTAGTAGAAATCCCTAATTGAAAAGGCATCACCTAAAACATGTAAAAAACTATTGAGTAAGTAACTAACGACTTCCGGGATTGGACTGTGTCGTTATTGAGGTCGAATAACTCAACGTTTTGCCCACTTTCGTAAGGGGCTTCGTCAGGACGAAAAGCAAAAGAGCACGGTAACTCAACGTGTTAACGTGTAAAACTCTTGTCTGACAAGAGGGGCGTAAAGGTCTCCGCAATCAACTATTGAGTAAAATTATTTACAGGTTTCGTTATACGACGAGGTCTCGCCGAAAAAATGGTATATGGGTCTTATGCAAGCACAAAAGGACTTGACTAAATAAGAGCGCTCGGAATCGATTCGGCGAATTAGTAAAAAGCCCTAATTGGAAAATCAGAACCTAACATTAAAAAAAAGTATTCAATAGAATGATTCACGGGTTCTGTCGTACGACAAGGCCTCACCGAACAGACGCAATTACAGATATGATATTGTTTATCGCATACAAGCTGTTCGAACAGTCTCCAGATAGCACGCATATGTCGGCGAAACCACCCGTCCTCTATTCTTGACACAGAAAATACAGCGTAAATTCCGAAAATATACAAATAAAATGCAATTCGTTAATTACTAGATATAAATTATCAAGCAATTGGTATTAGTAAACTACTGATGGTTGTTTTGCTACTTATAAAATTATCATGAATTTAGAATCTACAATAAGCGGTTCCAATGACAGTGCCAAACGCAAGCGCAGTTGGTGCACCCTCGAGTACTCCAAAAGTGGAATAAAATTATACCCCTGATCTTTATTCGCCGACGACTTGCGTTGAAAGATAGTAGACATTTCAATCGGCCAGAATGGTTTTATGCTAACTGGTGGTAGGGTTTTCATCGGCATAGGATAGACGGTGGACACCAATGTACGGCTTCTTGAGTTGAGTATTCAACGATTATTAGAGCCACTCACAGATGACATATACAACATTGGGGTTACTTGGAAACCGCCTTAAAATCAATCCGACAGTCTCAGGTCACAATCTAGCATGAAAATCCTGAAACAAATACATAGGCTCAGCAGTTCAACATGTGCTCGAAATACGTTTTTTTACAAATGTTGTGTAATTAAATTTATTTCTGTGTTATATTTTCCAATATTAATCTAAATCTAATAATCCCACTCCATGCAAATAAATACATGTTTAAAAATATATTAAGGACATCAAACCGAAAAGATACCCAAGGTATAAATTTAATTTTGTTAAAAAAATCTGGGCTGCCTTCATTCAACGCCACTTTCGTCCGGCATTGACATTATCGCCGACGTATCGATTTGCCGTCGTGTCCGTCGTCTTACTAATTATAGCATTCATTGATGAATGGAAGCAGTCGTAGGCGCAAATCTGATTAACAGAACTATACTTGACGATTACTTGCTGCTAGTTGGCTTCGCACATTGCTCCGAATTTAATTAGCGTTAAATATTGATGGATGTAACCAATATCTATCCATTCACGCAGAAGACATTTGACGAAATTATTTCTGCTGCTTGACTGAATAATTCCAAAGACACTTGTTCGTTATTAATCGTTTCACATTTATTATTTTTGAACAGTGTTTTGTCATATTTGAAGGATATCTGAAGCTGGGAAGCTATTAAGAGGTCAGATTGTAAGAAATTGAATTTTCTGGAGGCAATGCACTATATGTGATGTCTGTGAAACCATGTTAATTGAAATATCAAGGTTAGAAAATTTAAATACGATATTATAATTCTATTACTGCTCTATCGTAAATGATTCAACACAATAATATTTTTGTGCAAGAGCGTTGAAAAGTTTATTCTTAGGGACATAATTACGGCGGCGCAATTATCGGCGTAGTTGCATAAAAAATTGATAATGTGTTTTTGATTATAATATGCATTGCGATTGCTGTTGTGTATGCCACGTTCACGAAATGTTTGGCTTCCTCGGAATAATTTAGCGGACTCGACTACGTCTCGCCAGCCCCGCATTCATCGGTACACCAAACAGTCATTTCGCGGCCTAGGTATACAAATGC
Organism: Agriotes lineatus; assembly: GCA_940337035.1. Classification (NCBI taxonomy): domain Eukaryota; kingdom Metazoa; phylum Arthropoda; class Insecta; order Coleoptera; family Elateridae; genus Agriotes; species Agriotes lineatus. Next base: position 196,666 of record CALNHX010001518.1, read on the forward strand.
CTATTATGATTTTTTAGTGCCTTGATTTTTTCCGATAGAAATCTAATTCCTTAAATTTTATTTAGTGTAAAACGAAACGACCCAAAAATATGTTTTTATTTTATTATCAGATAATAGGGACTTTAAGTTTTGCACCAGATGAATTTTCCAAATGGCTACTGTTGAAATTGTTACCTTCAACACTTTGACTTTAAAAAACAGCAATAGAATGTTGAATAATTTTTGTGTTACTGCTGCGCTTTCATTTCTTATAAATATTCAATGTTGTAACTGTTTTGACGTACGCTGTGTTCTTAAACTGCTTCCCGAGTACAAGATATGAGGTGTTTAGATCTTGGCAATTTACCGATTGAAGAAAAAGTTATTCCAGCACTACAGCACTGCAACCCCAAAAAAAGGAGGAGCCATAATCCATCACGTGGTACATCGGAATATTCACGATGAAAATATAATTCCACTGGCGTGGAAAATGCTGTATGATGCTAGAGGATAACCATAAGCTCCTTTACAGCGGAGTACCGGAAGAAGAAAAAGCAAGGGCAGTGGTTAGGTGCATAGTAGAGAAGGAGAGGACAGTATAAATGGCACTATATTTCAGAAAGATTAATGGTAATCAAATTAAAGGTGAATAATAAGGAAATGCTATAAGTAGGGGTTGCTTCTGGACTAAATGAAGAGGCAAATACAGCAGTTAATGAGGCATTCTGGCACGAAGTGCAGGAACTAATAAAGGAAAGAACGGAACGCTTATATTTAGCAGTGGATTTTAATGAGAGAATAGAACACGATATAAGGGATACTAAAGGAGTTATGGGGCAATATAGCGCTAGCTTGAAACAATAATGGAACTAGACTGATAGAGTTTTACCTAATAGTGTGACAATAGCAAACTTTTTTAAACACAAGGACATCCATAACTCTACACGTGAAGAGCCGAATAGAAATGAATCGTTGGTAACTGATTATATCATTGCGGAAAAGTCTAAGAGACGGAAGATAAAGGATGTAAAAGTACAAAGAGGGGCAGATACAGGAGCCATCATTACTTGTTGGAAGCAAGAATCGGCCTAATAGAAGAACAGTCGCAAAGAGGTCCGGAAGAGATAAAACGCCCAAAATCAAAAATAAGAATATTGATTAAAAGATAGCGAAACTGAAGAAACATACAAGAGAAAGATGATAGAAGAGGAAGAACAGTATTACAGGGACACGCGCAGAGACTTAGAAGAAGCGTCGCGGAAGTTTAAAACAGCACTATCAAGAGCAGCGGAGAAGGCTTGCGGAATAGGTAGAGGGAAGGAGAATAAGAAACAAATTGCTTCGTGGAAGAATGAAGTAAAGGCAGAAGCCAGGAAAAGGAAAAAATGTGGAAAGATTACCTCAGCGACAAATGCGAGATACAAAAAACAGGAGACGAAAGCAAAGAGCATGGTGACAGAAGCGAAGAAATCCACATAAATAGAATATAAAATAGGAAGAGAAAGATACCAGTATAATAGGTAATTCAAAACACCAGGAGGATAAAAACAGGGAAGAAGAAGCAGAGAGCAGGATTCAGAAGAATAATTACACGTTAGAAGAACATATAAGAGAAATATAAGAAAAATAATGGAAGAAGAATAAAAATAGGCAAGGCCGTTGGACACGTTCGCATATCACCAGAAATGCTAAAGCATATGAGAGAACCCGGAATAAAATTAATGCACAAGGATTTACGTTAGCGTGGACATATAAAAGAGGTTTAAAAGATTGGGAAGTGGCACTCCCGCTGTTCAGAAAGAGAAATGGTAGGAAATGTGGGAACAACAAGGGAATATTATTACTCAGCGTTCCAAGTAAATTATATCAAAGAATAATCTGGAAGGCAGGTTGGGAGCAGTTATAGAGCAACAGCTGAAAGACTCCCAAAGTTGATTCAGACCGAACCATGGAACTTAATGACCTCTCATCTTTGATATACGTACTATAAATAACTTAAAAAGACTTTGGAGCATAACCAGAAGACCTACCTATGTTTTATAGATCTAACAAAGGTGTTCGACAGGGTATAGAGAGAAGGTGCATGGAAATTTCTACGAAAGAAGGAACTAGCAAACGAGCTAATTATGGCGATTAGGAGTATATACAGGAACAACCGTAAATATATGAGAACGATGAACAGACAGTCATGAGAATAGATCACAACAGAAGGTGCAAGGCAATGAGACACTTTAATCCCCCTACTATTCATATCATAACCTTAATGAATGAAGTGCTGAGATTTGCAAATTTTCAGAATATAAGAATAGGGGTATGTGCCTTTGCAGACTACATAGTAATATGCGCAAACACAGAATCAGGAATATTTTAACATATAGAAAGATAAGCTAAAGAAAAGCAAGTATAAAGTTTCAAGTATTGTATAACCGAAGGAAATTAACAAGGTCAACAACACAGGTAAGATGTATTATTACGCCCTAAAAAAACCCATTCATGAACAAAAAAGAGATCTCAAAGGAAACGAAGCTAGCGGTGTATAAGTTAGTTTATACTGAAATGGTATTAAGCCCACAATTTGGCTCTGTTGGCAGTGCAAAATTTTTAACCAAGTCAATAAAGCACAGAGTTAGAATATTTTATATAATTGCAATTTGAAACAATAATAAAAGTATTAAATGCATTGGTAATGAAATGCGAGAAACAGGAATTAGTCGGGTAAAGGCACGCAAAAGCAAAGCATATTTCAGAGGGTTTGAATTTGGCTTTTGAATAAAGTAATATAATTAAAATGATAGGTGTGTGCATATGTAAAGCCAGACCAAATGAAAGTAATTGACACAAAAGGTTGTTATGTGCATATAAATGAGCGTAGTTATCAATAAAAGCAAAGGACAGTAAAAATTGTGACCAATCTGAAGGGTAAAGCAAGATGAAGATAATCTAGAAAATTGCAAAGAGCAATCCTGAATGTAGGCAACAGAAGAGAAGCAAGCGACGTGTAAAATGGTGGTCTCAAAAACCAGTGCATTAATTAATAAAAATCAAAGTGCAAGAGAGCAGAGCAGTGAAATTAAAAACGTTTGTGAGTGCAACGCTAAAGAACAATACCGACGAAAACTTGACAGGTAGGATCCATCTGTAATTTGGCGTCAGCGTATGGGAAAGCAATTAAAATACGAGATAGGACCTTGCTGAAGAGGCATAGCGCTTTTCCAAGGGTCCAGATACGCTGTAATAATCCGTAAAAGCCTTGGCGTCAGTAACTTTTGCGAAATTGGCCAGAAACAAGCTTCATAAACAAGTGAATGTTGGCGTGGGTCCTACATCATTATAACGAAAGCGAGGGAAATTGTTGCCAAGCGGGAATATTCGAATTATTTACCTGACTCGTTCTCACATTTTTTTGCGATTTTCAACGTTCAAATACACGCTGTACGCACAAACCATTTTGTGTTCATCTGTCAATTTACGAGGTTGTGAATTATTTACTAAGAACGAGCAAATGAGCTACGTTGAGACAAATAAAATTTAAAAATATAGCCCATTTCAGAACTCAACCTGAGATAAGGTCCCGGGTGGTGTAGCTTGAACAAGCGTCCACGTTTGATCAGCAGAGTTAAGCAACGCTCTCTCTGGTCAGAACTTGGCTGTAACTCTCGGCGCCTCGTGATACGGCTGCCACGGAAATAGTTGGTCCCGGCGGTCATAACAACATCATGACTGTCGTTAGTGGGGTTGGAAGTCCCCATAAATGCACAGCGACGCCTATAATTGGCCTAACGGCTGTTGGCTGGGTGGGAAATAAATAAATAAATAATTAAGCAGTTTTGTGTTTGCCGTGAGCTAAGCGTATTGAATATTGCAGTTAAATAAAATAGAAAGAGGGGTATTCAACCATTTTATTTGTGCAATTAATTATTACATTTTATTTTAACTAGCCTTAAATTACTGACAGGCAAAGTGAGCACAGTATAAAAATTAAACTGAGAATTATGTATGGATTTGCCCTAATTAACTTATATTAAATTTTGTCTAAAAATAAATAATACAGTCAATCAATTCATCGCAATATACTGTTTATTACATATAGGAGTGAAAATTGAATTTTATAACGCCATGACAGAAAAGCAGACTTCAGGTTGCAGGGATGAAATTCCTAAGAAGAATAGAAGGGTTACTTTGAAGGACAGAATAAGAAATTAAACAACTTGCTAGTGAAACCGTTGTTAAAAAGGTTAGACGAGAATCAGCTAAGATGGCTCGGGCAGGTCAGTAGAAGAAGTGATTATAGGCACTTTGGGATTGGCTATTGTGAGTCGAATTTTTCTTGTTTCAGTAGATTATCAAATTTTATTGCAACGGTTCTGTGGTTTTCCTTGAATATGTTAACATGCGACGTGTCGGATTTTAATAACCCCTAGTACCAGTGTTTGAAGAAGGTTCTTCACATAGCCTCTTTCATGATACATATTTACTATAAATATTAGTAGCAGTGGACTGACTGATGCAAGCGTCTGAATTTACAGTAGCCATTTTTCATTGTATTATCATCAACCATGTCAATTCTTCTCCGTACAAATGTTACATTTTTAGGAAGTGAACCAAACAAACTGAAGGGCTGTATTTATTACGAAATATTGAAGGATCTCTAGCTAGGGTTGGAATGTCTGATACTTCCTGAGTACCCTTGGTATATTACAAACAAATATAGAGAACAGTAACGATAAAAAATCTGTAAAACACGCTGTGTTTGATATTCGTGTAGAAGTAAACGAAGTACAAATAAAATATAAAAAAGAAGTTTTTGTTTTTTACCTTTATAATCTACATATATAAAAACGTGGTGCATATGCATGTAACGTCATCACGCCTAAACCACTGGACGTATCAAAGCCATATTCACACCACATGTTCGTTTGGTACTCCGATAAGTTTATCTTTTTTTTACCCGATCGAGATATTTATGGCCGATTTGGCTCATATTGAGAATATATTATGCTGGCTGCTCTTATTTATAAATTGAATTATATCTTTGAATCTCAAAATTATTTAATTATTAAAATTGATAGTGCCTTGAGACTCTTTCAGGGTGGTTCGATTTTCTAGTTACTTGTTAATTAAATTTTATTTTAACAATGACTTTGAATTGTGTAATGACATTAACTGTCAGCTTTCACGTCAAACAATGTGCTATTAATAATCTCAATCAAATATGACACATGTTCATTCTATTTTTATGTTATTGACTCAATATTATACGGTAAGTACTTGATTATAGTTAATTGCACTTTTTAAATTGTTTTTTATTTACTATAGCATCGATAGGACAAACCTAGAGCCCACCTTGAACTGCTTTCACTCTTTCTGTTCAAATATCACCTCCAAGACAGCACTTCTCCTGATGTCAACAGCCCGGATCCATATTAAGTCCTGCTTTGATGCACTGCTTATTGACAACAGCTGTCAACTTGTCAAACCCTTGGCTGCTAGCAGGAAAGATCGCATTCTACTTTACTAGTGATACTGCTACCTTCCAGAGACTCCCTCCTTCCGACAGCTTCACGGCAAGTTTGTTATCACAGATGATCCCCAATTAATATCCTTCTTCCTTAACTCCAACAGAATAGCTCGAATCCAGCAGTCCCTCTGCTATCCTCCGTCAACAGATCCACGTGTCCTCAGTACACCCTCTACAAACCCAGCACTTGACAATCCCCAAACCAATGTAACTTCTTATCAATTGTATTATTCAAAATAAACTAATTTCATTGAAATCTTATTTTCTTCTTGCTTCTTCTGCTTGCTTCTATGTAGTTTTACGACATTCCAATTCTCTTCAATAACTGTTACTTCATTAATAATAATCTTCTTTATATTTCTCTTAATTTTCAACTCGTAGATTTTGTTAAACCTTTTTTAAATGTGTTCACACACTAACATATTAAAAAATAGGGTAATTTCTATGTTTTTATTCAGATCGAAAAATTATATCAAAAGGTACATTCTATTTTTCTATGAGTTATTCTAATAATCGTAACAAAATCTGCTTAACTACTATGTTCTAGTTATTCCTGCCATCTAAAAATTAAATTTATTTGAGTCTTACCTACTTTACTATATTATTTTAATAGAAATTACATTTGTCATCGGTGATATGAGCATGTATTTACTTTATAATTTTCAAAACCCCTACAGAATACTCAAATGTTATCCCTTTCATCTTAATTTGTCTCAAATTCGAATTCTTTTAATGGAGTTTTTAATTCAAGCAGCCAATTCTTTTTAATATTTTCTAAATTGATTGTATTGATCTCCCAAATTCTATTTTTACATTTAATCTTCAGCCAAAACTACTCTTAATGTACCATAATAATATATTAGTTACGTGGAAAGAAATATTTTTACAAAAAATGGACCGGTAGGTGGCGCTGGAGTCGAGATATTTACGAAATGTGTATTTATGGTCTGATTTGGCTTATATTCAGAATATGTGTGTACAAAATATTTTTATGTACAAATACTTCCGATAGGTGGCGTTTGGGGTCTCACATCACTATTTCTATATTTATACACATTGAACCAGCTAGTTCGATATAATACTTTCAGAATCTATTTAAAAAATCGTTCCTGAGATTTCTCATGTCAAAAAATGCACATCACCCTAAAGAGGAGTTTAAGATTTTTTTAACGTTGCGTAAGTATAAACTTTTATATATGTAATTTATTTCCTTTTAATCTGAAGTATACAATTATTTTCCTGAATTTATGCAACGTATTTGTAATAATAAAGACGTATATGGAACACAATATTGCAGTTCATATACCTGCTTGCTAACTCTCATGGGCTAGTGAAAGTACGTCGATACATTTATAAGCAGCATACACGCAAGCATATGAATTTAGTAAATTCATTGCAGCAGTCTGTTTGGATTCATTAATCATTTTTACAAAGTCGACGTTTATTATCTTTCAATATTTAAAACTGCCAATGTATTGCCTTGCGTTATTGATTTTTTCAAAATGAATAAACCAAAATTGTTTGTGTAGGTGCACTCATCGTTAATTGAACAAAACGAACTATTCCACTGCTCGACACTTGCTTCTAGCAGTCAACATTGCATAAGATAGCTCTTGAACAAATTCTTTCGATATGGCCGAGTGTGTTTCTTAAACAAGTTGTGGTGACAGTAACGATGTTGAATTACGATTTCATCGCTGAAGCACTACAGATGTGGTTATTGTGTCTTGATAGGCAAATCAATCGATCAATAGAGATAAACGATTTTCTTTGCCGGCGGCATCGTAAACTTTCCCACGTTGTTTGAGTTTATGTCTCGGAGATGGCTTTTGAGGATTTTTTCGTAGCTTCAAGTGCATTAAAGTTGATGGCAGACCAGTGTCTAGTATTACGAGCCTGAGATTAAATAGAGTGTTGCACATACAGCGTGGTTGCGGATTTCATCTTTGTTGTGGCATAAAGGCTGTTTTTAAACAGCTATTTGACATTGCTTTAGAAGAAGCTTTCGTCTCTTATCAAACTCTTAATTCAGTAAAGACTGCAAATATTTTTATTTTTATCTTATTTTATAAATTTAAAATATAACCACAATAAATGTTGTTAAGGCTGAACGAATTGAGCATATGTGTACGACTACTGCAACAAAATGTTGTTAAAGCTGAACTAAATAAGGATACGTGTACGATTACTGCAATAGGCTTATAAGCCCTGCAGAATTGAAATCAATAATTTTTCGTATTTGGCAGGTAATTGTACCGTATTGTCGTGTCCTATTTGTAATTTCATATTTAGCTTTTGTTCTCACAAAACCATTTTTGTAAAATTTCAATATTTGTTAAACTGCATATATTTATAGTTCGGTACAATACATGTTGTTTACTACTTTGTATAAATTCCACTGGATAAGCAAAATAAGCTCAATTGCTACAGGAAAAGCAAATTAAAAAATTAATATAGTAATCTTATCCAATACTTCACAAGCAACACTCTATTTGGAAACAAATCATACATGAAAATAATATATTCAATTTTAACAGCTTAAAAAGTTTTAAATTTTATATCGAGCTAAAATTCGACTTACCAGTAAATTTTTAAGTAATCACTTCAGGTGGTATTTGATAAAAAAATATGATCAATAACTAATTTGTAACAGTGTCATATAAAAAACTCAATTATTGTCACTTAAATTATCATCTTAAGTTAATACTACACTGGTAGGGCGGTTCTTAGGGTACGCCAAATGACAGAAAAATAATAAGAAAATCAATTAAAGCTTCACATATATTAACTTGAACTTTTAAATTACACAATAATGAACTTTAAGTACACGAGGAATTGATAGCGGCAAGAGTGTCTCTTAACTCTTAAGGCTGCCCACCCACAAAGTTTTAATATTTATTACGTATAGTGCTACAGGTTGCAAACTGTTTTATTATTGCCTGCTTTCAAAAATCTACTCATCATAACAGCTTGCTTATAATTTAAAAACCGTTTCATGGATATAATACTTTTCAACTGTTTTACGGCTTGGCAGGAAATGGAATTAATTTAAAATGTTGACCAGTCAGTTACCCGTTTCTAATTTTTTTAAGTTAAAAGAAAATTATTGTTTTTAGTATCAACAAAATTAAAAAAAAATATTCGTCCTTTTAGTTGAAAATCTTACTTATTTTATAGAGCAAATATAAAATTTAATGATTTAATTATTATGAAACACATTAAAATTCGCTCAAAACAAAGTGCGCTATTACTATTTTGTTTGATTTCATGGCGGGCCGATTTTTATTTTATTATTATATTATATTACAAATACAACCAGTAATGCCCCTTAAATACTAAAATGTTTGGTAATTTTCTATAAACTTCCTACACATATATATCTGCTTGTATATAGTACTATAGTAGAGTATAGTGTTTAATAAAACTTGAGTGAATAAAATAGTCAGTTTTGTTAACGTAACAACAATTTTCAATTAAAAAACGAAGAAAGTTAAAAGTTAATATGTTAGCGACATTTTTATGTCTGAAATTATCTTTTTAGTATAATAATTGTTTCTTCATAACTTTTTTATATTTAGAAATAGAAGCCTCAATTTTAAATCAATTCCGTTTCCTGCCAATCCGTGAAACAATTGAAGATGAAGAATAAAATGTGTTCAGTAACTCCATAATAAAATAGTTTCTTATATGTTGCATCCTTTTTGAAAAACATTGTATATACAGGGTAAACGTGAAATCTGGAGACATATTTGACCAACATAACTACATAAAAATAGTGAATATTTGTAAAAAAAAATTTTTCCCTAAACGGCCAATTTAAAAGGTTACAGCCCTGTAAGGTTGAAGTAAAAAATATTTATATATATATATATTTTAAACACCATGTGTCACATTTTACGTGAAAAAGTTCTTGTGACAATTTTAGCTCAACGTACTCGTTTTTGAGATACACTCAAAAATGTCTTCCATTTTGGTGTTGCTAATTTTACCATGTGTCATAATATTTTAAAAAGTTGTAAAACGACTATGTTGAGCTAAAAATTTTAAGAGAACTTTTTACGTAAAATTAATTTTTATTTCATAATACGACACAGGGTGTTAAAAACGTGGCTTTTATACTATTTATCAAGAATATAACGTCAACGAGTACATTAAAGTTCTCTTATTACTATCAAATTATGCCTTTAGTCGACCGTAATTTATTTATCCTGCAAAAACTAAAAATAAATTTCCGATGAGTTTTAACATGTTCAAAAAATCTATTTTTTAAATTCAACTATACAGGCTGTGCCATTTCAATTTGATTTTTTAGGAAACATGAATTGAAAAATCTTTACTAATCTTAGTACGATATGTCCTCGCCCTGTTTATTGGGGATACGCACTATGGTTTTTGTGTGTTAGGGGTACTGGTCAAAAAAGTGTGGAGACCACTGCTCTAGTACATCCGCTGAATGCGTCATGTGCTAACCACTAAGTAATATTTGGATCCAAAATCGATATAGGGTACACCATGACCAATTTTTTTTATTTGCACAATTTTTCAAAACTTAGACCTGAGTTTTAATCAAATATTTTCGTATTTTCTAATTTTTCTGCAAAATATATTCATGTATTTTTTTTTAATTAATAGTAACATAGAACGCGCCTAACTTCCTGATGCACATTTCTGTCTTTAGTTATAAGTATTTTCCAAATTAGCACTATTCATAAAAATATTTCTCAAACATTGAACATTGCCACAAGTACTATAAACTTGCTTTATGTATGGGGCAGAATATTCTGTTTAGTAACAACTACTACAATTATTTTTGATCTTGAAATTTCTGATCTATCTAAACTATCATGTTTTAATTTAGAGGGCTAGAGTTTACTCGTATTTATTGTATACACTTTAATGAACATTAACTGAACACTACTTGAGAACCTTCGTGTTTTCCAGGAAACTTTCCAGTAAGCTACATATATTTTGAAGCTTTTTACATGATCGTAAAAAATGTTGTTTGAAGTAGGTACAAATTGTAATCCTTAAAACCAGCTGAATTAATGTTTATGCAGTTAAGGTAAAAGGCGTCTTTATTGTGTACGACATATGCCCTAAATTACTACTAATAGGAGATTTTCGTGTGCTCCAAATAGGAACTTTATAAAATCGTTGCGTGGAGATTAGCTATGCTGACGTGTATAATAGTTGAGAAAACAATTGGTAACTAAATTTTCTATATTTAATGTGATTTTATTGTTGAACAAATGAAATCCATATATATCAAGTCCTGTCTATTTTTAAGATAAGGATTGTAACAACAGTTTTATTACTTTAAATGAAATCAGGGTGCTTATCACTGTTTCTAGTTTACTTCGTCGACTTGCAGAAAAATCGACACATGTAGCAGCGTGTACGTCCAGTTGATCAATACATTTTACAACTGAACTAAACCAATATCAAAAGGGTTTAGGATTCTCCACGCTGAACATTGAGTGACCGTGATTTTGGTTTGTTAGTTGTGTAATTAATGTAGTCTATTTACTTAGCCCTCAGTGAGTAAAAAAAACATAACCATATCTTAATTGACTGAGGAATACGACTGGCCGAAAATTCATTTCCGAGTATGTACCTATATACGTATGTGTAACACACAGCGGTGAAAGTTACGGATGTATTTTCATGAAAATGTGCAAAGATGTTCTATAAAGCTTTGGAACGATGACTCAGATTTCAGGTTTCAGTACGTTGCAGCACTTGTTGTCAGGAGACCGAATACTCCAGAAAATGTCGAAAAAAAGACAAAAAAATCTTAAAAATTGCTCTAACGATTTTGATCGTTTTCACAGACATTTCCCTCTAACTCATAAGTGGCACGCCATAGTCATTATATACCGAAAAATGGTGATATCTGTCGGAGGGTGAGGGGTATACACTTCATACAGACGACTTTCCATGAAAATTTCCGGAGGTGTTCTATGAAGTACCAGACCTTGGTTTCACCGCGATGCACCGTTCGGTGTGAAGAGGACCAAATACAAAAAAAATGAAAAATACAAATAATGTGTTTCTTAAAAGTTACTCAACGATTTTTATCATCTTCACAGACGAAATTTCCCTCTTATTCGTAAGTGATAACCCATAGTCAGTGTCTACTCAAAAATCTAGGGAGAATTCTATTTGTGAGCGGGTGGGGACAGATTTCATACTGACGAATTTCTAAAAAAATCACGCAGATGTTTAAGAAGCTTTCGAACGATGATGCCAAACTTTAGTTCCGCTGTAATGCCCAAAAATATCGAAGAAACGTCAACGTGCTGAGCTTATGGGGTATGAAAACTGGAGTTGCGCGAGGTCTATTGATCGCAGAAATACTAGTTAATAACTTTGAATCAAAAGCGAAAAGATAGAACATTTTAAAAATTACTTGAAATTGTAATACTCTTTTTTGTTTCAAACTTTAAAAATTCGCGGTTATCATTATTGTTAAAGTTGTAAAAGTTTGATTCAGTTCCGTACTTCTCTTTTAAGTGTTAAATATTGAAATGAAATTGCAGTATGATATTCGTACATAAATATTTATAATTGTGTTTTGTTTCAGGTAAGTCGAGAAATCTAAGACAGGCGTTCTTGATGTGGTCTCGGCCGAATGGTTTAACTACACAGTGAAGGGTGCGTTTTAGTTTTAAAGTAGGTTAAATTTCAATCACGCCAGCTTCTGCTGAAAGCTTAATTAAAGTAATGGAAATTGAACTCCCCATTATTTATTAGTGTGTCAGCGACGTCGTACCGGCGCTTGATTTTCAAGCCGAACATGTAAATCAATCTTAACACGTACAACGATTCTAGCGATTGTAGCACTCAATAAATTCTCTTTAAGTACTCCTAACTCTTAATTTCCATAAAGATTCATTAAGATTGGTGTATTGGAAAGGAAATCCGTTTAACAATTTAAAAATCATGGTAATCAGTATAAAAGTTACAGTTCTGTTCGAATTTGAAAGCATTCAAATGAGGTAAATCAGCGACGGTCATATAATTGACTTGAAGCGACATTTCCATTTTAACTGATTACTCTAGAGATAGGTTCTAAATATGTAGGGTTAAATTTGACGTGATTCGTGATGTTACAGTTAATGGTCATTCGGTGTCCATACTAATCTGCTGTTGACATAGAGCGTGTGTTTATTTGGTCAGTAATATATAGCGAACGACTTCTGGGTTGGCCCGTATCATTGTTGAGATAGAAAAATTCAACGTTTCGGCCACTTGCTAATTATTGGTTACAATCAGTGCTTTAAAATATTTGAAAGAAAAGATTTAACCCTTTTGTGCTAACTTTGAATAAAAGGATAACTTGACAAATATATCTCTATTGATTACAAAACTGTGTTCCAGGGTTTTAAATCAGACTTATTTCTAATTTAGTTGTTGATTGTGTTGGTTAAATAACCACTTGATAACAGCAACTGCCTTTATACATATTAAGTATTTTTTACAAAGTATTGTTTGATCTGAAGAATTCAATAATCTGTGAAATAAAAAAACTGTTCCAATATCACAAAAAGCTCACAGAACTGTAGCCGACCCCGAAATATGTCTTAAAAGGTCGCTGTTTTGATCTCGCTGAAGGAAATCATAAAGAAAATTCCGATTTGTCAGCCTACACATGTATTTTATTGATAAAATAAATTTTCTGCTGAAAGGAAAGTAATAGGAAAGAACTGTACAACTGCGTATTTTGATGGAGGAGCTTTACGGTCGCACTTTTTTTCACACATTCCGCCGTCCCTAAGTCGTTATATTGCCATAACCGCACTATAGCGAGTTGTTTTTTTTGCGTCGCGAATTTTTCCCGAGCTCGCGCCGTTTTTGTTGTTTCGCTTAATAAAACGGAGCAAAATTGTCCCGTGTCCGACGAACGTGCAAATGCCTTCAGACCTTCAACCTGCATTTTATTGTGGGTTTCCAGTAAGGTATTCCTCCAATAAAGCACTTAGGCAGACTCCTTTCTACGTCTATCTGACGCTCGTGGTGGTGGAACACGGTTTTGCAATCCAAGAGTATCGACTTTTTTGGGCCTGAGCCCGTTGCAACTTGAATCTTTATCCTCAGAAAGTGCACTCGTGTATTGTATGACCATAGTTCTTAACCTGCTACGACTTATTACGATTATGCGTTTATTTTGCAAGATATAAAGAATTTTATTAATTTCTAAAATTAAGAAAATACGGTAATTAAATTTCTGAAGTATGACTAAGATATCCTTGATCATGTTAAAATGGCGTGAAATGCTGACAAGAGCTGTGCTTTATCACCAGGATAACAAATCGTGTCACAAGTCATGTGTAGGAATGGTTGCAATCAGTGACGTCTTATTCTCTAGATCTCGGCCCTAGCGAAGATTGCTTATTTTCAAAGCTCAAGGAACATCTACAGACAATTTTTTGCGGAAGTGACAGCATCTGGGAAAACTTTTTCCGGGAAGCATTGGTGCATCCATTAGAATTAGGAGACCACATGTAAAAAAAGGTGAACATTTTATTTAATACAGTAGTCACAGTGGTTTAGGGATAAAGCAAACCAATGAACTCTAGTAGCTGGCCTATAGTTGCCCAAACCATGCATATTCTTCGAGTTATCTCGGCGGTATGATTTCTTTTTCCAAGCTTTAGTTTGTGACCTAAGTAGACATAGTCGTGGATGGTTGCGATTTCTTCTTCTTCGATGTTATAAATAGTAGACTCTGATTTTCTATAGGTTTGTTATTACACGTATTTCTCTGTTACTACTTTAAGATGTGTTAAAATTTTCCTCAACTCAGTCACCACTTATGAGGACAGTGTCATCTGTGAAGGCAAGATGACTGAGATGTCGGCTATCGGTGTTAATACCGAATTACTTTTGCCCTTACTTTTTGTCAGCTAGCTCAATAACAATGAGATCTCCCTTATTTTATTTACCTCAGTTCGTGGTTAGCGAAAGTCTCTTGTTATACTGAACCAAAAGTTGAGCTAGATCTGTACTAAGAGGAATATGTTAACTCCAAAAATCTACTCAAATGAACAACAAATAGATATATTTTCTGTTAAAGAAAAATTGCTAAATAATATGTGTTAAATACTACGCTATAAAGCGGGGGACGTTATTCCGCACATATCAAATCATGTGCCAAAAATCTGTTTGTATCACGCATTTATATTAAACATAATTAATTCACACCTGCGACAGCTGTTTCTACTACGCACAGAACCATAACATTACGTCATTTGCAGACAGCTGCTTCAAAAGACGCCTTAGTGCTGACAGCCTACTGTGGCACATGCTCAAGCGCTGTGCATACCGAACACACGATAATACTTACGACAAGCTTAAGGCGTTGGGACGTCAGCTATCTTACACCTCCGGTCGACTCACAACTAGCTCAGCGTTGGGTTGGGTTCACTTGAACTCGACAGTACGGCTATCCTAAATGTTTGTCACATGTCGTTGTTTTATTGTTAATTAGGGCGCCACTGTGGAAACATTTTCAAGCCCAAATATTGAAATTTGCCTCCTCCGCAGTCGTTGATAGAAGGCTCTATTGCGCTGATACTTGTCCTGATTAATAATCCACTTTAGCAAATAAACTCTTTCCAGCTAATTTGCTTTGCACTTTGCTTACAGTATGATGATCTTCTCCCTTTCAAGCCGACCTTAAAGGGATCCGCTTCACTTCCCGATTTTACTTTCGCTCACCTGGAGCTCGAAGAAATCTAAATAGAATCTCATTTATTTACTTAACGTTTCCAATTAGGAGTGGTGAAGGCCCAACAAACTAAAGAATAGAGTCGAACACGGTTTGTAAAGTAGCAGCCTCTTAGAACCTAAACAAAACGAAATGACAAATTTCGCTTCTTGCATTATACTTCGGCAGCAAGGCTTGGAGAAATTTGTCCGAACACAAAATATTCCAAATACAATATAATTTATATACAAAAGACATCAAAAGTTTAGACCGCAAGTACGCCCCTGGGTTTGCTTTTACAACACCTGTTCACTTCACAAAAGCGTGCTATTACTTGCTTAATTAACGGACTGGCTTAAGGCAGCTGTGAGAAAAACACATGCAGACGTCAGTAGGCGCCGTCACTACAAGCGTCAGCGGATTCCTTCCGCCTCGTTCAAGAACATCCCGCACTGTATACAGCATGCAGTATTGCGTAATATTGCAAAGTTTTGAATTTCGTACTATAGAGATTACGTTTTCCACATAAAATTATTTTGAAGGACTTTAATTTAACAGGGCCCCGGAACTGAACTGCGCGCTACATATAACAACGAACCACGCCTTTCACGCGCACACTTTTAACACTCACACCTCAAGACGGTTTAAAATCCGGCGTTCGCCGATATACTGCTTTCGCAACTTCGATACGATATTCTGCATAGGCTGAACGAGAAATGTGTAATTTTAGCAGCAAATATGAACTCAACCCCGAGATCCAATTGGTAATACTTACTCCCTGGGATCCATGCTGAATGCCTTGTTCACGGCATTACGGCGAACATTTTTGGCGTCCCAAAATCGAGGTCCTTTCTCACTTTTGCAACCTTCTAAAAGACCCTCGGTCACACGCACTTCGTCTTTCTTTGTGGGGGAACCCTACAAGCTTATACGAGCTCGGCTGACAAAAATAACAGTGGCGATGTCTACCGAGCGCGCCATAAACCTGCGAGCTCTTCTAAAAACTCCTTGTGATTTATATATAATAGAGGGGAATTATAAGCCAATTCTCACCAATCTTGAGAAGTAACGCTACTTATATTATCGGCGAATTACTAAAGCATATGACACGGTTGCCCTGCAATGCCGTCGCTATTGCGTTACTTAGTCACGCAACCACCTGTCCGCAGGACGGCAGCTTCTGTGCAACTAACCAGCTACTCCTAAACGCTTCTCTACTATTGTATTTCCAAGAAACGTAGGAACTCCGCTTCTAGCTGACACTGTGTCTAGATTCAAATCTAGGTCGCCTGGCGTTCACTTCTGCCCGCGAACCGAAGCACACTTCACTCTCCGAAAACACGTCAGCGTCTCTTCGAGCTCCCAGCCGAGACTGACTCGCTCTGCAAACCCGACCGTTTCTGGTACTGCAACGCAGCATACGCGCGTTTAAAACTTCTAACGGCGCACTTAAAACTAATTATAAACATATAACAGCAAAGAACATACATTTTTGATTCAAAAGGCCCTCCAAACAATAATAATCTTATAAAAAAACAAAGTTTAAGTTATGGGTGCATAGGTTATTAATACAGTGAGATCGTCTTTTATTTATTTTACCTAACTTTAAGGTCTGGAAAATTTCCGTGTAGCATGAAACGTTTTCTAAATACATTAACCACATCGTAGTAATACAAACAAAAGTACGTATATCATGTAGACTGCAAAATCACAATGTGTGATGTAAATATTCAATACAACGTGAGTTTTTTCTGTAGTCTTATTTAGCTGCCTACGTTGCCAGTGGATATATATTTCCTTTCAGTAGCTGCATTTCTTAAAGTCCAATAATAGAGTGGGCGGATAGCCCCGCGAGCAAATGCTTGACTCTCAAGCAGCCGGTCCTGGTTCGGTCCCAGCGACGTATAGAAGGATTTTAGAAAATCGTGCGCTCCCCGGCTACCACGCTAACACCTATGGTAGTCGTTAACTTTTAACAAGGGAACTCTTCCTCAATTTCGACGACCAAGGATAGCCACCGACCCGGCTTACGAATAAAGCTGGCTCATAGAACCACTTTGCGGTTAGTAACAGGTCACTGGCCTAACGTAAGCGGAAGAAGATGACAAATAGAAAATAGTTTATTTTGCTCATGGTGTGTTTAATTTACTCGTTAAGAAATGAATTAGTTCAGAAAATGTTGCGCTTAGTTTACTTGCTGATTCGAATTTCTCATGAATTGCTATTTCTAGTACCAAACTTTAGCACACTTTAGCAAGATTAGCAACTTTGAAATAGTGTTTACAGTGGATTAATGAGCTACACTGCAAGTTAATTACCTTGAATTCCTTTCAATACCCTTACATAGAAATATGCAGCTTTAACATTGATTGTTTTAAATTATTATTGTTTTTATCTACAAAATATATAAACTATAATATGCATCAGTTACAGAATCATACAAGAATCGAGTGTTTTCCCAGTTTTACTCGAGTTGAATTTAGCAAATGCGAATTCGAGAACCCACTTGTAGAACAACAAAAGAAAGCATTTAAGGCGGTGGGAGACTTTTAAATCGGGACGCTTTTACCCACTTACCCACGTCCGCACTCTACCTGATGAAGCAGCAGGTCGATTTTATAGGCCAATTCATTAATTAGGCGGCCACGGCTTCCCCTGGGAAGTGAAAATAACTATTTCCAAACACTTACGGAATTTTAATTAATCGCCTCGGAACCGAATCTACGATTAAAATCTTTCACACTCCGCTGCGGCCGCAATGTTTCTGCACTTACAGAATTAGTTTTCAGGAAGCAAACACCTGAAGTTGGTTGCTCGAGTAAATAAATGTTCCTCCATATGTTACAAGAAAGTTCCGCCCGCAGGCGGCGGCGCTGCCGCCTCCTTGACACTTAGTTACTTGTCACCCCGCAAGAAATAAATTTCTGGACCCATCGACGTAACCACTTCTTTTGTATTGGCTACTTCCAATCTATAAATTGAGCCATTAGAGGAGAAATACTGACTTTTAAACTCTCAACTTGGAGCTGTTAATCTTAATGATGAACCTCCGGTTTCCCTGTTGTTTACTCGCCAAAGTTTAGTATATTAGTTCTGAGCAGAATTTGTGCTTACAAACTCTCTAAGTTCGTATATATCTTGAAATATAGAATGTAGTTTCCATTATAGGCATATATTTGAATTTTTGTAATTGATAGTTTTACTAAGTGAATAATGTCATTTGCAAACTCTTTTCAAAGATTATAGAAACAACAGGTATTTGTCCAATTGAAGATTACGTATAAAGATTTGTTAGTGCAACATTTTTTGACAGTTTATGAACTCTTTGAAATAGAAGATAAGATTTTAAGAGATCTATTTAGAAATATTACGTATTTGTGTAATATACTGGTAGTTATTACCTGCACAGATTTTGAACCATACAGTAACTAAGCAATGTGTGTAACGTTATCATCTAAACACTATTACATAAATGTATTTCTTTTGATAGTATAAATTATACAAATTATATTCTGACATATACACTATACATACAGTGTGTCCACGGATGGAGTTGTCGATTGAAGATCTCCAACTGCGAAACTATTAAAATAAATAGTCCGTCGTCAAACTTTCCTTGCTATCAAAACGCTAAAATTGTGTTTTAATATTTATAGTTTTTTCAGTTCTTCAGATTTCCTAAATAGCCCCTTGCCAGCTTACAAATGTTAAAATACTTAAAAAATATATATTACCATTTATAGCAATTAAATCAGATTATTATCATTAATGTCAATGTGAAAAACGTTAATAGTATTAGTCAAATCAAATAGAAGTTAAAGTTGGAACAAATAATTTATTTAATAAAATGTTACTCGATATGTAATGTATCGTATCAGCATACCATAAATCTAGGAGTATTTCATAAAAATATCCAGATTTACAGCACGTGACAACTAGCTGAAGCTCTGAGAATTGGTTGCGCAGTACTCTTAAACCGAGTTGGCGAGGAGAATTCAGCTCTGACAAAATTGGGTTCGAGTGAAGATCAGTTGTTGTAACCATCTTCAATCGAACAAAGTTTTGTCAGAACTGAATTGTCCCTGTCAACTCGGCTTAAGAGTACTGCGCGTCCAATTCTCAGAGCTTCAGCTAGTTGTCACGTGCTGTACAGTCGCGGAAACATAAACCGGGACAAGTCATGTAAGACAATTTTTCACAATTTGAATATTGCAATTTTGCCTTCCTAATTGTTCATGAAATCCTATGTACCACATACCAATGAACCAAGAAGAACTTGTTGATGCAATATAAGCAGGGGCGCAGGAACGGGGGGGGGGGGGGGGGCAAGAGGGGCGATTGCCCCCTCCTAGAATATATTGGGGGGGCAAATAGTGTAATTTGCCCCCCTGATATATTTCATACGGTTTTTAAAAATGTGTATATAGGGTTTTCACAATAATCTATACAAGATGCCAAAACTCGTTCTATTGTAGTAGGTAGTGCAGAAATAAAACACGAAGAATTTGTTAAACAAGTTTTTATTTTTAGATCGACAGCGGAGAATTCGATATAGTCCATTTTTGTTTCATTTGCATTACAAATGCCGAAATTCTAGGAAAATCATTGACAACAAGCATTGTCACTAGGTTGAATTGTGTTGGTACATAAATGTCTTATTATTTTTGTGGTGAGGTTAGGCTTCATGTCGACAGGTTGACATTTCATTATTTTATATTGTAGCTTTGGCTATTCCAAACTTGAAATATGATTTTATCATTTGATTTTAACTAGTTGGTAGGTATTGCACTAAGAACAATTTTAGTTTATAGGTAATAGCCAGAACTACAGTTTAAAATAACTACAGTGTCAATCAGTCAACATAAAACCTATCCTCATTACAAATATAATAACCACAAGTTTATGTACCAACACATTGCAATGCAGTGACAATGTTTGTTCTTAATGGTTTCCCGAGATTGCATTTCCATATAAAAAAATCTGTAAAGGGGTTTACACTGAACTTCCCTCGCACGAATTACATCCATTTGCAAAAAATGTGAATTACATCAATTTGCGCCCCCAGGCGAATATTTCGAGCCGAGTCTCTGCTGCGTTAGAAAGACACCATATCATTCTGTCCCACTTGTGATGTTTACCCTGTATCTGCTAGGTCTAATTTTTGACAATGATAAAGCCAGAGCTATGTACAAATTATTACGTTTATCTATTTCTCAGTTGAAGCAAAAATAAACAAACTTTAATTTTTTAAGGTGCTCACCTTGTATATATTACTCTGAGATGTTTTAGGTTTTATGCCAGGTAGCTATATAATCTGCATGCAAAATATCGCCTTCCTCCAACAAATAGTTGTTGAGTTATACCGCCAACAGACAGACGGAATCGAGAAAAAAACATTTAGCTTAATTGTAACTATTATAGTTATTTATGTATCAAGTATATAAATGTAGGACTTTCTTGGAGTAGTTTATGCAGAGCGAGCGTAACGTAGCGGTAAAGAGAACGAGTCAAATAAGATTTGATTATGTACGAGCTGCATGCAAAGCTTTACGTTCGACTGCACTGCAGAAGATATTATTTTATTTACAATATCATTTATATTACACACAAAAAACTCAAGTTGCTATTCAAACATTTGATAGTTTCGAAGTGCGCTTCTTCTAGGTTAACTGCGTTAATATCAAGATTAACGATCTATTACCGTAAGGTATTAAAGATGAATTTCTTTCTATTATTTGTAAAGTTTTCAGTAACCTAATACAATCTTCTTTCTTGATTTTAATAAAATGACATTTATTTTCATAATAACTATTGAACATTGACAGGTGGACAGGTAGACTAAAGTGGCACTTTATGGACGCTAAATAATAAAGTGTTTTTGGAACAGTCGAACATAAAGTTTAGTCATGTTAAACCATAAAAAAATGTTTTGCCCCCCCATAATTACAGTAGTTCCTGCGCCGCTGAATATAAGCAACTTGGGATAGCACCAACAATGAATTCATTCAGACAATTTAATTTAGGTAAATTTTAGTGTCCCGCTTTATATTTCCGCAGCTGTACCAGTATCGGAATAAAGTTTTAAAAAATTAATAAAAAAAGTGATGAGACATGTTTAGCGCCGATAAATAAAGAAAAATACTATGTACTATGTGATTTGAATGATGCAACCACTTTAGGAATGGATTCGCTAGAAAAATATTCCAAATTATCGTACGCAGAGCAATAGAGCTTAATATTAGTGAAAACTCAATATACCAAATGTATAAACAAAACAAAATCTATTCATATACATATTTAACCTCAATTTATGCATACCATCGACCTTCAAGACCATGGTTTTCGATCAGACTTTCGTTGTGCAATGGGGAAAAGGTTTTGTAACACCAACCAGCATTTTTGTCTCAAAATTATGTTCACTGAGGAAGCTACATTCTCAACAAATGATATAGGTACTTGGTACAAGAAAATCTAAACTTTAGAATCACTGGCAGATGTCAAAAATTAAAAAAGGTAAATGTTTGGTACGACATTCTACCTGACAGAAATTTAGGGTCCATGTAGTTTTAAGAAAATTGACAATGCTTCCAAGTTCTATTTTGCCATCATTACAGGGGTGAATTTGGAAGAAACAGGACGGCTGCCCAGCCTGTGTATCACCCTTAAACTAGGGGTTGCCACAGCCCTAGCCAGCTTTGACCCTCTGTAAAAAATATGGTGTGAGTGGGAACTAGGCAGCGATCCTTAGGGTTAAATAAATTTTTATGAAGCAACAAAATATTGGGCGCCTGTCATTAAACACATAACACCATAACAAATCTAACTACAAATATATCACCACCTACCTTAGAATTACGGGATTCACTGCTATATAAAAATGCACAAGTTGTAGGAGGGTTCATGACAAGATAATACAGTAAATCGGCAAAGAGGGCATTTAATTATTCCAACAACTGCAACAAATGAATTATTTACAAAAACCAATAAGGCTAGAAGGGCTCGATACAATTGAAAGGCGCAACCTATTACATAAAAGCAGATATTGTCACTTAATAACGGGATCAACCCATCAATAATATTGATACCAGAATATGGGCTTAGAAATATCATAAAATTCGGATGCGATGCAAACGTCCGAAAAAAATATTTTATTCTACTTGAAGCTTCCGATGATCGCAAAGAGATGCCCATCGCGGAAATACATAGAAGGTACATACAAAAATTCAGCAGAAAGAAATGATGAAATACCAACGCACCAGGCGTTGCACAAAATGATGGATCGTTATTGCGTACAGTTTGTTAATCGAAGTTGAACTGGAATTTCTTAGGCAAAACCCCGTTATTGATAATTAAACGTAAACTGAAGTTTGATGCATGTAGCATCTAGCATGCATCATTCATGAAGGCCGTGGTCTAGGAAGCTGCCGACACGAAGGCCGTGGTCTCTGAAGCTGCTTTCATGAAGGCCGTGGCCTCGGATGCAGCATACACGAAAGCCGTGGGCAGGAAGCTGCCGACACGATGGCCTTGGTCTCTGAAGCTGGTGGCACGAAGGCCGTGCTTTTGAAAGCTGCTGGCATGAAGGCCGGGGGCTCTGAAGCAGGCCTTATACCAGAAAATTAGCACACAGAGAAAAACTAAAAAAGGAAAATCTCACCAAAGCTGGGAATCGGCCTGAACGTGCAAGGAGGACGCCGCAGTGCATCGTTAATTGTTTATAAAACTAAATCCTCTAAGCCTGCTGGATAAAACAATGCCAAATCCTCGGAGGTGGCTTCTAAGAATAATATCGATCGAGCCCAGCCTCCTTTGATTGCGGCTCGCTAGCGAAAGAAAGCACGCAACGCTAAAATCGGGGCGCGCGCGAAAATCATATTCGAAAACAAACTGCCTTGAGGAACTATCTAAATCGTAACGTACAATGAAATGGGACGTTACACCCGTTCGACCGTTATTGTTCAAGAACGATTAAACACACATTTTTCTGGTAAATGGCTTGGTCGGTATGGACCTGTAGGTTGGTCAGCTAGATCGCCAGATCTAACACCAATGAATTTTTATTTTTGGGAATACGTAAAACAAAAAGTTTATGAACAAAATTTTGGACATGACTTCAAGTGGCAATTTTTAAGGAAAAATCGGGAATGCTGTTAGTGAAATTACACTAGGAATTATTATAATTCCACATACTAGAAAATACTTGTAGAATATTAACATTTGTTTGTGTTTCTCTACTGATTCGGTCTACTGTTCAAATTTATTGTTTATTGTAATGGCTCTGTGCTTCAACTTATAATACTAAAGAAATAATTGTAGAACAAAAATAGGAGTTGATACTTTATTTGGAATGAATAGACAAATAACGATACAAGTTTAATAACGTAATATTATTTGAATTTAATTGAAAATTAAAACTCAATATAAATCATAATTAATATAATGGGACTGTTATTGTAGTTACTTTTCGTTGGAAAATGGCAATAAGTCACTTTGTTTTATGTGCATCCTCGTAACGGCTGGTAGAGTAGTATATCAATAAAGTCTAGTACAGACAGATGGCTAACCTGTAAATAAAGAACAAATATAAGGAATAAGAAATTGTTGGAATGGAATTTGGTTGAAAAAAGATGCACCAGAAATAAAAGGATGCAGTGTAGGCATATGAACTTTTAGATAAATAAATGGTGGCAATAAAAGATGGATTAGTATTTAGATGTTAACAATATAATTGTTGATAATTATTATAATAGTGTAAAATATAATTAATAAGTTACATTTAAAATATTAACCATGAAATTTTGTAACCAAACTAGGTGCTGGGAGAATTAGAATTGGAAAAATAACAAACAGTGATTTATTTTTCTTTAAGGAAAATAAACAAATTTTGAAATGTAACTAAATGGATCTGTATTCAATCACATTTGATTGGATAATTTATAGTTATACAATTTAAAGATAACAGAAGTATTACTTATTGACATATTCCAGGTGTAACATATACCAAGTTCTTAGCAGATTAACATCGCGGTGTGTAAAGTGCATGAGAACATTGCTGTTGATAGGTTCGAGTGTGTCAGTGGGTGGTAGCAGTGATCTGCAGAATTGCTATGAGCTATCACCAAAAACCTGTTTAATAAGGTTACACTAATGTTGGTGTAGAAGACTGGAACAAATCATATCTGAAAAAGATTTATTAAATAAAGTAAACCGCTGCCACTATCAT
>CALNHX010001519.1:0-221084 GCA_940337035.1 Agriotes lineatus
ACTTTATGTTGCTAACTTAGTACATGAGAGTAATTTCAATGTAGTAATAAACTGGTTTTGTTACTTAAAAACATCAAAGTTATTAAACTAAGTTAAGCACCTGCATATTTTAGTTCAAATCCGTTTATAAAGTCACAGTGATGGGAATGTGATGGGCAGGCTTTCTGCTTATTAAAAAATATGTGTAGTTACTATAAGACTGTTATGCGTATTAGTGAAAAAATGTAATTACTATCCGAACGATTATATGAACATTATCAAGTAATCACTTCCTACACACTTTTGCCTCATCATCGCATGCTAAACACTATGCAAACCTAAACTAGCAATCTTTTAGCATTTATTATGCGTGGAGCATGGAGTATTAAGTATGTGGATAATTTAGGTAGTTCTTGTCAGTTGTTTAATAACAAGTAGGATACGAAAACCTGTTACATAGGTGCTATAAGCAACAACGCTGGCATTTAAGTTTTATACCTTTAGCGTTTAACAGAAGTTATTTCTTACGCATGCATTTAACAGAAAAAGGGATGATCAAAAGTAAAATATTATTTGATACAGGGTGTTGCAAAAATGGCGAATTAACTTCTTATTATGCTATTAACAGACATTTCGCGAGTAAGAAAAGGATATCAAAAATACTCTTTGTGTTATATTTTTGCAGACACTAGCTGAACTGGCAACAGTATCTAATTACAAATAGGTGGAAATTACAAAAAAAAAATTAAACGCATTTGACTCGTAGTTGAATTCATAAATTCCATAGCCATATTAGATGAAAATACTGTTTGATCATACTATCCTTCCAACTCTTCGAAACTTGAAAATAAAAAAAAAATAAAGCTATAAGTTTAACTAAAATTAACCTCTCAATTAGTCCAAGGCATTTTTAACGTGTTTACGGAGAACGCCCATACAACGAACTCGGGAAGAGCATTTCAAGCTACAACATTCTGTTGATTAAACAGAGCTGCCGACACAATTGTATTAAATATTTCGTGTATTAGTTTAAACTCATGGCCACGCAACCGCACATTCTCCCTTAACACGAACCCTTCGATATCTACAGTGTAGTAACCGTGGATGATTTTATTCGTCTCTATTACGTCACCTCTTAAATGTCTCTGAGAAATTGACGAAATGCGTGCTTTCGTATGTAAGTTTCGAATAGTTGACGATAACCCGGAGATACGTCTCTGAGTGAGCTCCAGAACATGAATGTCCTTAGCAAGGCAAGGCTTCTAAATACAGATTGCATACTTCAAAATTGGCCTAATACCTATAGGGTTTATGAATTATCGCACGAAGTTGAGGAGACATGTTTTTAAAAACAATCGTAACTACCTACGGCGCGGTATTTGCTTTCATGATTATTTTAGCAACGTGGTACTCCCATTTCAAATCCGACGACACGATGACCCCAAGTTCTTTTTGTTGATAAACCGCCTATCACGTAATTTTTTAAAGAAAACACAGCTAGCTAGGGTTGTGGTGTCCCATGTGCAAGACGATGCATTTTTGTTCGTTCACCTGTAACATCCACTTCGAACACCATTCATGTAGTCAAAAGGTAATTTTCCCAATTTTGTTTGTAAGTTGATTTCCGAAAAATTTCGTATCATCACTAAATAGTGAAACTAATGATTAAAATTCATATACACTGATGAAAACATAGAACAGAAGCGGTTCTATTACTAACTCTTGCGGGACCCTACTTACGATAAAACTATCAGACAGTAGTTGGTCTTCGATTCCCACTTGACATCATCTACTAGTGAGAAAATCTCGAATCTATGATAGTAGGGGACCAGTCACCCTAAAGTGATATAGTTTAGGGAGCAATCACTTATGTGGAACTTCATTAAATGCTCTTTTGAAATCAAGATATATAACGTCAACTAGGTTGTTTCTGTCTCTTTGGACCAATTGTCAAAACATTAAAGCAAATTCAAAGCATTGGCATTACCATTAGGAAAACCATGCTGTTAGGAATGATGGATGCCTGACCCAAGGAAAAAGTTTGAACGTTCCTGAGTAATGATTCTTTTCATGTACTTCACGATAAGTGGATGAGTTAAGGGTGTCTCCAGTTTTGAATATGTGGATGATAATTGCTTTTTGCCAAACACTTTCTTCGGACATCGATGTGTTAATGAGTTTGACTAATGGAAGAACAAAACTGCTTTGACATTTTTTAATAAAAAGGCGGTGTATGTCGTTGGGGCCAGGGAAGCCTCGATCTTCAATTCTAGTGATCGCTGCCACAATTTTGTCTACGGTGAAGTCGAAAATACCATTAGTCCTTAGTTTGTTTTATAATCAGGTAATCCGCGCACTACTCCATCAGGTTCCAAATTAAAAGAGGAAATAATTTCTTGTGAAAAAAATTTAGCCACTCGTTTTGGACTTGTTATAATTTCGTTGTCCTTATCACTGACAGAAAGTTCTAACTTCGAATCGAGAGAATTATTAATGTGTTTATAAGATATCTTATCGCTTTTGTTCTGTATTACTTGGGGCTCATAACGTGAATAAACAGATTTAAGTTGGTTGAAAACGCCAGTGGCACATTGTTTGTAAATTAAATAATCATCATCATTCTTTTCAACGCTCTATATTTGTGCCATAGCTTTCTCTTTCTATTAATCATTTTTCTGATGTCGAAATTAATCCACGGTTTTGAAGATTCAGCTTCGGCCTAGCACATTAAAATTTGAACACTTGGTAATAAAAGGGGCGGATTAACATCTAGTGTGCACAACAGCACGACGGTTATTACCCAGTAATTAATCTATTACAAAGTGAAATTTTCAATGGCCAAATCAGTTTCAATCGGTGAGTGGGTGGGTACAATTTATAACAATTAACCAAATCCTAAAATATGTATAACGTCTAATTTTGGAGCCAGGTTTGACAAAGCCCTAAAGAAATAAAAATTCTACAATTCAGTATTTCAAACCTAATAACTAGAATCGCGCGGGATGCGTTGCAATAAAACCTAACTTTTGCTATTTTTGCTGTGGAGAACCTGAATTATTAACACCTGCAATGTATCTTCAAAAGAACAACCACACAATAAAACATTGTATTGCGAACAATAACAATATTTGGTTTATTTGTGTTAATAAATATGGACATTAATTAACATTGTAACACGTGCAATACCAACATACTATAAATATTCAATTCGCATGCATTAAGCTGTAGAAACATAACTCCAACGAGTACCAAATAAATGACGCCGGCGCCGGTCCAAACTTTGAAGTTGCGAACACCAATACAAATTGAAATGAAAGCCAAGACAAAATTGAGTAATGCAACTATTCAAACATTACATACCGAGTAGTAGCTAATCAAATAGTAAATATGTACGATCAAAAGGTAATACACATTAAAATTCTTATATGGCGTAAATTGTAACCATATTACGACTAACAGTTTAGACATCTTTCATTCATACTAGCATTCTATAGTCATAATAATGCTTACCAATAT
The DNA here is from genome assembly GCA_940337035.1 of Agriotes lineatus. Lineage (NCBI taxonomy): Eukaryota > Metazoa > Arthropoda > Insecta > Coleoptera > Elateridae > Agriotes > Agriotes lineatus. The sequence continues at coordinate 3,496 of CALNHX010001519.1, forward strand.
TCCTTTTAGCATAAATTCTGCCACAGCGTGTGATATCAATTATAAGTTAAATTTACTATTTGGAAAGGAAACGAGTACCTCCTCGCTTGTATTGCGGAAATTGCTAAAATGCTGAAATAAATAAAACACTAGTTTGCATACTCCAGCTTGAACTGTTGAATGGCCCAAAGTTCTCCCATCAAATCTCTGATGAATGAAACATCTTTGACTGGCGATGTGCCTCTTATCATGCGAAAGTGGTTCCTGTTGAGAGAGAGGGCTCAGCGATAGAACACGTGTGCGTCATCGGTAGAGTGCATTCCAAATTATTTCTAAACGGCTCAAAATTGGTGGCCCTGCGAGGAGCGCTAATAAATGATAAATATATAACGCATTAGAGAAAATCTAAAGCAAACCTAAGCATGCAACAAATCAAAGAACTGTTTGGCATACCTTCTTCAATTTAAGCGCCACAAATTACAATAGCTTGCTTCTGCGGTGCCTTGGCCCATAAAATCCATAAAAATTAAGTTATAAGTGAGCGACCAGTTGTCTTCAACAAAATAACTAATTACAGTCGAACCGACAAATCCGTAAATCACATTTACGAAGAATATCCTACCACGTGCAGGAACTACAAGTTCGGATACGACCTGGGCCCAAAAACACGACCGTTTGAGTTGCTTTCTAGCAACAGGAGAAGGAATTGCGCTGGAATCACGGCTGCTCGCTCAAACGAAGTGCGTTCCGATAACAAAAATGCAATCGGCTTGCCTTCGGAAACAAGAAATATTAATACTTCTACTAACGCGAAAGTAAAGCGTAACACATACTGTAACGAATCTTATATTTCATTAGCTGCTCTTTGTATCCGTTTTAGACGAAATTATTTAGCTCAAATGCCATTTAATAGAAGCGTAGTCGGCTATTTGGAAATTAAGTATCAACCTATTGAAGTTCGTTTGTTGATTAGTTCAAATTTGGGAGCTTGCTACAATACTGAAATAATCACTAGTTTCAATGGGTACGACAAGGTATTAATTATTTTTTGTCATTAGTTACGGCAAAATCCAAGAGTGGATCTGTTTGATCTGAATTGTGTGCATTTTTTAACAGGATTGGTCAGATTTGATGCAATTATATAATTTTAAAAAAAGAGCTGTTGGTGTGTGAAGTGCTGGCCCAATTAATATCTCGAAGTCACAAAAATTAAGATTTCTAAAATTATTGCTCGCAAGTGTGACATTCTTCAAGTTGCAGGTCACTTGGGGGAATCATGAAGGCCACTTCTACGCACATTCCAACTATTTATAATATCTGTCAGACTTAAGCCACATGCCTCATCATTGCTTTAGTTCTGACTTATGATTACGTACGTTTCCTTTGTTATGGTCATAACTCCACCAAAACCTTGAAGGACCTCTAAAAAAGTAAATATTTATTGTTAGATAAAGTTATCAATTGACCTTAGCAAATAAAAACCCTCTCTAATGGGGTCTTTTTTCATTAATGTTTCGCCCATCTGATGGAATTTGCACTGCTATGAATCGAAATCTTAAAAAAACATTAGTCAAATCACTTAAGTGAAATAAGAATTTTTAAAGGTAAAGGGTGCCACAGAAAGTATCTTTTTCTGTCGTTAGCATCATATAAACGGACCACTACCGTCTTCTTCAATTGTTGCAGCTTCTGTAACGGTAAGTTTTTCAGCGCAACCAGTGGATTGTCGTACAATTAACGGTTATCAATGTTTTGAACACGTCAAGGTGGAATTAAATCAAGATATAAAAAAATAATAGCTACCGTAAAGATTATTAAATCAAATTATGTATTCTTAAAATAAAACTTACCAACCGTCTTCTTTTATTCGCGTTTTTTCTGTTGTGGTCAAATTTTTATTAGAACGATTAGAACAATTAACGGTTTCCACTTATATTACTCAAATGAACAATAAAGATATTTATGATAGAGAGTATCCAGTCAATAATTAATGAAAATTTTCATGAATAATATTTGAGCAAACAAGAAACATAGGAAATATTACCTTATAATGAGTTTGTACCAACATGCAAAGTAATATAACTTACCGCTAACGGTTTCTTCCATTGTTATGGTTTTGAAATTCTTGGATTATCACCTTTCGTTTGCTGAAGTAACTTGGTATATTATTGTCCAACTCGGCTTCGCCTGGATGAATAATTATTCATGCCGAGTTCCATAAACGTGCACTTTTTGCTCTTAATACATACTTGAAGTGTTGATACAGTACTCTGGCGAATCTCTTTCTGTTTAAGTTCCAGTCTACATCAAACCATGTGGCAATACGTAGCTTCTTCCTGCGGTGTGGTACAGCAGATGCTTTATTTGTTTTGTTAATGTCGGTAGTTGATTTTCCACAAAATGTATATTATTTAACTGCGAGCGCATCATCTTCGCGGTGGTGCTTTATGTGGTCTTTACGGCGAGCTCTTTATAAAACTCTCTATTTTTTCCTTTATATTACCGTTTACGCTGTCAATACACTTTTTTATGGGATGTTGACTATTCAAATCAAGGTTTCATTCAGTTCTTAGTTTTTTTAATGTTATGGTATTCTATGCTGCACTTAAATTTCAAGAACTTTATTTAACTGAATAATGTCAGCCTAATCGTTTAGGCTGACTGATACAGAAGGAAAAAATATACAACACCAAAATAGTATAAGACCCAGAGATATGCAGCATTGACGGTTCTTTAAGAGATAGAATTCAATGTAATGGACGAGAATATATCACAAAATTCTCCAACTTACAGAATCCTGTGCACTGGACACTTTTCTAGCTAATCCAGTAACGGATATCCTTGGTTTGAAAGACATGGAGGATGAACATCGTCCATACTAGCGGAAGTTACACTTCGAAATGAAATGCAAGTAGTTGACACTTCCTTTAACAAAACAAACCAAAACCCAAATATACAGCTAAACTAAATAAACTCTATTCCAGTCCCATCTTCATCTTTAAATTATGTTGATCACAAAATCGCGTTGCCATCTGCAAAACTGTTGATTTATGTAATTGATGAATGTATAAAAATGAAAATATTCCATCAGTAACCAAAACTTCCTTGGAAAACTGTATAACTATGCCGCTTACTTTCTATATTAATAAATACTTGCTTTGCAAATATATAACAAAGATTAAAGTTCAAGAAGATAACAGTTGAGTTTTTTTTAAATATCTGAGAAAATTAAATATGAAGCTTAGTAACGCAATCAACAAGAGGTGAAGCGTTCGTTCCCTACTCAGAAATTAGCCAATCAGCGTTCTCCAATCCAGCATGAGACAGAAACAGAAAATGCAAATTAATATATAATTCACTAAGCATATAAATTACAAAATTTGTGTATACTCCTCCTAACTTACGAATCTAGAACGATATCCTGCTAAACTAACGTTCTTTCCTGAAATAAGAATTTATTTCTGTACAACGCAAAATCATAAAATACAAAGCAGTTTGAGGTAGCAGATAGTTTCACTAAAAATTTGTCTGTCTTCTTGGCTTCGGCCTACATTGTAAACATCACATGCTTTGCCCACAGAAAAACTTTCTCAGACATTGTTTGCAGATTCTTTGCAGATATCGTTTTTAGACTCTACACAGTGCGTGCAGCACGCATCCAAGCAAAAACCCGTACATGTAGCCGCCATCACTTGTCCAATGGCATAAAGCTCCATCCCATATAAGATATCAGAAGGCTTGCGCAGGGTTTTGCTATTCACGCTGCGGCTGTAAAGCAATTAACATTTTCTAATTTGCCTTTGCGTTTATTACGCAGGCATGCTGCAATACGCAAAGGAGAAAAAGTCTGTCGAACGAATACGCGCGTTCAGGTATGAAGCAGCTTTTCCAAGTTTGACAAATATTGAAGGAATCGAAACACGAATAGTGGTGGAACGTTTGCTGCAGCTTTAACCTTTAACAGACGGTTCTGTGCCGATAATAGGCAAACGTCTAAGGATTATAAATATCGAGATAACTAAATTGATGTAGACATTAGAAGGATAAATATAGGTGCTCTGATTCTAGTGATATTGTGCAACTATAATTAACAAAACTAAATTAACAACTGCAAAGCAAGCATACCATTAATTTACTTGTTTATCTTAAATGTTGTTATACTTCGTAGGAAGGATAATTATTACAAGATTGCTTTTTTAAATGCTATCACAGAACACGCATGACTTACCTACGTTAAGTTGTTACAATCCTACCTAACCAAAGATATTAATTGGCATTATATCAAAAACTCTTAAAGAAAATTAGTGAAAGCAATCACCAATATAAATAACTTAATTAATTGGTAGGACTGAACTGGTTTTGTTAAAAATGCAATTAATGGAGTTTTTGCAAATTTCTATGCAATCGAATTTTAGGCCAGATATTTCTGTGTATTTGATTTAGTTATACTTAAATTTTAAACTTCGAACTGTTTTTTTATTTCAAATGGTTTAAAAGCACATACCAGAAGACTGCTAAGTACTACCGATCTTTAGAAAATATTTATAGTTTTGTGCACCTTTAATTGCTCTTAAAATATCGAGAAATGTTTGATTATGAGCATCTTAACGAAACGAGTTTGATTGCCAAAACGAGGCGGTGAACCGAGTTTTGAGGCAATCTAACGAGTTTCGTTATGTGCCATACGCAAACGTGTATTGTTCAATGTTTTATCTTCATCAATAAATTCTGGTTCAATGTATTTTGTAGTATAAAAGGAGCGACTGAGTGCGGAACTAAGCTCTTAACGATACTAAAATTAATTTCGTTAATATTCTATAACAACACCGATGAAGATAAGAGATGATATGTTTTTCGTACTCTTTCCACTTACACCCTAGACAGTGGAAAAAGTCCGAAAAACATATCATAATTGACAACTGCCAAAAAATGACATTCAGAGAACAAGATTAGAGATATTAACAATACAAGTTTGATTATGAGCATCTTAACGAAACGAGTTTGATTGCCAGCACGAGGCGGTAGGCCGAGTTCTGCTGCAATCAAACAAGTTTCGTCAAGTGTCATAAGCAAACGTGTATTGTTCAATATTTTATCATAAATATATTCTGGTTTAACTCATTCTTTGTTTTGTAAAAAAGAGTGTGGTAAGAAACCTCTTAACTATACTCAAATTGATTTGGTTAGTAGCCTTTACCAACACCGATGAAGATAAAGCAATATTACGGGACAGATACAGTTATGACTTAGTTACTAGCCTACTTCTGTATACCTAGACAAGTGCTTGGTATTTAATCTATGACTTCTGCTGACACGACAATCTCTTTCTACGGACTGCGAGGTAGTATTTTGAATTATTTTTTGGGATTCTTAGTTGAAGAAACAAAACTGGACTGTGTTAAATTGCAGCCATTGGCACGAAAGTTTTCAAGTAATTTGAAATGATCTAGACTACCAAGTCATTTGAAATTATCTTGACTACATGGAGATATCTGAGGGCCAACTAGTTCATAGAAACAGGTTTAGGTTCTTTAATAAAAGCTTAAATACAAGTAAATTACAGAAGGCATCAAATGGTTTTAATGTAAAAAATATGACCAAGGCAGTGACGAGAACTCGTAAACACAAATATATAGTCAATAGCTGTATCATCTGAACTACTCGCGTAACGGTCAAACCTATATGGTAACATAGGTATGATAAGCAGTTATATACTATCAAATATATAGAGCTTAAAAATCGCAAATGCTAACACAATAGAGTGCACCCTCTATAAAGATAATAACTCTAAATTAATTTCACTGTAAACCATCACTAATTTACCGGCCACACAATAAGCTTAGTTAACAAATTATAAACTATAAACATCAAAGACCCATAACAAAATAGACAAAGTAATAAATTACGGAAAATGACGTTTAAACAGGCTAATACAAACTTGAGGGAGGTTTGAGGAGCCCCTGTTGTGAGCAATACTGCTTGGTAAAGCAATTCAGTATTTTTATCTATTAAATACTGTTTAAAAAGTGTTTTCTATCTTAGAGGACAGATGCTTGCAAGTAAACCAAAGGAGAAACACAGAGGCGCACGACATAACCTTTGAAATAGCTTACAGACGAAAATCAGATACAATTCTGACTAGTGACTCAAAGAAATGAATAGTAAAGAATCAAAACTGAATCTGCGATGTAAGTTTGGACGATAGAGCCACAAGGTACTAACCACTAACTAGAAGTTTTCAAGTTGGAGGCGAGCACAGGCTATGTCTGGGTGTAAAAAAAATCAAATATAATGCTGGAGAAGCAAGCACTAGGGGGCAGAAAAAACAGTCATTCTTGGAGGGCACCTAAACCCAAAGTTGCCGATATGGCGTACACCCAGAAACGACAGTAGGGAAGAAATGGTCGCGCAGTAAATGCTACAAACAGATTTCTGTGCTTTTGCCGAAGACACACAAAAATTGCACATCAACGTTACAATATGCTCTGAAAGCTCAGCAAATGATGCAAACAGCTGGGAAGTAACAAACGAACAAAATTTTAGCCTACACCAGATAATCAGCTTCGAGATACATCTAGCCACAGATACGAACAGCTAAAAGAAAGCAACATTGCGGGAATAAACCGAGAGCAAACAAATACTAAGGGGTATAGCAAAAGAGGATGCTCCTACAAAATGGAGAAGAAGTAGGGAAAGATAAAAAGGCTAATTTGAAAAGCATATGGAATCATCTGGAAGATATTATGCAGGAAAATACATAATGAGATATGCCAAGATTTCTACAGGATAATGGCAACGGTATGTAGAGCAATCGTACAAGTTAAACTTGCTAAACATGAGTTGAACAGAGTTTTGAAAAAACCTTTCCCAAGCCGAGCAGAAGTAAGAACAGAGAAGGAGGCTTATATGGACGATTCCAAGTTTAAGAAACTGGAAGGTGCCATGAAAACATTAAATTAGAACAGGGCACCGGAAGACCGATAATATTAGTGCTGAGATTATAAAAGAGGCCTTCTAACCAAACCCAGAGAGAACCGCAGAAGTCAATAACAACTAGATTTTTACAGAATATTTGAAAAAAACAGAGTAGTGGTGATCGAGACGGAGAGCAAGGAAGAGCAACCAAATAAATATAGAAATATAGTATATCTACCTTCTGGATAACGTGGAAAGATAATGGAAACATCAATACGCGAAAGACTAGCCAAGAAAATTGAAGAAAGCGGGGACTGGTTGCTGGTTTGATGTTAGAAAAAGCAAAGCTTCAATGGACGCTATTCAACTAAACAGTACAAGAACAGAAATTTTCGTTCTTCGGTAACAGCTGACATTAAAAAAGATTTGAACACCACCTACTGGAAAAATGCAATTAGGGAGATGCAGAAGAGGAGAATAAGGGAGGTCTAAAGTGATAACATGTGGGGTCTCACGAGGGTCCCTATTGGGGCCATCGCTGTGAAATATTTCCTACTAGTGGATTATTAGACTGGAAACGCCGGAGGCAGCGAAAGTTATAGGGTACACGGCTGACACAGCCATCATAGTTGCAGCTGAAAAATTGCTCTGGACGCTAAACGCATCCACAGCAGTCAATAGATTGTTTCAAGATGTAGAACAGAGCAACTATTCAAAAGGACGTTTTTGAAAAAATAGAGGAGTATTTCTTAAAAAAAAACACAAGCAAAAACAGTATACGATACCTTGAAGTCGAAACTTAACGATGGGAGAGCATATTGGGTATGTTACGCAAAATGCGAAAACAGTTACGCAAGAAGTAGACTTATGCTAGTAATTGGAGGATCAAAAGCTTCCAAAAGAAGAATTTTGTGCTGGGTGGAGTTCTCCGTGATTCTATGTATCCCCGACAAAGAACAATATTACTAAAGTAAACAGCTAGAGATAAGTTGCGAAAGTCTCAGAGTAATATGACATTGGCTATTTAGCATTGGCATGTTATTTTACCGCTTGCCTAAAACCTACATGATGATTGTCACACCATCTTCTTTTTTGACTACTAGAGATCTATCTCTGGCTAGCTTTACTATCGTATTATATGTCATTCTGCTTACATGATGATTCCACTGTTTATGTGCACACTATCTATTCATTTAGACTTTAGATGTTACGTGTTTGCCTTAGATATACAGGGTGAGAACCTTAAAAAAATATAAATTTGTTTATTTTTGCGTTAAGTGAGTAATAGATAAAAATAATAATGTGCACATAAGTCAGGCTTTACATTTGACAAAAATAAAACCCAATATTGCAGGGAAGTTGTAAAAAAACAAAAATGGGCAAGAATAAGCTGTTGAATATAATGTAGTTGCTGCGCGGTGATATGAGGCAGAACTTCATGGCACGTTTTTACCTCTTGTTGCCTTTGATTTTTCAAAATATTTAGTGTATTTCCACCTGCGAGGTAAGTTCTGAGAAAAGCCTTTTACCGATTTTTTTATTTCTTTGCATGATTTGTAGAAGTTACTAAAATATTATATCCATTTCTCTGATTCGATAATAGCTTCTCGGTCATCGTTAATTGTATTTTTCCGGATTTTAACGTCCTCCATATCTTTTTTTAGCTTCCGTATAAGTCATATGTTTCATACTTGCTGTAAATCTCTCCCAATAGCCTTGTTCTGTGTTTAGGATTTTACCATTGATTGTATTTCTTTTCTAGATGTATTGATGGCTGCTCTTTTTTGTTACGTGACGTCGATTGTTGAGATAGGAGTTGCTTTTCCCTCTTGCCAGTTCTTTCACTACTTGTGTGAACCATGGATTACTGTTTCTTCTCCCGTTGATAATTTTTCGCTTACCGATTGCTTCCAGTGCTGATAAAAGTATATTTTGTTATAACTTTTCTAACACTGTTTCAATGTCCTTGTTAATATCTAATTGTCGACGAGGGAAGTTCTAGGTAAAGTCTTGTACAGATTTTTTACTTTAATGTTTAAATGATTTTCATAAAGTAGTTCGATGCTAATCGAATCAAAGTTGAATTCTTTTCGCGTCTTCTATTTCCTTTCTGTATGGATTAGCATTGTCATTCTTATCTTTCCGAGGGCTAAGCGGTGATCACTTTCTATATCGGCTGATGATAAGGGCCTATGTTTGTGAGGGAAGAATGGTTCTATTTGTAATTTTGAATCAATAGGTGACTTTTGTCCTCTTCTATTGCCCCATGTGTAATTCTGTTCCATCTTGTGTGACAAGAATGTATAGTTGATTCTCAGTTGGTAGTGTGCACACATTTCATTCAAAATTTCACCATTTTCGTTTAGTTCATCTTCGATATATTTTTATTTAACTCCTGGTGCACAGGAAACATGGAACCGTTGTGTCTTATTTGAATTCTTGCTGTCTTATGTACGGATTCTTCCACTGATTTTTCTATATTTTTGCGATCTTCCTGTCAGGTCACATTTTTTTCATTTTCTTTTTTAATTTTCTCTGATGATGAAGTTATTTAGTTGGGAATTTCCATTTATTAATCATTATTTCCATAAGCTAATATGATTATTAGGAAAATATCAAAGTGTTCCCTATATTTGTTGCTGTAATTAACATAATCACTAATTTATTATAAAGATGTACAAACATACAAAAAGCAATAACACTTATAGTAGGTATACCTGCCAATTGCAATTATTTGAAACATATGAAGGATATTGTTCGGAGTGTTACAACCAATATTCAATATATATCCAGAAACCACACCAGCAACTTCAAAAAATGATCAGTGAAATTTTGCGTTACAGCTTTTATTCAAAATTTATATTAAACGCAAGAATTATTCGTTAATTCTAAATGTTCATCAAACAGCTGTATACAGTTGAAAATCAGCAATAGCAGCCTGTGTATATTTTCGGAACAGTTTCTGAAGAATGAATGCAGTTAACTTAATGTTAGTTATGAACCAATAAAAGATATAAAATTTTTCAAATTACCTAATATTTTATTGATATTATATATAATTTAAATCTATTTTTATATATTCCATTAAATTATTTAAGAAATTAGTTCTAGAAGCAAGTCTATAAATTTAGAGTAATAAAATAAAACAGTTGGATGATTAGTACCGTTGGACATTAACTAAATGAGATGTATCGACAATCCGGTTCATGAGATTGCATGTATTTAACTAATACAAAATATTCAAATTTTAATTGCCGTTGCTCGGAAATGAGAGCTATAAATATTTGATACGAAGTTATGGACGATTTGAGTCAGAACGATTTATAAATAGCGCTTATTAAACTGATATAAATTTATATTAGAAGATAATTCGTTCCAATCAGCATTTAGGTTCATAAATATAGCTATACAGAGTACTTATTTTTCTGTTCATCTACTAATACTGATCTAAAATGTATGCAAAGTTTGTTGTTTTAAGTGTATTATAAAGTTGACGATATTGTCTGTAATATAATATTAGCAAACGTTTTGAGTGAATCGTCATTTACGTTTGTTGTACCTTAGTTTACATAATTTCGCCATTACATTAGATGAATAACCATTGATCATAGCAACTTCCTTTTTACAAATTTGCATTAGTTTTATTCAAATTGTGATCTATAATGAAATCTCACTTATTGTAATTTTTTGTGGAACGAATTTAAAATGTGTACAAAATCTACTTCCTTCAACATATAGTTTAATTAAGTTTCTATGAATTTAATGGCCGACACATATAACTACATTAAGCAGGGTCGACATAGACAATATGAAGTTTACTTGTACATGCATAGAAACTTTCAGTTTGAAGGATATTATAGCACATTACTGCTTCAGGATTGCTTCTAAAAAAAACTTATAACATTTTCATTGACGTTATTATGCCTAGTAACTGCCTTTTAATTATTTTTTCGTTACATAAAATTAAGTTCGGGGTATGCTATTACATTCTTTCTGTATATCAATAGATATGTATTAAGTGTGTGCCAATGCTTCGCACTAGCCCTTCTGCTCTTTTTTTATATCTCTGACTTGATACGTGTTTAACAATGTTTCCTTTTAACCTTCCAATTGCACGTAATACTGATATTCCTCTGCAATTGACACAACGTTGTTATCCCTTTTTTTATGTATTGTAGTAATAAATTCGGTTTTCCATTATTTTGGTGCTTGCGCTGCACCTAAGCACTTAAATTTTTCGCTGAAATTCAAAAATATTTTAGAAATAAACTCATCCCTGGCCGCCTTTCGTCCTCTGGTAGGTTATTCCAAGTTTGTTTTCAAAGTCCCTTTACGCTATTGGAATATTTATGTCCTTGTTCTTAGTGGCACTTGCTTAATGAATGTATTTGTTCTTGGGGCTCTGATGCTCTCTCATGAGGAACAACTAGAGAAGGGATTGATTAGTAATTTGAAGAGGCCATTCAGCTACCATCGTCAAAATTACCGCTTGTAAAGGCCATCCGCTCTCACGATTCATTATACTGAATCAAAGCTATTTACCCCAATCTTTCAGCTTTGTTGAAGAAGCTTCATCACCGAACCAAAAATTAGTTAGCCTACGACAGGCTGCACATGATAGGTACATTATCTACGATTGTCATTGGGGTCAAGCCATTTTGAATGTGCGGAGTTGTAAAACCAAAAAATAATTTTCTCGCGTTTATGTCGAACTGTTATGGTTTCATGGTACTCACATATTGTATTTCAATTCTAAGCAGATCGTTACAGCTTAAATCGGCTACAACTATGCCTGCTGTGACTGCCTTGTATACGGCGAAGGAGTTATTTTTATTTTTTCTGTAGTAGTTGCTGTAGTGGTGTCAGGTTAATTATGTTTAAATTCCCTCTGACAAGAGCCAGATATAGGTTTGTGTCTTTATTACAGCTTTCTATATTATTATTTGCGAACTCGTATATGCTCGTACAGTTTAGAACTTATAGTTGCGAGGTAAAGGCATGGTCTATCATGAACAGACAAGAAAATAAACTGAGAGCAATGGAGATGGAACGCTGGCAGCAAAGCTATGGACTAACAAAACTAGACAGAAATGGTAACGAAAAGACATTAACATGAGCAGAAGTGTTAATTACTACCACTATGGAAGCAAAAATCCTCATGCTGTATTGGCATATTTAAGCCATGGGAGTAAAATAACTACTCAACGATGTATGGAAGTGGATCCCCTCCAAGGGGAAAACGCACAGACCAAAGCAAACGTGGGAAAGTGGAGTCAAATCGGCCATACAGAAATGGAATATTTAATAAAATGACTGGTAAGATAAGAAATCGAGGGAATTGGGATGCTGAAGACGTCATAAAGATGTAAAAAGACGGCACCCAACCAGATGTGTTTCATGTAAAAATATTTTACGTATGACCGGGCGGAATTAGTTACTTTATAACCTATTTTTGAGGACGTAATGGGTCACTTTACAGCTCAAGGACCATAAAGTATTATACAGCTCGCTAAGCACTACTGGGCGGGTCGTAAAGTATTTTACGGCCCACCCAGGGCCTTGTTTGTCAGTTTCGCAAGAAATGACATCGGTAGGTTGCCATAACTAGTAAAAATTATAAATCTGGCCTTACTTGTGAATACCTCGGTCTGCACATAATGTGCAACTCGTGCGTAACTAACATTTATGGCCCTTTGCGTGTTAGAGCCTTGGCCATATACGTCTTCTTATACCCTTGGTACATAAATGCCTATTAATGTTTTGCATTAAATATGCCATAATCTTTTTATAAAAGCAGAAAATAAGGTATGATCAGTAGGGGCAAATATTTCTTTCATTTTTATGAATGAAAAGCCAGAATTAAGTATAAGTCGTAGCTAAGGTCATAAAAGCAAAATAACATGTGGATTCCACTGAAGGAAGAACGTTGCTACCTTAAGGCTTCCTAGGACAGACGCAGCGAACTGTGAATACGAGCACAAAATTGTTAAACTATTGTTCACGTTTACAAGAATAAGAATTAATTTAGAAAATTTCTCTTTGCTTTAGCATGTTGGTAATTGCAATATAATTGGTACTTCCAGATGATTTTTTCCTATATTTATTAGATAACCGTATATTTAGATTAATTATGTTTTAATGTTTTTTTGATATAACAAAATTACGTCAACAACTTGAAAATTTTGTTTCGAAGTAAAAATGTTAATGCAATTTGGAATAACTTGTCGATGAGAGATTTTTATTAAATAATTATTTACCATTAGAATCGTGGGAACACATAATGCAAAATCGTCGATTCAGTATTTCATATGGAGGAGGTTTCGAGGAGATATTCGAAATTCAGGCAACCCAAATAAGAATCACTAATCTGACTACCTGATGATTAGAAGTGATTGACATGTTATTAACTTTACCTGATATACAACTGACCAAGATTAGTTTATGCAAAAACTAGTTGCGTAACATTTCGGTATAATTACAATGACAAAATTAATTATCTTTTGTAATAGTATATCGAAAACCTTTTTTTATTTTTAACCAACATTGTAATACATTTGTTGACCAGAAACTTATTATTTTATTAGTAGAAATCGGCTACGTGTATAGAAATTAGAAATTTACGGAAATTGTCAGCTAACACAGTCTTTTTTTTGTTTTTGTGAATGGCTTATGCTTTCAAAATTGCAAGAAAGTGTGTTGACTTAGTGACATTACCAATAAAAAGAAATAAATTTGTTATTTTTAAATAATAATTTAGCTTCCATTTCTAAATGAATTAAAACAATAAATAAATTATAGATTTACATGTAGTTTGTTTTAACTGTTTAGAGTTGATCCTAGAATAGTTGCACCTACAAGATATTCAATGATGATCAAAATCCAATTAACCAAAATAAGTGCAAGGATATAATAGTCTTCTCAACCGTGGTTCATATATTATTTTATACACTACTAGCATATTGATTTTTATTTTCAATTTTTATATTGATAATAAGATAAAACGTTTGACAGAAGTGCTTGGTTTTGAATATCCGCGAAAATCAGGTAGCCTTTGAAGCTGTCATTTTTGACAACAAATTGTTTTTATTATCTACTAGTAGGAGAGAAAACTTTTTTAATGCCTTAGGTGCAGAAAATAAATTTCTCAGAATAAAATCAACATAAATAATGGTACGTTCTAAATGTAGTAGTGATAAAACGAATTTATTGGTTTTATAATTATTAATATCAAAACAATACCAGAAAACCAAGTTAAAAGAGTAAGGTATACATTGCCTAAATTACATATATTAATAATCATACTCGTAATTAAAACGTGATAATGAATAATAATAATAATAATAATATAACATCATAATAATATAACAAGTAACATATACCTATATCTCTAAACAGTGTTGACATTTTAATTAGCTTTAGATGTATCACGTATATACTTTGTTGCCGACATCGTCGTGAGTCAACTTCGCACAATTTTTTTTTCATATTTTCTTTCCAGAAATTGCTATCCCTGAAATAAAAAAAAGGCTATACCCAGAACTTCCGTCGTCAACATTGTGACACTAAATAATTTTAAAAATCAAATTAAGTTCGGAGTACAAGTATCTTCACGTTTCTAATAAATTAAATACATTTTCAAACAACAAAAAATGTATCCCGTTGGGGTTTGAACCCGCCGCAATCGCAGCTCTGCAGAATGCTCGATCCTAACGGAATCTCCGCAGAGGATATAAGTACAGCGAAATTCCATCTGCGCTACCGCGTCTCTTCGGAAAAGTCCCGCACGCGCGTCTCTTGTAGAGCACGGTGTAATAGTTGATATATTTTTACTCCTTTGTGACATTATCCTTTATCTTATTTTCATCAAATATAAAGCCTGACCTATGTGAAAGTTATTACTTCATTTTATTTCAAAATTAACACACAAATAAACAAAATTTTATTATTTTAAGGTGCTCACCCTTTATATAGTTGTATGAAATTCTACCGGTTTCATCCGAGGTAAATATATAATATGTATGCAAAATATCGTCTTCCTCCGACAAATAGTTTTTGAGCTATACTTCCAACAGACAGACAGACAGACGGACAGACAGACAGACTTACAGACAGACAGACAGAGAGACTGAAGGAGTTGAGAAAACCTCTTTTTCGTCATCTAGGGACCTTGAAACGTGAAGATCTGAAAAAATCTCGGAAGGTGATTTTTTCGTGATTACAATGCTTCCTTTGTCTTTCAGTCGAGGGAAGTAAAAATTATAATAACCTACTAGGCAAATTTTTTTAAATTTTACACATAATAAATTAGAAGTAACTATATGCTATATTAGATATATATTTACTAAGTAAATTTTAAGGTCTTCAACATATAGCCCGTCTTTAGTATAAATTAAAAACTAACAGAGATTCCGTTCCGAAATATGCAGCAGCCGCTGCACTTGATAATAATAATTATGATTACATTTTAAACTGATCGTGCCCATTCCTCATTGAGTAAACAATAATCAATTTTTTAAATTACTGCTTCAAGAAGAGAAAGGCGCTTTTTTCTGAACTTTTAATTTCAATTAAAGCATCATTGTCAATTAATCCATCGGGGGAATAACCTAAAAATGCATGGGCCATTTATCAATTATCAGACCACTCTTTCTTACCTGCTTTGAATATTGCTTTTCAAACAACGAAATCGCTGTATCTTCGCTTTGTAGACCGAAATTTGTAGCAATATTTCCTTTGAATGTGCTATACAATTAATTTTCCACAGTTTTAGCAGTCAATGTGCTTTTTCTACGCTTACATATTCGGCCGAAATTTGAAGCAGTAAAAAATGTGTGTTCTGTTGTTACTGAGGTTTTTTTTAGAATTCTTTGGATATTTACTTCCCTCGTCTAAAAGACGAAGAAAGGATTGTAATCGCTAAAAAATTACCTTCCGAGATTTCTTCAGATCTTTACGTTTCAGGGTCTCTTGATGACGAAAAGCAGGTTTTCTCAATTCTGTCCGTTTTGTCTGTCTGCCAGTTGGAGATATAACTCAACAACTATTTGTTGGAGGATGACGATATTCTGCATGCAGATTATATATCTACAGTGCCACCAAGCACACAAAAACCCCGGGTAGGGGAGGCTGGCTCTAGCTCCGTTTGAAAATTACACTCCGTAGAAAAATTATAAACATCCGTAAACGCGGGAAATTTCAAATTTGTTTTTCTAATAATCATCTGAATTCTTTTACATGTAACAGTATTTAAGTTAGTAAACCACTACTTACTAAATAAATTTATTGTAACAAAAATAATAGTGCATAGAACAACTAAGAATGCACTACATATATTTATGCAAATAAATTACTGAGCGATTATATAAAATAAGTATATTACATAGCCTAATTATCAATTATTCTAAAGGCTAATACAAAAAGTCTTTAAACAAAGAAAATAGACCGCCAGAGCAAAGAAAAGCTGAAGAGAAACAAAATGCTGACCCAAATAGGGTATATTCTTCTTATAATATACTTGCTTGCAATCGATTCTCGTTTTGCAATGTACCGACTACCAAAGTCCCGAGTAGCGTTATTTAAGTGTAACTTTTGTAAACACCTGGTTTATCATTTTACTGCCAGCATTTTCCTACTCCGTAATTAGGACCCTAGCAGCACAAAATCTTGGAACCATATTGTTCCAATCTGTTTCCAATGTTGGAATCTTGGCCAATATTGGCCACGTAAAACCCATCTTGATACAATATTGTTAGCCTATTATTTTTCAGTATTGCGAATCAATGTGGGGCCTACATTGGATTCATCTGGGAAGACCATAATGGGATGCCTAGCTCCAGACAATATTGTTACTATATAAATTTCCTACATATTCCCAATATTATAAAGCAATATGGTGCCTACATTGGATTCATCTAGGAAGACCATAATGGGATGCCTAGCTCCAGACAATATTGTTACCATATAAATTTCCTATATATTTCCAATATTATAAAGCAATATGGTGCCTACATTGGATTTATCTAGGAAGACCATAATGGGATGCCTAGCTCCAGCCAATATTGTTACTATATAAATTTCCTACATATTTCCAATATTCTAAAGCAATATGGTGCCTACATTGGATTCATCTAGGAAGACCATAATGGGATGCCTAGCTCCAGACAATATTGTTACCGTATAAATTTCCTATATATTTCCAATATTATAAAGCAATATGGTGCCTACATTGGATTTATCTAGAAAGACCATAATGGGATGCCTAGCTCCAGACATTATTGTTACCATATAAATTTCCTATATATTTCCAACATTATAAAGCAATGTGGGCCCTACATCGGATTTGTCTAGGAAGACCATAATGGATTCCTAGCTTCAGAAAATATTGTGACGATGTAAATTTTTTTATCTATCTCCAATATTGGAATATTCACGCAAAACTCATCTTGATTCAATATTGGCAGGCTACTATTTTACAATATTGTGAAGCAATGTGGGCCCTACGTTGGATTTATCTAAAATGACTTCCAACAATGGAATATTTACATAAAATTTATCTTCATGCTACTTCAACTTAATATATACACGACGTTAATTTATATTTGAGACATAGCCATATTTTCAGCTTCTCCAATTACTTACCAATGGCCGAACACAGTTTAAATATATATATATTCCTAGAAAATGCTATTACCGTTTTTCTGAACAAAGAGAATATTTTATGAATCATAGGTCAGTGAAATCGTCCGTAACTGAACGTGAAGAAATTTTCGTATCCCTACAAATGTTGATAGAGATTCGGCGACTTCACTTGAAGCGACAACAAACTTTTACAAAACTATTCAGAATTTATTTCTGGTAATTATTCCCTACTTCCTAATGCACTAACAAGTCTAGAAAACAGAGATTTGACTTTTACCGCTAACATTAAACGATAGCATTACGGATATTTGTAGCGCATGTGGCAAAAAAGACCGCATCATTACAGACAAGTAGTGTGATTCTCTATTTACAGTAAATAAAGACTTCGGCATCGTAAAAAGCTTACAAATGAATTCCCTCTGGCACTACAAATTAAGAAAGTATGAATTACAGAATGGCTAAAATTGCATTATGGTTTTCATAATTTATATATTTCTATTATGTATATTGTCTGATAGAAATATAGATGGCAAACATTAGTCACGAAAAGTAACGAAACCTATACTAATTTGTTGGTAGTTCCTATATAAATAATAATGTTCATATTACAAAATTGGTTATTTATATTGTAAATGCCAATAAAACGACTTAAATAATAATGCCTATTTAATTTTTATGTCTTTTTGCAAATGAATTTCAAATTCGCTGGAACACATTATCAAAAATGTATCTAATCAAAAATATTCATCAATACTGCGAGGGTTAAAAATGTTAAGAGAACTGTTTTCATTGCTGCAGCAATTTAGGCCATGGCGAATTACAGTTTAAAAGGATGAGAAGTCAAAACTTTTAATTTTATTAAAAGCCGAAGAATTTCATGGACAATCAAGACATAATGTCGATGTTTAATTAATAATCTAATTATGATATGTGTTTAGTAAACATGCTCTATGTTGTATACACTTGTATGCAACTTATAGTTGCTCCCTCCAAGTTCAAGTTCTTTTCCTGTCCCTTCGAGATTCCACTGTATTACGCAATTATTGTGGTTAATAAAATAAAAAATAGATTTCTCTATATGTATTTCTATCCAGTTGAAGTACTCATTATACCTACATTGAAGAGTATTTGGTTGTTCAATTTTTATATATTTAGTGCAATTTTTTAATTCTTTCACGGCAATTTAAGTGCCAATGGCCCCTCTGTCCTCACCCCCGTGATTATTTCCATTATTACACTTAGAAAGATTGTCGTCTCAAGGTCGGCAAGCTTAGTTCTCAGCCACATTTCTACCTGCTTCAACGAGAGGGTAATTGTCGGGCTCTTAAAGCTTCAAATGTTACTCGATTTCGATGCCACACTTCTCTTTGCGACCTGTGACTGAACGTTTTCCGCAAGTTTTCGCCCTTAGAAATAAATCTTTAAGGTAAGTACTACTTTTATTCTTATTTTGTTATTATATTAATAAATATATAATATTATGAAAAAACTTCTATCCCCAGAAGTAACAACGTTGTATTCAGGACTTGGAAAAAAGAAAAAACTGCCCTTTTGTACCTTGAAAATTTACGACGTTATTGTTAGTAAGTTGTTTTTCATATATTTTGAAATGTAAGATGTATAGTGTGTTAATTTTTGTTACAGCTGCCGTGCGACGCCGTTTCCCGGAAGTGCCAGATACAGATATGAGAAAGTCTGTATCACTCTTTTTGGCAACGGCTAACGACCGTATAAAAATTATTTTGTGAATGTATATTTTATAACATTATAATTATATAGTTGGTTGGATATTAAAAAAAATGTATTTTTAACATCTCACCCATGATTATACTTAGAAAAATATTGCATTTCTGTATATTGACTGAAATATCTAGTATTTAATATTTGTAAATTATAAATGAATTATACAGGGTGGACCAAATTAAGGGCATAAGCATTAAGCATTTACTTCTCGAGTTATTTCCAAAAATGTAGATTTTTTGTACCAATCGACGCAAATTCAACTCTCAACAAAAATACTCCGATACATTTTTTATGACACGAAAATAACAGGAGGTATTTACAAAATAACTGTTTTAAACCCATTAAAATCAAGTAGCCGTGGAACAGAACAAAAAATGGCAATAATTTAGTCCAGATCGTCCACAATTTATCCAAAAATCATAGTAAGCCGTTTACTTTATTGTTATTCTGTAACAAATTATTATTCTGTTCCATGGATACTTCATTTTAAAAAGGTTTAAAGCAGTCATTTTAAAAAAACGTTATTTTCAATTTTTAAGAAGGATCTAAAAAGAATAAATATGAATTATCAATATAGAATAAATATTGGTCAAGAATGTAGATTCAGTGTTTTTCAACAATGTAGGATAAATATTGATGGCCAATATAGAATACATATTGGAGTTCAATATAAATACCATATATAAAAGCGTTTCATTCCAATGTTTTGCCAATGTTGGCAGCCAACATGGCTCCAATCAGGCTGCGCTGCTAGGGTACTATATTTGTCATCTACATAGGATAAATATTGGTGGCCAATGTTGAATAAATATTTGTCACCAATGAAGGTTAAATATTGATCGCCAATGTAGAATACATATGGGAGTCCAATATAAATACCATATATAAAAGCGTTTCATTCCAATGTTTTACCAATGTTGGCAGCCAACATGGCTCCAATCAGGTTGTGCTGCTAAGGTACTATATTTGTCATCTATATAGAATAAATATTGGTGGCCAATGTCGAATAAATATTTGTCACCAATGTAGGATAAATATTGATCGCCGATGTAGAATACATATGGGAGTCCAATATAAATACCATATATAAAAACGTTTCATTCCAATGTTTTGCTAATGTTGGCAGCCAACATGGCTCCAATCAGGTTGTGCTGCTAGGGGATAAATAAGTGTTTATTCTAGGAAAATTACAGGTTTTTTGTTCACACCTAGTTCTCCGTTTTCTTCTATTTTCCTTAAATACCTAGAACGCCACTCTACAATGTCACTCTTTTCCGTGAGCATTTTCTTTTGTCACAACATTTTTTATAATAAAAGTCTATTTCGTTTAGATTGTTTCTCAAAGTTTCTCGATGGCCAGTATAGTTAACTTTTTCAGTCAATCTGTTTACTAATACGATTAGCCTCGATACTTGTTGTTCCACAATGAACATTTCAAGAACCGTTCTTCGCAAAACTCCCAAATCAAGATGGTCGATTTTCTTAGTCTTCCTTGAGTTTCTTCTTCTGCGGAGATGTTAAAGAAGTAGTGCCTGGAAGAAGTAAGGACTGAAGTATTACCTGCATTAAATCTTTTAATGACAATACTGAGAAATAATAGTATTTTTTATGTATTACCTGCTGTAACATACTCCTTAGGAACTTTTTTTATCAGAGAGGTTGTTTTTCCAGTTGTTGCAGCTGCTAGTTCTGTAGATTGTTTTACCCAAAATATCAACGTTCCAGAAGTCTTCTGTTCATCAAAACACTTTATGACATTTGCAATTATACTTCTTGTTTCTGAATGCACAAAAGCTGTCTTGCTTTATAGCTCATTGTAATCCTATGTAAAAAGTAATTTAGTATTACATAAATATATAACTGCAACTTTTAGAAAGCGTTTAATACTTACGATTTGATGTTATAACCAAGCCGCCCAAAATTAAATCCCGAATAGGCAAACAATAACAAACAGAACGAACGAAGAAAGGCAATATTAACAAAAATTAACAAGGAACCACAAAACTAATGAACAACAGCACTAAAAAACCTGGAAATTAGATACTACTAGAGAAGTGACGTTTATGTTTTTTGTTTGAATGTACCGCTCCGCAAATCTTGCTCTTTATTGGTCCTTTAATTCCCCTTACTGGAATTTTAGATTTAGTTCACATATTTTCCGGGGTTTTTGTGTGCTTGGTGGTACTGTATTTCGCATAAAACCGAGAAAATTTCAGACAAATATATATAGGAGAAGCACCTTAAAAAAAGTAAGCTTTGTTTATTTTTGCGTTAACTTTGAAATAGATGAAAGTAATAATACTTTTCACATGGACCAGGTTTCACATTTGCCGAAAATAAGACTCAACCGATAAAGGATAATGTCACAAGAGAGTAAAAACGTTTCAACAATAAAACCGTTCTATTCTTTGCAATAAGTCTCAATGGCTCAGAGGTCGATGAGGTTACAATCTGCTACGCAGATGCGGCAGAGTTCAAATCCCCCGGGCTACATTTTTTTATTTGAATATGTATTTAATGTATAAGTATATTAGAAACGTGAAAGTATTTTTACTACTAACTTAATTTGATTTTTAAAACTATCACAATGTCCATAAGGGAAGTTCTGGGTAAAGCCTTTTACAGATTTTTTTCATAAGTTTCAGAATCCATGTCTTCTACTTTATTTTCTACTACTAGCAAAAGTTCGCCTTTTAAAAGATTTCCCTAAAATACATAGTTATTTGAGGGTTTTTAATTGTACATTTATTACTCATGTAATCCATTATAGGTACTTAACGTTTGCTGTTCAATTTTGCAGTATATTGTTTTTGACTTGCCGTAAAACATTTTTTAGTAAAATATATAGGAGCTTCGCTGAATGTAGATGCTTCAATTTTACATAAAAAATTGCCTTTGGTATTATAAGATATAGCTGCAGCTTTACATCTACATTCGTAGGAATTCTTTAACGAAAAGTTTATCTTTTTTTCTGTAATTTGTTTACTACTATCAAGCACCTTTACTTTTTTTAAAGATACTTGATATTATTTACTGGTGTCACTTTAAATCGTCATAAAAAAACTTCAAATATACCTATGTATTTGCAGTTTGTTTTGGATAAATTGATATAACTTAAACTATGAAAATATAGCTATGTAAGGTTTCATGCGTTGAACGTATTTTGTTAAAAATTATTTATGCAAAAGCTATGTATCTTCCATTTTACGCTTTGCGAAATAAAATACAATAGTTGATTCTGGAGACTTTAGGGTCATGGTTATTTCAAAATGCAAGATGGCCTTGTACCTACCGTTTACTTGTTTGGTCATAACCAGGTTAACTTCGCATACGTACTTGTACAAACAAAGAGCGAAATTCCGTAGCTGATACTAAATACAGATAAGGATCATTAGTGTAGCAGCCGTCTATCATTTATAATAGTAATTGATGTTTTCAAATTCGTCTACTAATTACTTATATTTTGTGGCAAAACAGGATTATTGTCGTAAACGGTACTGACTAACAATAATTTAGTTCGTTCAATAAGGAATTTTAAAAAATGTGAGCGAAAAATATAAGAAGACTATCTATAAATAGTTAATTATATTAGTCCCCAGCCGCTTAACTACAATTAAATACAACATATCAGTTGCACCAAAACATTTCAGTTAAAATTATTTGGTTATTCGGCATCAAACGTAAGGAGGCATTGAGCTAACTCGGGTATAAAAATAGAAACTTCGTCGCAGGTCGCAGGTAATAGATTAACAGATAAGACACTTAGAGAAATCATCCGCTTTCGAAACTGCCATGTACAAAATAAAGTGGTGTATTTAGAGTTGCCTAAACATTTTATATTCACCTCGCTCGCTAGAGAAATGTATGAGTTCTCCTAAGACGCCTTAAGATAAATAATGGAAAATTACAAAAAGAGGTCTGAGAAGCAATAAATTTCAAAAAATTCAACACCTTCTTTACGTTACAGAAAAAACCATGCCAACACGAGAAAAGTATGTAAAGGTTATTGACCTAGTAGTTTCCTTCTACCTTCTGTTGTAGAGGAAGATATAAAAGTGTCGGTGTCAAAATTCAGAATTACGACGTCTCATATTTATTAAAACGCATTAAATTATAGCATTTGAATCAAACGAAACGATGTATTATACTCTTCTATTAAATAATAGATAATTAATGTAATAATTAGGTAGGTACATGACATCAAGCATCACAAAAAATTGCTATTAACAAAACAAAAATAATTTTTTGTCAAATAAATTAATGAAAACGGCAAATGCTAACTATTCCATAATTAATCGAGAAATAACTAAACTCTAAGCAACATAAACACATTTTACTTCTAATTTATAAACTTATGCAACCTAATTGGGAAAGTGCAGAGCACTATTTTTAAGTGTTCATTATTCATTTGATTGAAATATTTAAATTTGTTACTAATGAACTAATTTGTTCACTGGAAATCGCGTCTTTCAATCAAATTAAAAATCAAGTTCCTGTAGTTTCGCCGAAACCAGATCTGATCAAAATCAGCAGAATAATTCTATAATTTTATATAAACTCCAAAAAATGGGGTGCAATCAGTGACTACATTCACGACGAATGAAAAACAAGTTTTTTCTGCGACCTCGAAAAAAATTAAAAATTATGAACTTCTAACAGATATTACATTCTTATTTATATTGGATCAAAATTGCAAAAAAAACTACAATATTTATGTACCTATTATGTGAGTAAAAATTAAGTTAAAAGCCATTAATTTTCATCTTTCGTATTACGATAATTAAATACAAACATGTATATTTGTTTTCATTAATCTAGAATTTTCTATGTGTCCTCGTAATGCCTATCTCTATCGTACTTTATAAATTTTATATTTATGTTGCTAATTTCATTAAAAACTAACCATCATAGCTTTCGTAAGAAGTACACATATAAAAATTTACAATTACAATCGATGCATAAAAAACCAATTTTCGGTTACCACATAAATCTTTCCAGATGGCTATTTTAAAACTTCCAGTGACAAAGCAAAGACTTCGAGGTGTATATTGTACAAAAGGAATAAAACCAAGGAAGCTTTTACTATCTCTAACCGGTACGCCACTCCAGTATGCAAAGCATTTTAATATTATTACCGGAACTCTTCCTTTTCGGTCAACTTAATTGGTTTGGTTGGCTTAATTAGACACTATCGATCACGATAACAAAGTCGTAAAATTTCTATTTCACTTTCTAGCACTTATAAAACATACAAGCAAACGTAATTTTACTATTTACATTATCATGCGTATTCACCTATTGTTATAAGTTCTATTTACTTTCCTGCAATAGTTGGGACATATTGCGTATTATACTAGAAGCATTTTTATACAACTTTCTGAATTAATATAGGCATTTCTATTGCCTTGTTTCACTAATGAATTAAAAAACCTTATAGGAAATTTGATAGTTCATTTTCTTAACGCTTGTCATTACTTAATTTTTGTGCAGCAATACCCACTGAATTTTATTATCATTAATTTCTATTTATATAAGTCTTTTGTTGTATTAAATACATGATAAAATTGTATTAGCTTGCTTAAAAGGTTTTCATACGTATGAGAATTATGTTTATAGGAACTATTAATTCACAGCTTCAAATAACAAGTTTTAAAATTTTCAGATGCATAAATAATACTCTAAGCTGGTTTCGTTGGGATAAAAATAATAGTATACTATAGAAATTTGTCTATTGCTACAACTATGAAAGATAGGCTACATACTAGTTAACAAAACCTGATGCTCGTAACTGTTTCTGGGCCCCACAAGTCAGCGTTTACACTAAAAGTCGATGCCAGTTTTATTGTGTGCAGGATAAGTACACATTGCGACACCCTAAATGCATTTTGTAGGCCTTTCGAGAGCTTTGTGATATCAGCCGTTATTGCAGTACCAGAGCTGGAAGTTAGGGTATTGCCCCGCATAGTGTGTGATAAATTTCCAAGCTTCACGCCGTTCAAGGTTTGGTGACGCAATTCAGGAAAAGCCAATTCGGAGGTTACGTTGCAGTTCGCAAAACCCGATTCCAAGGTAACTTGATACAGGAAGTGTTTCAGTGATAAGCGACCGCTACGGCTGTTAGAAAATCTCTCGATATGGAGTACGCTTACTCATGTGAGTCGCGTCGGATTTTAATGCTTGTAATGGCATATTGTTGCACTTTAATATTCGCACTTTTAAGGACATTACTTCGGTTTTATTTTTGTATCGCTTAAAAGTAATTGCATGAGGAACAGAATAGTCATGACGTTATTTTAATATAAATTAGGGTATACCCCAGGTATGTTGCCCGCGGAGTATCTATTATTGCGGATTAATGCTTTATATTCTGTGTTTAGAGATGGCCAACCATTCTAGGTTTTAATCTTTTGTATTTTGTTATTTATTGTTTTGTTATATGTTTTAAAGTCAGTATATATGTGTAAGCAAGTTGGTTTTCCTTGTCAATATGTTTGAAGTCAGTTTCAGCTCGAGAACACTATAGGTGTAGAGCAGAGTCCTGTTCTTGGCAAATAGATTCATTCGTGACCACTACTGGAATATTTAGGAGTTTCATGTATACTGGGCTAGCTAGGAAAACAAACAGGGTAACTAAATATAAACATACGAAAGCGTACGAGATGTCTTCTTTACCTCCTCGCGAAGGGACTCAACACACGTATAGTGACACCACTCACTCGACATAAGGAGCCGCATTGAGAAATATAGGGCGATTTCTTTGACAGTGAAGAGTCTCTTCAGATGTCACAGCGTTCATCTACTGACCAAACGAAAATTACTACGCAGCTGTTTTTTAGTGTGACTTTATTGAGCGTAGCACAAGTAGAAAACTTGAGCCATTTGAGATGTAATTCTATTGCCGAATCTTGAATATACTTTACAATCAGTAACAGGTAATAAAAATATTGAGTTAATGATAAACGTATTCGAGAAATTGTGTTTATTGTTAGTGTTGTCTATCGCCTCCACCATGATATTCTGAACGTGTTTGTTTAAATAATTAGCCTTAACTGCATCAACGCTTAATAAATTGTTTGTATCGTTTAGTACAGGATCAACATGTTCACTTTTAGTTGCTTAATTAACTTCATTGATCACCTGCTACGTGTTTTCTAAAATTTCCATTAACGAAAGTTAATTTATTTTTGTATTAATTGTCTTTGCTGATCTTTATTAATCTAGTTAAATAATTTTTATAAATTTTGCAATATTGAAGAAGCTTATTATCAATTGGGTTAGAGAATGCCCGTTTACTAAATTTGTCCCATACTTCAAGTGAGTTTAGCATTCTGTTTTTCATCTGCAGCTTTAATTTTTTTTTATTTGATTTAATTTTTATGCTAGTTTCGGAATTTAAATAAAAGTTTTAAATTCATAAACAAAGAGTTGAAACGCATTATTTGCATCCTGCATGTCAAATACATCACTCCAGTTGTGTTCTAAAATTGTATTGGATAACTTTTCAAAATTAATTTTTGTTATAGTATTAGTAATTGTTTTTGCAGGCATTAACACATTTTTAGTTATGTCAGTATGTTTAATTATTGGTACAGTAGAATAGTGGTCAGCAACATCATAATCAACTACCACAGAATAGAGATAACTCAACAACTGATCAGGACAGCGAATAAAAATGTGATCAGTATAGGATTTTGTAGTAGTTGTTGGTCTAGTTGGTTTTTGCAGATAAGTTAGATAGCGGAATTTATGAAGCAAATTTAAAAAAACTTCCTGTTGATGTACTGTTATCATTGTCCAGAATATCGGTATTAATATAGTCAAAAAATATTTCAATGTTTTGATTAAACACTGGTAAAATTATTTCAAGATTTTGCAAAAACTTATTTTCATTGCTAAAAAGTGATCAATAGACGGAAGTAGCACCAACTAATAAATTATATTATCCAATATCTTCTACTTATAGTAAGTAAGTAAGTAAGTAAGTTTATTTAGTATAATATACTAGTACATAGAACCATTATTATTATATATCTTAACTTATTTATCATTAATAACATTAAGATTAATAGTATTGTTTAACAAAGCTGCTTAAATATTTTTTAAAACTATAAATATTTGTTATTTGTTTTACATCTTGTGGAAGCGAATTATAGACTTTTAGTCCCTTGTAATACAGAGAATTTTGTGTACTCGCTTTATTTAATTTAGGCAGCCTAAAATCAAATCGATTCCTTGTTTTATATTGATGAACGTCAGCATTTAGTATCAAGTGATCCGACATATAATTTGGTAATGAATTATTAACAGCTTTGTAAATCAAAGCCAACGTATTAAAATAAATACGTTGTTTGATACTTAGCCACTGTAACGCATTTAGCATTGACTTAATATTCGTATATTTAGAACATCGTAAAATATTTCGCATCGCTCTGTTTTGTTGTTTTTGCAACCTTTGTAAATCCGATTCATAACAAAGAAAGAGGATACTTGCACAGTAATCAAAGTGTGGCGCAATAATGGTTTTATAGACTAGAATTCTAGCATTCATACTTAGTTTACTGGCTATTCTCCCCAAAAATCCAATTTTTTTAGCGACTTTCTTAATGATAAAATTTATATAACTACGAAAAGTAAGTCTATTATCTATAATAACTCCCAGATATTTAATTTCAGGCACTTGTTCTATTTCTAGACCGTCTATTTTTACTTTTACAGTTATATTTTCACTATTAATTTTATTTGATACGATTATGCACTTTGTTTTGGCAATATTTAATTTTAGTTTATTTATTTGTAACCACTTCGATATCATCTCAAGATCTGTATTTATTTTGTTGACGGCATCAGTAGTATTTTCCGCAGTTACCCAAACTAATGTGTCGTCAGCAAACAAATTTAGCGAGCAGTGTTTGATATTTATTTCCAGATCATTGATGTACAGTAGAAATAGCAATGGACCTAAAACGGATCCCTGAGGAACCCCCAATGTGTTAAGAATTTCCGTCGATTCCTCTTCATTATACACAGTTGTTTGGGTTCGCGAAGATAGATAACTCTCGAACCATTGTTTCTCGATTCCCTGTATTCTATATTTGTCCAATTTTGTAATAAATTTTTCCCTATCGATTGTTTCAAAAGCACGCTTATAATCTAGAAACACCCCCACTACACTTTTCTGTTGATCAAGTTCACTTTTCCAATTTGCTAGGACTAGATTTAATGCCGTTTCACACGAATGTTTGCTTCTGAATCCGGATTGTTTGCCACTTATAATCTTATTTGCTTCGATAAACTCCTGCAATTGGCCTTTGACAATTTTTTCTAAAATTTGTTCGTACACCGGCAACGTATTAATTGGTTTAAATTCTTCACATTTCTTTGTACTCACAATTTTTCTGATAGGAATTACTTTGGATTTCTTCCAGGAATCTGGGAAAATTCCACTCTTTAACGACTCATTTATTAGTTTTACCAGAGGGTTTCCTATAATTGGCAATGCATCTCTTAGAACCTGAACAGAAATGCCATCTGTGCTACCCTTTCTTTTTATGCTCGTAATTGTTTTCTCAAGATCGATTACAGAAATCTCCTTAAATTTAAAGATGTTAACAGGATCAGGTATGAACGCCTCTTTAAAATCGGTGTTTAGTATATCACGATTTATGTCGACAATACTATTTATGAAGTATTGGTTAAAATTTTCAGCTATTTCTTTGGAATCGGTTACTTCTACTCCTTGGAATATAATGTTTTTCGGTGTACACTCTGCTTCCGGCTTTTTAACGATATGCTTAATAACTTTCCACATACTTTTTGAGTCGCCTTGACTTTCTTTAATTTTATTTTCATAGTAGCAATTTTTTTTCTCTTTAATCAAGTTGCTATATTTGTTTCTAATTTCTTTATAATGTTTCCAATCATTTGCATTTGCAGATAATCTAGCCTTTTTGTATAACGTGTCTCGATATTTCTGTAATTGATGCAACTCTGCGGAAAACCATGGGCAAGAATTTTTTACCTTGCTAATGCGGTATGTAATGAGGTCAGCTAAGCAATTATGCAAAGAATGCACAATGCTTGCCGCTGCAATATGTACATTTTTACTCATATCGTAATTATACTTAGCCAATTTATTTAATAAACCATTTTGTGAATAGTCATCAAAGAATTTTCTACGCACCGATTTGAACTCGCTGGTTATGCATTGTTTGCGAAACCTCACCTCTATGCTGGAATGGTCAGTGATTTTCGGTGAATCTAGGACATCAACATTTAAATTCGAAATGTTAGTTATTACCAAATCTATTAATGTGTTCGAAGTTGCAATCACCCGTGTACAATCGCGAACTAATTGTTTCATACCTAGATGTTGAATTCGATTTGTTAAACGTTTCGCATAGAAAGTGTCCTTGGACATGTCAATATTAAAATCACCTAAAATTAAATGTTTGCTACGGTCTGCTACATATTCGTCGCACCATTCTTCAAATTTCATTAAAAATTCACCTTCGCTTGAGCTCGGAGAGTGGTACACTACCGTGTACATACCTTGATGAAACCCTTTTGATATATAGATTGAAAGTAGCCAAAAGTTCTTGTTATATGTGATATTCGATATTACCCTAAATTCGATATTGTTTTTCAACACTATAACTACGGCCCCGGTCTTTCGACTTGAAGAAGGCTAGTACTAGACAGGAATCACATGCAAATCTAATAATAAATGTATTTGATCTCTCTTGCAGTACATGCAAATGTCCTTTACTCCGACACAGTAAAAAATTGACCTGCTTCTACCGAAAATATTAGCCTTAAACAATTCCTAAACGAGTTTAAAAACTATCCCCCAGTATGCAATACATCATACGGATCATCCAGACAATACAGCACATGGTGGTTCAGCCATCATAATTAGAAGCTCTATACAACATCACGAATTGCCCTCTTTCAAAATCGAATTTCTACAAGAAACGATAATGCAAGTCCAGAAATTCCCAGCACCACTGGTTGTAGCTGCTGCATATTGTCCACCAAGGCACAATACAACTAAGCAAATGTTACAACTTTTTTTTCCGAACACTAGGGACGAAACCTCATCGAACCAAACTCTAATGAAGCTGGTCAACATGTTGAGAATTACTTAGATATCCCACTACAACTATCGCCTCCAATACGTAGTGTCAGTAAACAAGTAATCGAAACACAGGTTAAACGTCTAAACAACAAAAAGTCGCCGGGATGAGACCTTATAACATAAATTGTCTTGAAACATCTACCTGAGAAAAGAATCAAATTTCTGCAACTTCTCTTCAATGGAATAGTACGACCTACATATTGGCCCTTACCATTTAAATATGCTCAAATTATTATTATTCCTAAACCTGGTAAACCTCATAAGCAAACAATATCCTATCGGCCCATCAGCTTACTTCCGTTAATTTCTAAGTTGCTCGAAAAACTAACCTTAAAACGAATTAAACAAAAATTCATTACAAAACGAGAACACCTGAACTTGCTAGAAGTCTGGCTGACCAAATGGCGCATAAAAGTCAATGAAGATAAATCAATTCACGACACGTTTACTACAAAACGCGCAACATGCCCTGTAATTATTCTTAAACACACAACCATACCTCAAGCTAGTGAAGTCAGGTAACTGGGTATACACTTGGACAGACGATTGACTTGTAAGACACATGTCACCAAGAAGCGAAAAGAAATGGATCTAAAACTGAAGAGTATATACTGGCTCACAGGAAATAGATCAGCTCTCACGCTGGAAAACAACCTACTGCTGTACAAATGTATAGTTCGTCCTATCTGGACTTATGGGTGCGAAGTATAGGGAAGCACCTGTAAGTCAACTATTGATATCATACAAAGATTCCAATCTAAGACACTTAGGCCCACCGCCCACGGTGCGACTGTTTTGAGACAAAGGTTGTAAACTAGTTTACTCTGCAACCAGTTTACAACTAATATGAAACTTCTGCACGCACACGGATACGACTCACTATGAAACAGTCTCAATCAGTTGGCATAGCAGTGCAATTAATAATTTTTGCATTGATAAATTCTGAATCAGATGAGGGAGACATGATTGATTATTATCGATACCGCAGACACAAAGGGAGTACTGGGTCCATCCATACATAAGGGGAACTCTGAATTCTAGACTGTTTGTAGCAGCACAGGAACTGTCTCAAACAGATAGAAAGTTTATAGCTTTTTATCGAATGTCTTGATCACCCATTTTGAAATAAATAAAATAACCACGTGGTAAACACCTTGAAAACGGGGCAACTTCTAACTGCAACGCAACTGCGACCGCGGAACAATGGTTGCGTACAACCGATTTTGACTGATTGCAAACTAGTTTCATTCGAATCGACTAGTGTGCGGTTCCACACTACTACACGTTGCCGAGGTTACAAAAGAGTTGCAAGATCAACTGATTTGCAACGTTTGTCTCAAAACAGTCGCACCGTGGGCGCTGGGCCTTAGGATACTATCTAATGCACCATGGTTTGTATCGAACCTCACATTGCATACCGACATGAATATATCGTTTGTGAGAGAAGTAATTAAAGAAAAAGCCAGGAAATATCACGACACACTGGAAAGACATCCCAATGCCACAGTCATCCCTCTAACTGAGCAACCGGAAACTAGAAGACTAAAAAGACGATGGCCGATAGATTTAACAATATCAAATAGAGGTAACACCGGTGGGTGCCTT
This sequence comes from Agriotes lineatus, assembly GCA_940337035.1. NCBI lineage: Eukaryota > Metazoa > Arthropoda > Insecta > Coleoptera > Elateridae > Agriotes > Agriotes lineatus. The sequence goes on from CALNHX010001519.1 coordinate 35,510, forward strand.
CCTCTTCATGTTGTATTTAATAATTACATATCATTAGGTCACATAATATAGTAAAAGCTATTATGATTGCGAATAAAGCTTAGAGAAAAAAAAATGTAATGATATGAATACAGAAGTATACAAATAAATTTTTAAATAGGATTACGGGATTACAGTAGTTGGATATTATAGGGATATGAATTGGGTATTTGAATAGATAATTAGAAAAGGATATAGAATTTATAATTGAAGGCTAATTGAAAAACAGAAGGATTCGAATTTAATGTAATATCTAAATATGAAATTGGAAAATAATGACAATACTTAATCGAAATAGATTATTGCACATAGTGGGTAGAAATCAAAAATAAAGATATAGTGTGTTGGAAGGAGAAAATCTGATATCGTTAAGGACTTTGTTTTAATTATTAAGATAACAAATTTAAAAAATATAAAGCTGTAAATAATTTTGTAAATGGAAATTGTGAAATAAACCCTATTCTTCTTCTTAAGGTGGCTATGCTTTTGTTTGGATTTTTACATTATCATTACAATAATCCTTATCACTAAGTTATTATATGTTATATAGCGCCAGTAGAGTCCTAAACCTCTATTAGTTCGTCTTCGTACTGCTACTTCACGGAAGGTGGCGCTGATGGAAATGTAAATATTGCAGCACGTAGTCGATTTCCAACCTTGAATGGGGTGGAAAGCTCCTGGGGATAGTTTCGGTGGCATCGTGGTGGTATCCCGTTGCCTTCCATGACTATTTTCAGGCTCGAAAAACGCTAAAGTACACATCCCGAACGGGATTCGAACCTGGCCACCTAGAGGAACGCGGATCAGTATCCCAGCGAGCTAAGCGACTGAGCCACGGTGTAAATAATTTTGTAAATGGAAATTATGAAATAAACCCTATTAAAAAGTTATATGTTTGAAAAGTGAAATGGTTACAATAGAGAAGGCGTTCTAGTGGTAAAATAAAAATGAAATTTTGAAATAATAAGATGGGTACACAAAATGAAGGGAGACTAAGTATATGGTGAGAAACTAAACTAAAAGCAGCAGTAATCTACAGAACAAAATATATGGAAATAAATACTGAATTAAGTTTATTGTGGAAGTACATTTGACATTGCATATCAATGTAGTTGGATTACAACGAGCTATTGGTACGGAGGGAGAATTGCAGGGAAGTCTTTGCGGAGACAAAATTCTGCCCGTAAAAAAAGTGCTAAGAGTCTGGGATTAATTATTGATGAGAGCCCTAGATTCTTACAACATGTATCTTATGTTTTATATAAGACATATATCAATCTTAACCTTATTTTTAGTAGTAGATTCTGTCTAAATAAACAACTTAAAATACTGTTGTGCGAATCTTTGGTGTTGTCTCACTTTATTTTTTGTGATGTAGTTTATGGCCCTTGTCTCGACAGTCATCGACATCATGAGCATGCAGCGTATGCAAAACTCCTGTCTGAGATTGATATACTGTATCAGAGAATCTGAACATATTCAACATAAACAAGGAAGCTACATACCTCAGTCTTATTTCATAAAAGTATTACAACTTTGCAACCGGCTTATCTTTTCAATAAAATAAAATTTACATATAACATGCATAACGTAAATATTTTATTACACATCTAGTCCACAAGTCGCAATTATTTAAAAGATAATTTTCTTACACTATTAGTAGCCTGTATAATTCACTACCTGATTTTTTAAAATCCCATTCTATAAATTCTTTCTGACGCACGCTAACTGACACTTTGCTTACAGGTCAAAAATAATATTTGTTTTTCATAATAGTACAGTGTGTATCTAGGACGAAAAGAGTAACATTCTCAAACGACTGTGAATATTGTTGGGCGCGGCGAATGCCGAGCTCAACAACACAGGAGTCTGGGAATGTTGCTTTTTGTCCAAGAACACATACTATTTTTCCGCCGATCGATACGAATAGAGCAGGCTCCGATTGATAACCTTATCAATTGAACGTCCTTTTGATGGTTTTCTTTATTGTATTTTTTGTATTGATGAATATTACTTCGGATACTACCTATCAGTAAATGGCCATTATTATTGTTATCCATGCTGTGAGGGAGTTTTTGGTTGTCATTAGAGGCCTTCACCGTGGTTATGAGTGGGACGAGTTGGTATCTGCCGAGAACATTGATTAGTTCGAATGAAAGGTGGGTGAGTTTAAGTATTTAGATAAGCACTGAAAGAAAAACAATGAATAAAAGGTGAATTCATTATTAAGGAATTACTTACTGTTTGGTATTGTTATATAACAAATGTAACGATCTGGTATTTGTCATGGAATTTTCAAAGTTGTTTGACGTATCATTTGACAGAAGTTATTTTGAGTTGTCAAAATTAAAATCAGAATATCAAATTTCAGAACAAGCAATCTAGATAAAAGGAATCCACCACTGACTTTAAGGAGCTAGCCAAAAGAATAATTTTTAATATTGAAATAATAATAAACAGGGGAAGTTAAATTGATTAAAAGAAAATTTATAAACATATACTCATAGCCAAAACAAAGTAAGAGCCTGAATCATATCAATATATACAAATAAAGTTGAAACCAAAATTACTCTCCATTATGTCAACTTTACAATTGATTATACAATCCCTAACATAAATTACCCCTCCATCGTTTTGATTACAACGTTCGGTATTATAATGCAATTTGTATTTCGGCAATAAGAATTGGTCCAGACCATAATGAATTTGTAAAGTCTCAGTGAACACGATAATATCAAACTGGAATTCAAGTGATTGTAATAGTAGTAAGAAGTTATCAAAATTGTTATTTATACTTCTTTCATTTGAAAAAAAATTAGATTAACATTGTATTCCTTTATTCCGTATGTACCCCTACCGTTTACATTGTAATTGACATTTGAATTAAAAATTCGCAACACCGTAGATTTTTCTATTGACCCGCTCTTAAGATTACCAGCTGCTTGCAGCCGGCTCGGCTCTTGCCATTGGTGAAGTATGTTTATTGCTTCTGAGTCTTTTGGAATTTAAAAGATGAAATTGAAGAGGGGCAGCGTCCAGCAAGGGAAACTGGCGAACGTAGGAACGCTGCAATATCATAGATATTTTGATTTTCTTAGTGAATATTATCACTTCCTGATTATTATTAGAAAATGTTAAATTAAACGCCCATTGTCTATGCCATTTAAAATATGGTTCGTTAATTAACATGTCCACAATTTCCACCTGGCATTTATTTAATCACGAAGCTCGCATGATAGCGAAGACAGAAACCAGGAAATTTGCTGCTATGTTATCAAGCTGAGCAAACAAGGGCGTATTATTTTAGCCATTAACCAGTATTTAAGTTTCCCAATTAAAACTGTTTTATAAAACGGTTCGCAAGCTCGCATGCGTTAGTTAGTCAAGTGGATAGGTGAGCTCCAATTAAACAGTTCACGAATTTGACCCGCAACTCCCAATTTTATAACAGAGATAAGCGTTACTAAATAACCACTGGACTGTGACTGGACGGCTGAGCAACAAACGGAATAATTAACTGTCAGCGAAGCTAATTAAGCACTCGCTGGTATGAGTGCAATGGCTAATTTAATATTGCGGATTACATTTTTGCTCGCTCGTTAGCGATTTCAGCTTGCGTCGCTCAAGCCTCAAACCCCGACTTTTCAAACGGTTTTTGCTACTTCCAACCGCTATGAAGCTGAGACAGAGTTGAGATCGAGACTGAGGCGTCGTGTCCACAAAGCCACAAAGTTCTAGCATGGTGTTTAAAATTATATGAATCCCTTATTATCAAAACGATCTAAAATAATTTTAGATGCTCTTAGATAATTAGAAAAGTTTCCTGTCTAGTATTGTATGATAATTCTTTGAATTCATTGTATTTGTTCAGATAATAGTGCACTTATAGTACCTTTTAATAATATTATAATTGTTATCGTACTCCTATTAGCCCTTATATAGCAATTTGAATAAAAGTTATTTCAAAAAATATTTTTTTAAAAAGAAAACCATGCAGAAAGCTCTATAATAATAATAATAATATAAGTGTCTTTATTTTTTTGTATGTACATATAGAAATAGTAATTTATTATACAAGTGCGTAAAGCTACTCTTTAGTTAGGAGTGGGATAAAGTTAAAACGCGAGTGAGCGAGCGTTTTAAACACCGCGAGTGACTAGAGATGCTTTACGCGTGTGTATCGTACAATATTTCATCTACGATAGAATCTTGAAAACACGGTAAATATAAAAACAAATTTAATGTAAATTAGGATTACCACCAACCGGTCGTAATTATGCGTGTTTTAAAAATTTTAAAACACGTTGCAACTGACAACTTGCCTAATTAAATCTTTTAAAAGCGTTACTATTGACGACGTAAACTAATGACAACATGTTATTGAACAGTCGTTTTACAAACTTAAAACTGCCAAATAAAAGGCAATTTTACACACTGTGGTAGATAAAATATATTAATGCATGTATCAATACGGGGCGGAGTTCAACAGTCTTTTATACGTAGGAATAAAAATGTATAATGCATTACCGGAAGAATTAAAAGATTTAGAAAGGTTCAATAAATTTAAATCGCGATTAAAACAATGGTTGATGAAACACAGTTTTTTATAATTTACAAGAATTCTACAACTGTCAATCTACCTGATACATGAAAGTGGATTCACTTTGATTATGTAAAATTGTACCTTTTTAATTTTAATTTAAATTATACTCATATTTATCGCAAGGCACTGTACAGCTTTACCGAATACATTGTATTATTTGTTAAAGGGAAATAAAATTACTTACTTACTTACTTACTTACTAACTTACTGTTATGGAGGAACCAGAACACACAGGCCAGTCAATCACCAAACAACCCGAGATGGAAGCTGCTAATGCTCTGTTAGAGTTGCACAATATGCAGATTGACAGTAATAAACTGCATGAAGACAAAGCGGAGCAAGTGAACACATTTGTAGATAAGTGGTTAAAGTTTGACATTGCTGATATTATAAATAATGAATATAGGGTAAAATGTTGTACAGGCATACATAATTTAGCTCTTTTTAAGATAATTGTTGATGTGGTGTCTAGACTATCACCGTTGTCAACAAAGTTCCGTATTAGAAAACAGGTTTTATTAACTACAATGAAAATTAGATTGGGGCTTACATTAAAATTTTTGGCAATTCTTTTTAATGTATTCAGATTCAGTATGATTGTTTACTTGTAGATTATGTCAACAAGCGCAGATGCTTGAAGAAAACTGCAATTCCTTCCCAAAATTTGCCCCGTGGAAGTGTCGACAAACCACCATCATTTAAAACGGTCCAATGCAAACAGGCGCTTTTGAATAGGCTCTAAAAGAGGAAAACGGAGCAACTCACAAATCGTGTTACTACTGTTATAGAGGAACCAGAACACACAGGCCAGTCAAGCACCGAACAACCCGAGATGGAAGCAGCTAATGCTTTGTTATAGTTGCACGATATGCAGATTGGCAGTAATAAACTGCATGATGACAAAGCGGTGCAAGTGAACACATTTGTAGATAAGTGGTTGAAGTTTGACATTGCCGATATTATAAATAATGAATATAGGGTAAAATTTTCTACAGGCATAAATGATTTAGCCCTTTTTAACGTAATTGTTGATGTGGTGGTCAACAAAGTTCTGCATTAGAAAGCCGGTTCTATTAACTACAATGAAAATTAAATTGGGGCTGACATTTAGATTTTTGTAAAAATTGGAGGTTAGCCGGTTAGGTTTTGCATCAGTTTTGACCAAAAACACTATACTAAGGAGATGCAACTTCCTATGACGGCTGTATTATAGAAACCACCAAAGATGAGCCCTGCGTCATCACACGCTGAATTTAGTAACGACAAACATGCATGTACATTTGTTCACAAACTCCATGCGCACAACAGTGATAGCATTACAATAAGCGTGTGTTATGATTAAAGTGCTTATTTGATTAAAGTAGTTTGTCACATACGCGCGTCGTCACTAAAACGTCAACTGTCAAATAATACTTGTGAAGCCTTGTTCGTTTTTTCGGCGTTTTATAACTACGTTTTCAGGTTATTATTTACGATTTGATACAAATTATGTCTATGAAAGGTAAAACGTTACATTTGCAATCTCAGCAGCTCTTATTAAATTTATTGGATTACTTCGAACGAGAGAAAGAAAATGGGGGTCATCTAATTTCATTGTCATGTGTACAAGAGGTAAATAAAACATAATTCACCTAATTATATTTCACATTCATCGTTTATTTGTAGAGGGCAGCGGAAGTTCTAGGCATTAGTGTATCTACTGTGAAAAGAGTTAAGAGTTGTTCTAGTATGAATTCAGTTTTATGTAGCCCTGACAAGAAAAGACCACGTAAAAAGTTAAAATCTACTGATTTACCAGATTCCTCAAAAATGGTTATAAGGGACACTATATACACGATGTATTCGGAAAAAAAGTACGTTACCATCAATTCCCTGAATACTGAAGTGAAAGAAAGTCATATTTTACTCAGTAACACCAGCTTAAATAGAGTTGTACATGATATCGGTTTTAAATTCAAGAAAGATGATAACCGTAGAGCACTAACTGAAAAAGAAAATACTGCTATTATGCGGCTCCAGTTTTTAAAATGTTTCATGGAGAATCTAAATTCACCTCATCCACTGCAAGTAGTCTTTATGGACGAAACGTGGATTTATTCTAAAGGAAATCCTGGAAAGTCCTGGCAAGATTCAAATATTCGCAGTGTTAAAAAACCCGAAGGTTATGAAAAAAAACGTTTTATTGTGGGTAATGCTGGGTCTAAATTAGGGTTTGTCGAAAACGCATCCCTATTATTTGCAACAAAATCTTTAAAAGAAGACTATCATGGGGAGATGAATTCAGAAACCTTTAAAAAATGGCTCATCAACCATTTAATTAGTAATTTGAATGAGCCTTCATTGATAATATTGGACAATGCTCCTTACCATTCTGTTTTAATAGAAAGAAATCCCTCAACTTCCTGGAAGAAAGCCGATATCATAGAATGGTTAAATACAAATTCCATTAATCACGATCCAACTTCATTTAAAACTGAATTACTCATACTAGCCAAATCTCACAGAAAAAAAGCGCTATGAAGTAGCTGAATTACTAAGAAGTTATGGTCATGATGTTTTACGTCTACCACCATATCATTGTGAATTCAATGCCATTGAATTAATATGGGCACATGCAAAACAATATTACAATAATCACATCGGCAGGGATGGTTATGGTGATGATCGAGTTCTTGCAATGTGGAAGGAAGCATTAGAACAATGTACCAAAGATGTGTGGAGTAATTGTCACACTGAAAAAAAATTAGAACTTGGTATGAGCGTGAAATGATTTTAGATGTAACTGTTGATGAACTAACCATTCATGTTGGCAACGACTCAAGTGACTCTAGTTTAAGTGGTGATAGTGATTAAGAATTGTAATTATTAATATGTTTACAGTATTTTATTTTAGTCGTTATCTAAATTCCTATGTTCAATGGAATTATTTTTGTAGAATGGCGTTCCGGTAGAAATACAGTTATATATTTATTGGTTATATTATTATATAATTTAAAATTGTGTATTGGTAAATGATTTCAGTTGCATATAACCTTAGTCATCATAAAAGCAAATAAACGCAAATAACTAAAACAGTATAATAAAAAATGGATTTTTACATTTCTGAGTCAAAACGAAAATAATGACACTAACAGCTGTTTGTTTCCCGGATAAAGCGCCACCTATTGGCTCCTGATTGCTTCAGAATACAACTGACGCTAATTTGACTAGCAAGTAAAATCTTACATCATACGGATAGCATTGATGACGCAGGGCTCATCTTTCGTGGTTTCTATAATATACAGGTTGTCCGAAATCCGTTTTAAACATAGGAAATTAATGAATGCGACAAGGAAAACATAAACAAAATGAGTGGCAGGACAAAGATAGAATGTAATCATGGCTAGCTAAATTTTTAAACTAAAATTAAGTCAATGAAACAAACCAACACAAATATTTTAGCTGTTGTTAAGAGTATAAAGTGAGGTTTAAGTATACTATTGTTTACTAATCACATAATTATTTTAATTAGTTAAATCTCACTTTATACTCTTGATGACAGATAAAATATTTGACAAAAGTGTTTTTGTTTCATTGACTTCATTTTAGTTTAAACATGTAGCTAGCCATGATTACATTCTATCTTTGTCCTGCTACTCATTTTGTTTATGTTTTCCTTGTCGCACTCATCAATTTCCTATGTTCAAAACTGATTTCGGACAATCTGTATAAAAGCGGCCCCTATGCCGGGGATAGCCGTCGCGGCGCTGTCGACAGCTTGTAACTAGAGACCCTGTATATTATTAATATACAGGGTCTCTACGTGTAACTACAGTGGCTATATAAGGACAGTGTGGTCAATTTGAAAAAAGGCAGCCATTAAGAGTCGTCTCTACAACAACCAGCCACGCCCTTATGTATTGTTATGTGCAAGGCCTGCTAAATTGTAAGACAAACGTCACCCTGCTAAATTATGACGTAAACGTCATTTTATACGGACTGGACATATGTGAAGTTCCGCGATGCTTTACAGAGCGGTGTATACCCACGATCGAGAAAATGTGTGCAATATGAGGTGGTCAAATGTGTAGTGAAACATTAATTTTACAATAATGTCAATAATATTACTTAAACAGAATTAAACGGCAAGAGACGACGTGCAACGTAAAGAATCACTGCCAGCGATTAAAAATCTTCGTTAACGAGCAACCTAATATTGGAATATAAGTCAATGTGTCCTTTTTTACCTTCTTTATTGTGTTTTTGTACATAAAAACGAGAATTTACAACATCTCGCATTGGTCGACACAGAGACTACGTACAAAAGCTCAACAAAAACTGATTTTTTTGATATTCATAATCAAACCGTTCTATTTATACCACCAGTTAATTTAGAGGAATATAATATTCAGTGTTAGATAACCCATAAATTATCTTTAATTTGATGCAGTAATCTTTATCATTAAGACATTTATATAGTATATTATAGCTTTTGATTTGAGCTAATGCGCAATTTTCGCAAAAAGTATTTTACTTTAACTGGTTGACATTTACTTATGCAAACGAAAATTCGGCATTCGCTTAGACAGAACACTGTAGAATTTTATGATGATTATTTCATTCCACTTCATGTTGGGGCTACTTTCAATAATAAAGGACTTCGAAGCAATTTTGTGTGATTTCGTAAAACGACTCTTAATGGCGGATTTTAAAACAACCAATCAGAAACATGACCAAAATTGACCACACTGTCCTTATATAGTCACTGTACGTGTAACTACAGTCGCTTTATATACACTAACGCTAACAGTCTGGCCATATATGGTCACGATTCCCATTGGTGCCGCCATTTTATGTCTTGCGTCATTTTGACAATAATATTTAAATTTCAAAAATGTCAAAAGTCACATTTACTCAAATAAAATAAGTTGACATTCAATCAACAAAAATCGTTTAAAATGCGAGCACATAGTTAAAAACTGATCATAATTTTTAGAAACAACTAGAACTATAATTTATTAACGGTAAGCTGACAAGGTTTAAAGAAATTTATCAATTTCAAAATTTTTCTTCAGATATAAGAGGTACCTATTGCTGTCCAGTGTTTAGTCGGATGCAAAAGCAAATCTGAAAACTGTGTGCTAACTGAAACTTTCCTTAGGAATAGGGACAGACGGAACTTATGGACAAAAAAATTAATGGAGAAAATTGGTACCCGAATGGAAATTCAAGAATTTGTAAAAAGCAATTTGCAGATTGTATGTGTGAAAAAGCACGAGTTGGTGGCAAAAGAGACTTAAGGATAATGCTGTTCTAACATTATTTACTTGCTTATCGTCTGCTTCGGAGCCTACAGCCGTTGAAAATACCAATGTCTTTATAAACAAGTGGTCAAATTTTAAAATTACATTAGGCGTACAAAGAACTGATTTTATCGACGTTTAAATTTTAGGTATGGAGTCTTGTGCATTTGAATGCAAAAATTGGTCTGAACATGGTATTAAGGTTACAGGTAACAGGTTAATAGAGCATATTAGAATAACATAAAAGGTTAGAATAGAATATAAATGTAAAAGCATTTTATATAAATAAAATGCATATTGTTGATGTAACACATATTGCAACTTTTAATCAATTAGAAGAGTTTATTATATCCAAAGTTATCGGTGTTCATTTAAGAATAGCTGAAACGAAAACGAAAAAGCAAAATACACAACGAAGCAAATACAGTTGTACTTCTGTGGCAATGCACAATGTAGGCTATATAAATTAAGTGGGAAGTTATGAAAAGTAATTTTAAGCGTATTAGACTGTATACTCACTGTTTTAGTAGTTTTGGGATCACTTTAAGTTCTGTAGATTTATTATTATTTATGTGAGCACTAACTGTAAATAAAATTTATAATATCTTATTGATACGACATTGTTTTACTATTTAGTCATATATTTACTTATATTAAGCATTTATTTAATTAAACTATTTTCCAACACCAACCCCGCCACTGCTTTTGACCCGCCACTGGAGGCGGCCATATTCTGTCTTATGTCATAAGTGACATTTCGTATGGCCAGACTGGTGTATATAAAAGGACTGTACGTGTAACCAGAGCTAGTAGATATAGGAAAGTACCGCCACGTCCGCCATGTTTATTCCTCTGACATATGCGTCACTTTGAGGTTTGTAACACAATTCCGTCAACGTGACGTTTGTTGGCAATCCAAAATTTTACTTAAAATTGACAAGACTGTAAGTCTATGTCAAATTTGAGGTTAATAGGTCAGGTTTTGAGTCAGTTTTGACACAAACTGACGCAGAACATAACCCGCTAACCTGTAATTTGACATAGACTTACAGTCTTGCCAATTTGAAGTAAAATTTTAGACATAACTCAATCAGTTATTGCTGATGGGAACAAAAATGGCGGCGATGGCGGCATTTTCACGGATCAAAGAATGGCGGTACTCTCCTATATACACTGGCTCTGCGTGTAACTACTTCGGTCATTTTCGTTCGTTTTCGCTGCCGTTCGAGAGTTGGCAGCGAGCTAAATTAACCTGTAATCGCGGTTAAAAGTCACTTTACGGTTGTTAATCAAATGGAGTGTATTTCAAGTGTGTTATTAGTTGTTAAAACATGGTCCGAATATCCAGCTACACTCAGCAAATATTAGACATTGACAGTTCACTAGTTTTGTGAATGGATAAAGGTACACCACGACCGCCTATTTGTCAACTTTTAGCGGTCCACTTCGAAACGGGAGTTGTGTCTCCTTAGTATAGTCTTCTTGGTTTTGACACAGACAGATGCAAAACCTAACCTGCTAACATCGAATTTGACATAGACTTACAGTGCCACCAACATATTATTCTGCTGCATAATGTCACATTTTACTGACGTTTGGAGAAAAATACATTTCTATAGTGCAAAAAACCTCATAAGCATCACGAACGTTATGGAATTACCAATCTCAGACAATAATTGGAGTCGTCGCTTCGCTCCTCCAAACAACTGTCTTTCATCGGTAAAATGTCCTTACCGTTCAATATTTAATATACTATATAGGAGGTATAAATTGAATGAGAGAAATAATAATGATAGATGGCTACAAACTCGTTGATATTTTAACTTTCTCTTATGGCAAATAGTATTTACACGTTTTCTAAGTCATGGAATTGCCATGTTTCGTACAATTTTAGGCAACCTCTATATAAAAATGTTGATTGCAAATAAAATAGTAATTGTTTTATTGAATTAAAAGTGTCACTTTGTTTGACAAGCAACTATTTTAATTATATATTAACACAAAAATTGCAAGTCAAACAGAGACACTTTTAATCCAAATAATGCATACTATTTTTTCTGCAACCTAGAAAAGTACAAAATTCAAAATTTTAGATGATTGCTTTTGACGTTACTCATTTAAGAACCATTATGACAAGTGCATCTATAGGAAATAATTGCTATTTATGTTACAAGTATGAAATTATGGACTTCTTTTTTGTGAACCGCAGTGTACGGTAATGCGAGCGATGTACATAAAGAAGGCCAACCTTAAATGAAACATTGGAATTGTATATACAGGGTGCCCGGATTTCGTAGGGGCAAAATGGGTAACTTTTGTATTTGAAGAGATAGAGAGATGGTTGAATTAGCAAAACGGTGCAGGTTTGAGAGCTCATTAAGAATCCATTTTCAATTTTTACTTGTCATGACCCACTTGTTTAAAATTTAAAAAAAAACAAAATCTCCTAATTTCTTTTTATATGCCGTAACTTTATTGTTACTTAAGATATTGAGATGCGATTTGATCTAATTTGCATGGTAATTTAAATACTTTTATTGGCACTTAATAAAACTAATTTTATTTGTGCAAATTTTTAGTAATCTAACCTAACCTCAAAATTTTAAATTGGTACCGTTCAATTTTTTTGGCCCTTTTAAGAGAGGATTTTTTTCTGAATGCAATGATGTATCACATGATATGGAAAATTCTTCAAAATTTTGAAAAACTCAGCTTATTCTTTTTACAGGCAGAAATCACTAGTGCCATGATCACAATAACTTTCTTTTTCTGCAGCCGTCCCGAAAATAAAACTTTCGGTATGATTTATTAAATCGAAAGTCCCACTTTACACAAATCGTACCGAAAGTAATATTTTCGGGACGATTTTTTTCACTTTCGGAACTATTTTTTACTTTCGGGACGATTTGTGTATCCATGTAATCTATGTAGACGGTCTTGGCAATAACATCAACCTGGTTTTTTTATTATGACAGCGCTTGTCATATAACATTCGTGTGTGTTTTCGCTTTTCCATTCCAAAAAATGGAAATCAGTAGTGAAAGTGAGGCCGAACTAATTCCACATAAGATTAGTGAAGCTGCTAAAGCGGCTACTTATGAATTATTGCCGCTAAAGTCTACAATTTATTTCAAAAATGGAGCAATGATAAAAATGTGCATACTATAAATGAAGAAGTCATTCTTGCATATTTAATGGAAAAATCTAAAACCTTAAAGCCGTCAAGCCTCTGGAGCAATTACTCGATGCTTAAGTCCAAAATAACATTAAAAATAATATAGATATAAGCCGCTATCCCAAAGTTATTGATTTCCTTAAAAGAAAATCCGTTGGCTATAAACAAGGCGGTCTATATTGTTCCAGGCCATGACACTGGCTCTGTTGCCAGATTGTGTGCTAGGCCATTCCAAGACACACTGAGTTTTGTTTGTTCGAAATATATTTGCAATTTAACACTATTTTGACAAGGCAGTTTATATAAGTTACACAAATGCTTTTGAAGTGTTATGTACCAAGCTGTAAGTAAACTTACGCTTCATCAGTTGCTCCATATATTAGCAAGTTCAAGTTTCCATCTAATGGAATGGTGGCAGAAAAATGGAAAGAAATTTTACATTTAGAGAACTGGCAGATTGGAAAGGCTAATGTTGTGTGTGAAAACTGAAAAGCACTTTAAAAGAGCTGATATAAAGGATAATAAGATGAAGAGACTTGTTCTGACTGCAATATTACTAGCTACCAGGCAAGTTTTAGTTAGTCAAAATTAGTAGCAATGGAGAATTAGGTACCTACCTATTAGGAATTGTTTTTAAATCGAATATTACGGTGAAGTGACGCACTACGATGTAAATAGTAGTGATTTTATAGATTTTTTTCAACTGGCATGTATCGCAATGACAGGTATAGTGCACTGACCGATTGTTCATTTAGTGACCAAAACTAGTAATTTTTTGTTAAAGGTTGGCAAAGCCATGTTGCCAGATTGTGGTAGGCCATTCCAAAGGTCACTTTATAGGCCCAGTGTCATGGCCTGGAACAATATAGACCGCCTTGCTATAAACCAAAAATATCAAGAGTATTGAATAAAGAAGAAATAGATAAATTCTTATCAGAAGCTGGAGATAATATCTACCTAATGACAAAGGTAATATAATTAAATCTAATTTCTCTTCTTCCTTTTGATTATTTTTTTTGTATGTTTAGGTTGCATTAATAATTGGTTTGGCAGGCGCTTGTCGTCGTGAAGAGCTTTGTAAAATAAGTTTAGATGATATAGAAGATAAGACAACCATGTTAGTGATTAAAATTCCTACTTCTAAAACGAATATGGAAAGATCCTTTGTCGTCATTGGAGAAAATAATATTTCGTTATACAGAAAATATTTGTCATTACGTCAAGCAAACATACCTCATCGTAGATTATTTGTATATTACAAAAACGGAAGATGTACTACACAACCCATTGGTATTCACACTTTTGGAAATATCGCTTGCAAAATTGCTGAATTTCTTAAATTACCGCACCCCAAAGAATACACCGGGCACTGTTTACGAAGGAGCTCAGCCACTTTACTAGTTGATGGTGGTGGTGGTATAACCAATTTGAAGAGACACGGAAGCTGGAAATCAACCAGTGTAGCAGAGGGATACGTAGAAAATTCTTTAAGAAACAAAATTCACATAGCTTCACAGATTGAAAAGGGCCGTAACGAAATTAGTATCTCGAAAACTAGTACAAATACTAATACGTCTAATACTAACTGCAACACTGCCACTTCTGTTAATATCCCTAATAATATTAATATAAGTAATTGTTATAATTGTGTAATTAATATTCATAAGTAATGTATTCATGAGAGTGATTGTTATATGTAATTTGTATAATATAAAGTTCATAAGTAATGTATCCATCCATATTCTTTTTAACATAATAAACGCCAGCAGAAAAAATATTGTATGTACGTAACACGATCCGAAAGTGATTTTACGGGCCTCGCAGGATTCCAGAAATCGCCTGCGGTTCGTCCTGGAAACTTCCTACTCATCCCGTAAAATATCACTTTCGGAACTTGTTACGTAAATTACTATTCTTGTTTATTACGTTATCTGTGAAATTATGTTTCGAAACAAAAAGCCCGCTTATCATCATACGTGCCTGCCAGTAGTGTCAATGTGTTCCGTATGTTTGACGTGTAAGTTCTACGATCTTGTAGCACTTGATATACGCACAAAATACATCATATTTTTCTAAATTTTCCATTATAAGTTGAAGTAATAACACTCACACATCTGATTCAGAGACATAATTAAAATTCAAAAACTGCTGTGTTTTTCGGTTATCATTATAATGCTGTTTCAGATCGTTATTTGCTGCGTTAACTTTTGGAATTGCTTTTATAAAGGCATTATTTATTTGGTTAACATCTGATAAATTTTGAGGTAGGTTTATAGTATTTATAATGTTATTAGATTTTAACTGTTTGCATAATAATTTAATTTTATTATCGATTAAGTTGTCAAAAACTTTTTCTTTTCTTTTCGACACATACTTTTCGACAAAATCTTTAACTATAGCTTAGAAAATACATTTTGTGTAATTAAATATAAAAAACTCATTTGGAGTATTGTTGCTTATTTCTCTTTTTATTGGTTTGTTAGTCCAGCAGCAAGGTGCAAAAATGCGCCCTTGCTCTGCAAAAGAGCGGGTAGTTGCCAGTTTTGGCTAAGTTTACGATTGCGGTTTATAAACTTTTCGTACCGGCGGCGCAGCTAGCGCCGCCATCTCCATCTTGAAAAATGGCTCTCAAAATCGGTTTTCGGCATTATCTCCTTATTAGTGCATTCTAGGTGAAAAATAGTCTTTAGGAATATTAAAGAAAACATAATTTCCTAAAAATTTTTGTAAGTAAAATATAAACCGACTTGCAGAGCTGTAAAGTGGGGTGAATTAACAAAAATTTCAAAACTGTTTCATTTTGAGCTAAATTTTTCATGTTTATTGTTTATTAATTACATACTGACTGTCTCCATAACTAGTAATTATTAACTAGGTAACTGCCACTAGTGAGATTATATATTTTAGTTTTAAACTTATATATAACAGCACTGGTGGCCTAGTGGTAAGAGTGACAGACTTGTAATCACAGCGATTAGTGGTCCCGGGGTTCAAACCCTAAGGTAGGCATGAGTGTACGTGAAAAGACGTACAAAAATCAGTCCTACTCAGGACTAACCAGCAACACCTGAGAACGGAAGTAGATAAAAAAGTTCCCGAACGTAGTGTCATAAACACCAGAGACAGTGGAAAAAGTCCGATAAAGTTTATAATAGAGCACTGCCAAGGTAAAAACTTGGTGCATGAAAAGGACTGTTTAAAACATGGAAGAACTGGGTAAAAAAATTTACAGAAAATCGTATGACACTCATTAATGACCAATAGGAAAATTAGTTCTCGAGCCGTAACCAGGACAACAACAAAATATCTTGGAATTTTTTTGTAGGTAGACCAACCTAACTGTGCGGGTTTGTGTCGTTACGATTTTATTAGCGAATCTGAATTTGAGAATTAATTCATATCAGGAAATTATTTTTCGTGCATTCCAACAACGTCCTAATTTGCCCTCGCATCCCGCTCACGCAAATTAATAAGACGTTGGAACGCACTCAAAAAAAAAAAATTCGGAAAGAATTAATGCTCTTATGAGATCATATGTAAGAATAAAAAAAATAAAACAAAATTCTACCCCCGATGAGCGTAGAAGAGGATTCTGCTTAAGTAAGTAAATTATAATTTACCGGTTTCAGGATATTAAGCCTTTGTTTACATATACGAAAGTAGGCTGGTAACTAAGTAATAATTGTATCTGTACGGTAATATCCCTTTACCTTAGATGGCAACCATTACCCTACTGACATGTCAGCAACAGTCAACAAATCTCCTCCGAACATACTGGACCGATTAAGTTATATAATGGCTTAAAAGTTTGCCAATTTTTAGACTTCGATCGTTGGCCGGTTTTTATTTTCTAAAAAAGTACGAAAAAATTTTAATTTAATTAAATCCTCTAAGCAGTAGAGCGTAGCCTCTGTCGCCGAGGGCTGCGATGGGAGAGCTGCTGTGTCCGTGTGCTGTCAGCGCGGGTGATTCACTGCGTTCATATATCATTATAGCATCGCGTTATTGTAACAAGCTATGTTGGTCCAGGGGTAGAATGCTCGCCTGTCACACGGGCGGCCCGGGTTCGATTACCAACCTCGATGCATTCTTTTTTTTTTTATTTATATTAATGAATCTCTCTTAAATTAGCGAACCGAAGCGTAGTTCGGGTGACTCACTAGTAATAAATAATGAAGATAGTATGCTATTTATTAATACAAACATACGGAAATGGCAACAATAATAATTAAAATTTGAAATCTATCACTACTGTTCCTGTTTACCATAATAGACATTAATGTTACAGTCTTTTAAATTAGAAAAGGTAATTGCTGGGAAAGATATCTCTGAAGTCTCCACATGTGAAGAAGCATTGCGCGTCATTTCTGTTGTATTTTTATTATAAATAATTTCCAGTCGAACTGTTGAACTGGAAGCGCTAGATTCGCCACTGCCAAACATTCTCTTCGGTATCTTAATCTTGTTATCGACTGATTCTTCTACGTATCCCTCTGCTATACTCGAACTCCTCCACCCGCCCAACCTCTTCAGGTCGGTTACGTTTCCTCCTGTGTTGGCCAAGATTGAGGCAGAAGTTCGCCTCAAGCAATGACCTGTGTATTGGTCAGTGTTGGTTAGACTCAGGAAAGTAGCAATCATTTTAAAAACAGAAGAAATCTTGTGGATACCTGCTCGTTGCACGCTACATTTTCCTCGATTGTAAAAAACAAAGAAGTGTTTGTGATTCGTATGTTTTGGTCGCAGACTCATGTAATTTTTAACAATTTGCACCGAATTTATAGCACCCTCATAGACAACGGTAAAAAAACGTGGTTTGTAATTCTTCGTTTTATTGACTGTCACAATCAAAACGGAGCCTTCCGTTTTGATAGCATTCATTGTCAGGTTATATATTTCCTGACACCGGCATGCTCCAAATATCCCGAAAACTGCAACAACCTAAAAATAACGTAGGATTTATAACTTTTTCAAACCGAACTTCAATAGAGTTTGAGCATACCTTGGCCAACAAATATTCCTCGTCTCTTGCCTCTATGAAAAACTTTTTGAATTGACAATCGGAGAGAACTTTGGCTTTCTTTACTTGGTTGCCTACGTTCTGCCTCTTTACAAATGCATACAGCTTTTTAAATGCTTTTATATTTATATTTTCATTGATGCCAACTGTGCTTCGCAGCATCGAATAATAGACCCACAAAACCTCACAAACGCACATTTGGAATAACTTACCAGTTGCTGGAAGTATGCCAGAAGAACATTTTCATTGATAACTTTAATATGGTTCCCACCTTGTGACTGTTTGAATGCATTATATGCTTTCTCATACCTAGATTTTT
Source organism: Agriotes lineatus (assembly GCA_940337035.1). Lineage (NCBI taxonomy): Eukaryota > Metazoa > Arthropoda > Insecta > Coleoptera > Elateridae > Agriotes > Agriotes lineatus. The sequence continues at coordinate 53,927 of CALNHX010001519.1, forward strand.
ACTTTTCTGGAATTAAACTTGTTAGATTATTTTCGACCTCTTTCGTTTTGCTCAAAATGACGTTTATTTGTCGCCCGAATTCTTACTGATTACGGCCCTGTACTAGTTATATTCGAATTTATTCCGGCGGGCATTGAAGTGCTTGCGCTTCGTATTTGTTTTCTTAAGTAACCAATTCTTTAACGCGGGCGCAAGGCCATAGTAAGATTTCTTTCGTCGAAACTATATTATAAATATCACCGTTTATGTTGCATTTGCCGAATTGGGTCCGTGAATTCATTCTTTAATGCAGGAACTGATCGCCTGCACAAGGCCGACGTAATTAAGCTTCTAGGAATATAACAGCTTCATGTCCCTTTTATAAATTATCGTTTAAAGTTCGGCAGGATTGACCTTGTAACTTAATATTTTTGGGATCCGCTGTATAGCCAGAAATTCTTTCTAGAACCTTCTCTGATGACCAAGCTTTGTGTAAAGGAAATAAAAATTGATAACTCCTTAGGGAATGAGGCATTTAAAATTAATGGTTTCGGAGTTCTAAACTCTTTTCCGTCGTGTTCTTCACGCAGAGTCCAATTTGAAATGAGGAATCTGTACCCAGCTCTTGAGTAAACTAGACATGGTGTTTGTTTTGCACCCTCGGGGGTCGCCTCGGCGATCCGCCGGGGACCTTTTGTGTTAACCCATTTCGGTGCTATCCAGTTAAATTAATGTTTTGTGAAGGATTTCTGTTCTTTCCCCGCGGAACGCGTTGTGTGTGACTCGATTGACGTATCAGCGGGCGGCGTTTTTAATGTTTGTTAACCAACCCCAGAGCCGGGGGAAAGTTATTTTGCACATGGTTGCACATCTAGTACAAGACGCCCTATGAAGCCCACGTAGTTTTCCCATAGTGAGTGGGGAAACATCTGCTTTTTGCAAAATTTTGCTACGTTCAGCCGATCTCGAGTTTTCTTGAATTCCCGGGGGACGACCGCATTCATTGTGAATTTCCTCTGCCCTCTTTTGGACCGCTGTCTACCGTTCAACAACCCTTGGGTCTACCTTGTTCTACACTGCAGGAAGCAATCACCACTCCCCAGCGTCCTTTGAAGCATCACCGAGGCTTGGACTTCCAATAGACTACCATGCCTGGGCTAAGGTAAATTTGTACATTGTTAACTATTTCTGTTACGCTTATCCAGTGCCGGGTGTGTTATTATCATTTGTTTATTGCGCAGTGTGCGGAGTTATGAACATTGCGTACGTCTTTGTATTTTAATTATGTCAGTTGATCATTGAAGGCGGAAGCTTTACTCCTGCCAATATTTTAGTTGTTTATTCTTTGTAACTCTGTTTAGACTAAGTTAGTTCTTGCGTGGGATCCCCCTTTTGTCCTCAGCTAGGGTGTCACCTTTTTGATAACCGACTTTTGGCTTGATGTACTAAAATTTAAATCATTAAATTTCATTATTGGCTAAATTAATTATTGGTTTGATTTAAATGTGTGAACCTATTGAGTCTTCAACTAAAGACGGCTTTAGCCGAGTGTAATTTCATGTAAAGACCAGAGCATGCGATAGAACGCGTAAGCCCTTAAGATCAGGGGTGTTTTGTATTTTGTTATTAGCTTCCAGAGCGGTGGCCATCGAAGGTAAGTGACTTCGATTTTTGTGGCCACCCTACGTTTGCATCCGGCGTCGGTGCAGCTGACGAGTGACGCTGGAGTGGTGTAAAGCAACCTGGAGGACTTCTTCATAGCTACGTGGTATTTCTTGTTTTCGCTGCGTTAGCAATTCTCTGTTTAAAAACAAGTGGCGCTCCGAGCATTTTCCCCATTTATGAATTGAATTGTTAGGGATTAGAATAGGATAACCCCTGTCGGTTTCGTTAAGTTTGTCGAACCACGCCTTCCCGATTAAGCTAGTTGAGGGTAACAGAAGCCGAGCATCTGCTTCGAGACATTTTTAGATCTGTGTCATTTAGGAAACCGGCAAACCCTTCTAAACCTAACCCGCTCTTTGACGTTCAATACATGCAATGTCGATTCATTAAGATTATACCGTAACAAGCTGTTCAGAGCTTCACCCGCTGCGTTCAAAATATGTTCAGGCAATGCTGCAACGCCAAGATCAATTTTTTATCTAGCCGTTATGACGTTTAAATATAAACATTATACATATGGCATATGATAACGGTAACCATGGCGATAAATCAACCCATACAGGATTTGATCACCTCGTAAAATTAATATGTTATGAGTAAGAGAATATCAGAAACTAATATTTATTAAAAACATCTTTAACTATTGAACAAACCGCGGATGTTATGAGCATAACAGCCTTAGATGTCTTAAAATTCTCGCTCTACGAGCTCGGATTTCAAACTGACATCTGCGGCAGTAATGATACTCATAACATGCCTAAATATGTTAATAACTATTACTTCCAGTGCGGCAAGATGCATTTTTCGCGTCTCCTTGTGGTGGCGAGTTGGAATCTATCCTGAAGGTTCGCCTGAAATTTGGTACAGATTTCGATTCTATTAGTTTGTTAGATTACTGCTCTCTACTCTTAAATCCAGATTTGGTAATATATGGCAGTTGATACTGTTGGCCGCTTAAAACCAAAGATATGCGCTATGTGTTCACCTTCACGTGTTCTAATACACGGTCGAGTGTATTTCTACTCACTTTTCTCTCCCGTTCTTCAAGCAACCCCGATGATCTCCACATTCACTTTGAGGAACTGGCAGTAATTTGCCAATGCCGATGGAGCCGGATATTAGTGTCCATCGGGCAGGGAAAAGCCACAGCACTTGGTAAAACGGTTCCGTTACAGCTTGAGTGCGAATTTTATGCTCTTTTCACAAAATTATTCTACGATTGGAGGGAAGGTTCTTTTTTAGATTGCAAAGCGTTTTGAGTACACTTGGGCGCGGTTACCACCCTTGCGTTTACCTGAGCCATTTGAAACAACAATTTTGTAGCTAGCAATAAATAGTCACGTTCAGTTGTTTGTCGATTTAATTCGCTTTGTGTATTTGCTAAACTTATTATGTACTTTTTATTTGCCAAAATTAATAAACGGGCAATTCCACTGATAATTTCTTACGAAATAATATAGGCCAATCCCATTTGATTATTTTCGATCAATAGAGTGATTTTCAATCAGCATGGAAACTTCTTAATTCAAATTCAATAATATCCCATGGCAAGTAAATAATGAAGTTCAAAGTTAATTGTCAGAAAAATGGCACCTCTTTGTTGATGATTTTTATTAACTTATTTAAGGACTTGTCATTCCAAATTCACCACCAGTAGCGAAAAATTCTTAATTTTGACAAATAGCACCAATCATGCCTTTAAGGGGCAGCGCCTCGAGTTATTTCTAGGCAACGCATTTTTGAGCTGTTATTTGTCAAAATTATTGCGAATGATTATCACTGCCCTTGGTTAATTATAGCTGATTATACCACTCCCTGTAACGTCAACTAAAGAAAAACGGTAAAAATGCATAGTTACGCATGTACTAACTTTTGATAATGTGTATAGCAACTGTGATAATCATAAGGCTTCTTGACTAATAACCGATAGTCAAATACCTTCACCAATATCGCGTTATCTGCTAAAGGTACATTTAAACATTGTTTATTGACTCGTGATGTAATCTAGCCTAATGCAACTTGTGTCTTCTTGATGACCAAATCATTTCTGTTTAAATTCGATATATTATTTTAGGTAATCACGCTCGTCCTTCGGACTCGCGTGATTCCCAAACAATATTTAAAAGATTAAAAACGCCAGGCAGTTGGGCATATTATAAACTGTTGCGGAATTTTACAAATTCAGCTATTAAGAACGAAAAGAGAGCTTATTTTCGATATGCATGTGCAAATAATAATTCTAGATCAATGTGGAAGGAATTAAAACGCTTTAATATGGTCAGCAAAATCAAAAATGATTCTCCTCAATTTCCCGCAGAAAAAGCTGACGAAATAAACAATTACTTTATTGATAATATACCCGATCTACCAGTTGATCAAAACGTCTTAAATTATTATATAGATACCGTTCTAACAAACAATTGCCTTAACTTTCAACCTGTCAATTCAGACGTTGTTCTGAAATTAATTATGGGATTGAAAAGCAATGCGACAGGTTCTGACGGATTAAACGCTTATATGATCAAGCTTTGTTGTCCATATATTGCGCAGTTTATAACTCATATTGTTAACACCTGCATTATTGAAAGTAAGTTTCCTAATTGCTGAAAAAGTGCCATTGTGGCGCCGCTGCCAAAGGTTAACGAACCTAAAGAATATAAAGACTTAAGACCAATAAGTATACTACCGGCAGCGTCAAAAGTTTTTGAAAAAATCATTAGTTGTCAGTTGCTTGAACATCTGTTAAAATATAATCTAATGCCAGATACACAATCCGGGTTTCGTTCGTCTTACAGTTGCACCACAGCACTTTTACATATTACCGATGATATTCTTCATGCTTATGACAGGGGCAACAATACTTTGTTGGTACTTTTAGATTTTACAAAAGCGTTTGACACTATCAATCATAGCTTACTCCTTGCTATTTTGCATTACATAGGTCTCCATAAAAATGCGGTTACTTTAATGAAAAATTACCTGGATAGCAGAACACAAAGAGTTAAAATATCGAATTTTATTTCAAAATCTAGAGTTCTTACAAAAGGAGTACCTCAAGGATCGATTCTAGGACCGTTGCTGTTTACTATTTATATTAGTAATTTTCATAGTAGTGTCAAGTACTGCAATTTGCATATGTATGCAGATGATACTCAGTTATATCACAGTTTTAGTCCTAGTGTAGATCGCACTGTAACAAAAATAAATACCGATTTAAGTGCTATTTCACAATTGTCTCAACAACATGCTCTTTTGTTAAATCCTAAGAAATCTTGTGTTCTGTTATTAAGTAAAAACAATGACGACTTAGAAGTTCCGCCAATAAGAGTAGACAATGCTGCAATACCTATTGTAAAGAACGCTAGAAATCTGGGTTTTATTATGGATAAATCTTTTAGGTTCAAAGATCAAATTTGTAAATATATACAAAAAGCATATTGTAACTTAAAATTAATCTTTCCTCATAGGTCATACTTAAGCAAAAATGTGAAAACTATTTTGTGCAATACGTTGGTACTCTCACACTTCTCATTCTGTGCCCCGTTATACGGACCATGCTTGGATTTAGATACTTCACAAAGAATTCAACGTGTCCAAAATTCATGCTTGCGACTCATTTACGGTATACGTAAATATGAGCATATATCGCATAAATTAGTTGATACAAAATGGTTAAGTATGAAAAACAGAAGATATTTGCAAACCGCAGTCTTGTATCATAGGGTAATATTAGAAAAACAACCGCCTTATTTATATAACAAAATTCGCTTCAGAACCGACGTGCATAATTTAAATTTAAGAAAAAAGGACTTAATTACGCCGCCTCAACACCGTACCACACTTTTTGAGAGATCTTTTACATATAATATTAGTAAAGTTTATAATGAGCTACCAGTTACTCTTAAATGCTTACCCATTAACATTTTCAAAAAAAGACTTTTTTCAATTTTATCTAACAATGTTAATAGTGTGTGATTTTCGTGACAGTAGTGTTATGTACGTAGGTGTATTATTATTATTATTTTTATTATTAGTTGTGGATGGTAGTATGTGTTTTTTTTGTCAATTTTCTCCTTTTCAGGTTTCTTACATTGCTATGGATTCACATAAATTCAAGGGTTGAGTGGTACAGCAGCCATTAAGGCTGAACTCCCCCTTGTGATTTCACAATTTATTATTTAATTGTAATTAGTAGATAATAACTGTATTTCTGTTACTTATTTCTTGTGAAATAAAGACATTTATTATTATTATTATTATTATTATATATCTTGTGTAAACACAAATGATTATTTGATAATCAAGAACCCACTAGTTGCATTATATATGATAATCGCTCATTCGGGATTATGTAGAGATCGTGTTTTCTTAATGTGATTACATTTTCATTATTAAATTTAGAATCGTGTCGTGTGACACTTCGAATAATTGAATATTTTAATAGCAGGGTGAATAGCGATTTGTCGAAGAAATATACCACTCGGCATTTCTTGGCATCTTTTCTTGTCTCTGTAGCTCCCAGAAGCTCAAGGTGCTTCTTTCGGAGCTACCAATAATGCTTCTGACCACGTACACTTATTTTATAGTAAAACAAAAAAACTTTCGTTTAATGGCTACATGCAGCTGTCAGTTTCCTCTTCTTAGTAATGACAAATTAGTAAATTTTTACATACTAAGATTTCAGAGGAAAAAACCTAAAAATATTATGATCACGAAGTATATGACTAACATATTTAGCTAGCCTTTTAAAGACGGTGATGGCATTATTGGCAACAAAATCAATAGATAGAATCGTTGCTAGCCTAATTTAATGGAAAAAGAATATTAGCCCTACAGTATTTTAAGACGAAATTACAAAATCATTCAAAGTTTATTTATACAACATTTTGACGATACAAAAAAGTTAGCACAAAGTGGACAGCACTCAACACATAAAAAAAATTGCAATTTTGAAGATGATGATAGTAGAACTTCGTGGACACCGACGTATATAAGCCGAACCCGTCAGCAACTCACATTGAAATCGCCCTAATTTCGCCGGATAGAAATCCAATCAGCAAAGGTCACGGAACAGCATTGAGAAAAGCGATAGCTAAAGGCAATCACGATGGCCAATGGCTACCATGACCCGAGGACCTCTCCCCCAGCTGCACTGCACTTAGACTTTGATTTCTACTTAATCGAGTAACGTGGAGCAAGTCGATAAATTGCATGCCTACGTCTCGCAGAGCATAAACATTATTAAATTCTTGTTTACGGATCTCCAACAATCGCCCTGCCCATATTTTAATCGTATTTATTATATTCGAATGCACCTGCTGGGATGCGAATTCCGCTAGCTGGCAAATGCTTGCATCTAACCACTACTGACTTATATTCCGCGGTTAACGGGAAGTCAATTTGGATGTTATAACTTATTGGGGAACGATAGTTAACCTGTTGTAAATTTCATGAATTCCATTATGGCTACTTAAAATTTATTTATGCAGGAAACTACTCTAAACAGACTTTTAGTGGCGTAAATTATTTTAAAGTCGTCAAAGCAGATTTATGCATCCTAATAAACGTCACCTCTTCTCCAGAAAGTATGAGAAGAAGCCTAATACATAGATCTATCAAAAAGCATGACTCTGACTTCCATTATGTGGCACTAGAAAATGTAAATCTAATTAATGGCCGTAAATGTAATCATATATATGTAAATCGGCGTAAATGCTCATTAAAGGAGCAGATGGGAAGTTAGCTCCTATTAAGTACAGCCATTTAGATAAATCCTGCCTGAATTTACATATGTTAAAAATGGCCATAAAGTTTGAGCTACTGGGGCTTAGCGAAAGCTGAAATTTATTTTTGCTTTGCAAAGGTGTGGCTAAAAGTCTACCGAATTACCTGGTCCTACGGTATATCTACCTAGGAGCAAATAAAGATGTTCAATCATGTAGAGTATTCATTTAAAAGTTCTGAGTCGTTTTTGGTAATTTCATAGAACCAAATATTTAAAAAACAATCTACAATTATTAAATTGCCAGTAGGTTTATAGTGAAATGTTTCCTGCTGTTTTGTTTGCTTTCGCGTGAGGCACAATTTAGTTCGAAGCTGTTCTGAGTTCAAATCGATTATTTATTTAATAATTCTTATATAATGCCTTACTATGTAAACCCTTCTCAAAAATTCTTACTTTAAAATTTAGTGGAACAACTGTGCTCGATATGCTGTAATTTCCTCAGATCGCGGAGGTTGTAGGATGGACCTTGCCGATAAAGCAATCTTTTAATAACGTTTACTATTCGTTCTTTCATGTATATTGTATAACTAAGGTTTACTAAAATGTCCTCGTAGGAAATCATTTCCAACTACACCCCAATTGTAATATTGAGGGTGCCGAATGTTACGTCTAGCCCAATATCAATGGATTACCAAATCTCATCAAACACCAATACAATTTCCAATTAGCGACCTTTAACCCCGATCATCAATGTTATATTGATTTTGGCAGCGGTTGCTCTGAATAGATCCTTGATGTGCACTTATTGCACAATTTCTTGGTGAGCGTCTCGGCTTCTAGGCCATACGTTAAACTAAAAAAACCTTTTCCCATACGGATTCTAAGATTAAGATTTACGTTTCGTTTGCTCAATACTAATCTCATTTTAATAAACGCGTTACGTGACATCTCTATCTTGATTGTATCTCGTGAGTTACGTCCCAAGTCACTAAACCAACACCCTAGATAATAATTGTATTGACGAACTTTTTGAGAGTCCTTGTTATTATTGCAGGCTCTCAAATTGCCTGGCGATCTTGCTTAGAGATGATCATAAATTTGGTCTTAGATAGATTGATATTGAGCCCTATTTGACTATTTACATTGTAAAACTTTTTGATCAGGATCCGCAGGACTTCTCGGGTCAAAGACTTTCTCGTAATTGCTAAACCGTACTTACAAGTATTTATCTATATGCGTCCATCTCTGTGCGAGAAGGTACATCCCAAATAAAACTGTTATAAATTATCAATTATTTTTAGAAGATTTTCAGCATTTTACCCACTAAATTTATTGTTTTGTACACCTAACATTGCTTAGTAATCACCATTTTAGGGAAAGCTATGAAAGTATATTTGAGTTACGGTTTAATATATGTCTTGAATTCTATACTTTATCTCCTATCAACTATAGTAGGTGTTGAAATGAGGAGAGGAATAAAGCAAGGGGATAGCTTGTCGCCTCTATTATTTAACCTTCTGTTGAAAAGGGTAATGCTAGGAATTGAATTAAATCCTAGAGGTACTATATACAATCGCCAACTTCATATGCTTAAACTTGGTCCAGCTATCGCACAAATAAAAACTAAAGCGAACGGCAATGTGATTGTAAACTGCGAAGATAATAAATATCTGAGTGATCTAAAAACTAAATTTGAACAAGCGGTCGGCGATTCCTTCTCTGTTAAAATACCAAATAAATTTATGCCAAGACTGAAAATTTGTAATGTGGAAAATTATGATTCATCAGATGACAAACTCTGCGAAAATATTTTAGTGCAAAATAAATTAAATGAGATGGATAATGTACACTTCAAAATGGTCAGGAAAATAAAAATAAAGAATGACACACATCTGATTGTGGAAGCCAGTCCGAATTTATTTAGTAAAATTATCAACAATGGTTACCTTTTTGTGGGGTGGAGAAAATGTTTTGTTACTGAATCTTTCGCAATCACTCGCTGCTTCAGCTGCTCTCGTTATGGTCACCAGTCAAAAAACTGCCCATCTGATAATCTGTGCTGTCCACATTGTGCTAAAGAACATCTTATGAAAGACTGCTCTGAATCTACATTAAATTGTGTGAACTGTGTCTATCACAACAAAAAGTTCAAAACAACTTTTAACACTGACCACTCAGCCAAAGATCCCAAATGTCCTGTCTACCAAAAGCAAGTGGAATTTATAAAATCAAAAACGAACTATGAAGTATAGCAATCACTGCAAACCTCGGTCAAAATGCAATACCTAACGGTAGCACATCAGAATGTGCAATGTCTTAAAAACAAGATTGAAGATATCGAACTGTTTTCAACCACCGAAAACGTCGACGTCATGTGTGTGTCAGAAACCTGGGTTCGTACAAACGAAAGCGACTTCATAAATATATACGGTTTTACTTTAGTTAGTTCTTATTCTAGAACCACTTTTTCTCATGGTGGCGTATCTATTTTTGTAAGAAATACTTTGTCTGCTACAGAAATGCCTGAATTTACACTGTTAAGTGCAGATAAAACATTTGAATGTGCAGCTATCAGCTTAACTTTAGGCAGTATTGTTTACTATATTTTATGTATATATAGATCGCCAGATAGCAATGTCAACTTATTTTTTGCAAGCTTTGAAGACTGTCTACATAAAATTATTAGCAAACGTAAATGTGACAGAATAATTGTTTGCGGTGATCTTAATATTAATTACCGTTGTAAAAATAATGATACCAAACAGTTGTCAGATCTTGTTCATGTTTTTAATCTAGAAACTGTGTTTCATGATGAAATAACTAGACTAGGTAATAATGGCGGTTCGGCTGTTGATTATGTTTTTACAAATTTCAACAATTTGTTATCTACATTCAAGATTATACATAACGGCTTATCTGATCATTCGTCTCAAAAAATCGTTTTTTCGATTAGTCATAATGTTACTACTGAACCTCATTTACGTAGATCATTTTCGCAGAAAAACATTCAAAAATTCCAATGCTACTTAAATGAGGAACAATGGGCGGAAGTCTTTGCAGCTTCAAATGTCAACGAAAAATTTAGTAACTTTACAAAAATAATGCAGTACTATTATAGCCTTAGTTTTAAAATAGTTAAGGTTACGAACTGTAGTAATAAGCGCAATAATAATCTATGGTTAACACAAGGACTGAAGATTTCATCAGCTCGCCTAAAAGAACTCTTTGTCATGCAAAAAGAGGGCCTAATTTCTAAAAACTACTATAATACGTACAAGTCAATCTATAAAAAATTACTAAGACTTGCTAAACGCACTTATTTCGATAATCGAATATTAAATGCACAGAATAGATCGAAAGCCGTGTGGAGTATTATTAATAGCGGTGTCGGCAATAAGCATTCTCAGAGAGTTGCAAATGAACTCTTAGTTAATGGCGTTTCCACTAGCGATAAAAATTTTATTGCAAATGCTTTTAACGAATATTTTGTTAATATTACCAAGATTCTAAATGTTCCAACGAATCTTCAAACATCTTCGAACAAACCAAATCTTATTCCAGGAACCATATTTTTAAATCATGTCGATGAAACGGAATTAAAAAATGTAATCCATAGCTTAAAAAATTCAAATTCGTCTGGCGCGGATAATTTTCCTCCATTTTTAATTCGGCAATGCTCATTTTCTATTTTAAAACCACTTTGCCATATTATTAATGAATGTTTCGATAACGGCACGTTTCCTGACTTACTCAAAATTGCAAAGGTTGTTTGTCTTTTTAAAAAGGGTGACTCCAAATTACTTAGCAATTATCGCCCAATTTCATTGCTTTCAGTTTTTGCAAAAATTATTGAAAAGGTAATAGCTAAAAGAATTATATCGTTTCTAAATGTACATAATATTTTCTCAAAACATCAACATGGTTTTCGGGAGAGTCATTCTACAATGTCCGCACTCGTATCCGTTTTGAACTTCATATACACAAACCTTGATGCAGGTAATAAGGTTATGGCACTATTTATCGACTTGTCCAAGGCTTTCGATTGTGTGGACCACAATATTCTCTTAGAGAAGATCGAAAGTTTTGGTTTGCGTGGAAAATGCAATTCTCTGTTGCGTTCCTATTTATCTAACAGAAAACAATTTGTCAGCTATTTGGATATGAAGTCGACCGAGTTACAAAATAGTGTTGGAGTTCCCCAAGGTAGCGTGCTTGGGCCGCTGCTATTTTTATTGTATACCAACGATTTGGATGAAGTTGTATCGGCTTTTCATTGTGCGTTTGCGGATGACATAACAGTTGTTTCAGCTGCTAAAACTAATACAGATATGTCTTCTGAATTAAAAGTCAATCTTGGGAGTATTTCGAATTATATGAAGCATAACAAATTAGTTCTGAACATGTATAAATCTTACATAATGCAATTTTATTCTTCTGAAAATAATTCTCACTCTAGTCAACTGATCAGGATGGATGGGAAAGCAGTTGCACAGGTTTCATGCTTCAAGCTTCTAGGTGTCAACCTTTACTTAGCTCTGACATTCGAAGATCACATCGACTCAGTCTGCAATAGATGCTCTTCTATCTGTTTTGCTCTTAAAAGATTATCCTATATTTGCAGTTCAGCAGTAGTAAAAGCTATTTATCGAATTTCGAATCCGTTGTTAGATACGGAATTATTTGCTGGGGCTACAAATCGTCTGCTCAACGACCTTCAGTATAAACTGCACCGTCTGGAACTATTTAGAGCTAATCCACTCTATATTGGTGCTATATTGTATAACAAATTAAACCCTGAAATTGTAAATATACCCATTGTTAGACAATTTTCTTCGGCTGTGAGAAAAATTCTTATTGAGAATGCTTTTTATTCAGTACAGGAATTTCTAGATTGTAAGTTTTAATATGTAATGTAAGTTTTTAATATATGTAAAAAAATGTATTTTTCTTGTAATGCTTGGTTTCGTGACTTGTTTTCATCTACATTCTATGTAGCAACAAAACTAAATAAATTATTATTATTATTATTATTATTATTATTATGCTGGCGTATGCAGATGAGTGTGATAAGAATCCCTTGTGCGATTAGACGACGTTAGAGAACCCCTGGACCTACAAATAAGTGAAGCGAAAGGTAAATACATACATGGCAACAGGACGTATATTATCATAATAGAAAGCAGCGTATATTCATATCAGGGGTAAAAAGCTGTGAGAGTGTGAATGACTTTAAATACCTGAGATCCACTATAACCAAAGTAATAAAATCGACGATAAAATAAAGGCTCGAATATTAAGAGGGAACAGAGCATATTTTGTGCTGGACAAACTGTTGCGGTCTATACAAGGCACTAATACGTTCGGTAGTGAATTACAGTTGTAAAACCTGCACTCTCAATAAACTACACCAAGAGTTGCTAAACAGTTTCGAGAGAAAAATCTTAGAAATAATATATGAGCCAAATCTTAATAACTTAGGAGGGCGAAGACAGTTAATAAGCCATGAAAAAAGAGAAATGCAAAAAGAACCAGAACGTTAACGTGGATCAAAGTTCAGAGATTGAGGTGGCTGGTGCATATGTAGATAATGCCAATAGAGAGAGTAACACGAATAGTACTTTTTCAAACATCGGAAGGCCGAAGGCCAAGGCTAAGGCTAAGGGGGCGAGGAATGGAAAACGCTTATGATGGTTTAGAAACCTCACAAGAGCAGAATTTGACCAATTTAACCCAAACCCGAGACGAATGGAAGCGTATTTTGTAATAGGTCAAGGCCCATACTTGCTATAGCTAATGAGAATTCCCCTATCCGCCACCTGAGGAGGCGCCCGCTTAATGCTAGCAACCACGCCGGGAACTAGTAAACGATATTTATTTACCATCTATACAGTTCTGCTCAAAATATATTCTACACTCTGCAAGCTCACAGTTATCAGGATCTAAAAATGCAGCCGAAAAGAGACACCAGCAACACCATTTATACGCAACGACACTCATTGTCATATACAGGGTGTTTCATTAATAATTGGAAATATTTTAACTGTAGAATCCTGGGCTCAAAATATTAATATTTAACCCAAATCACTTAGATAAAATGTGGCTCGTTACTGAGATATAGGGTGTTCCATTTAAAAATTTAAAAATGATTTTTCCCCATTACTTTAAAACTATTTGACGTATCCCTATCATATTTGGCAGGAAGTTTAGACACTGTAAACCATGCTAAATTATGTTAAATAAACGTTTCTGGCTACTACCAGAGGCGTACCACAGGGGCAAGTGGGTGGTTGACCCTTCCCAAATTCTACGCCACTGGCGGAATTGCCATTTTAACACATTTTTCCATTTTCCAATACTTTCTATGTAAATAACATACTCTTCCTTCGTCACGATAACGTCATTATTTTTCGAGATATTTAAAGTTAAACATAAAGCTGAACAGTTATTTTGATTTTAATGTGTATTAATTATGTCGGTGTTTTTTGTCATAAGATTGCATTTATTACGCAAATGAAACGAGGGGTATTCCGCGAAAAAATATTATGTACACTAATTCCCAAGATTGTTAGTACTTCCTCTAATTCCCTACTAATTCCCTTATAATTTTCTAATTCTCTACTAATATCTTAGTAATTCGCCTAAATCTCCACAACCATAACTAGTAACACCCTTAGTATAATACTAAGATAATATTCTATATAGTTCTAAGATAATAACACCAAAGTGATAATATTAATATAAATACTCTTCAATTAAATAAAAAAAATTATACCCAAGATAATTAGATCTAGAAGATGTATTGTTGGAAATAGCGGTCAGGATTTAGAAGTAAACCGATTTCTATGTTTTCTATGTGGTCGAAGTTTCGACAATTTTAATTTCGTCATTCTCAGGATTCTGAAGATAAGCAAACCAAGATTGTTAAGTCTATACATACAAAGTATGGGTCATTCCTAAAAACGCTAAACACCAGTCACATAATCGCTTAAATGTACACTTAGCTAGCGTAGTTCTAACTCCATATATTTTATTAATAATGTTTTGTTTGTTTATGTAATTAACCTTGCGGATGGCGAAATAAGATTGTCAAAACGTCGACGAGATAGATTTCAACCAATTAGATTGAGAGGACCGTAGAAGATTAAATCTTTATGTGTATTATCAACGTCTTCCTTTCGATGCCAAATAAAAGAGATGAGCTGGGCTTTTCAAAACTTTATTTTGTATTGCTCGCCTCCACTATCTTTAATTATTTGACCAATGAAAAATGGCTGGTCGTTGAAAACTGCGTAATAGTTCTATTCTATCTAATTTCATTTCCAGTCCTGTTTTGTCTAAGACGTCTTTAGATCCGGACTGAACAAATTCTTCCAAACTATCAACCGAATCGGAATAGTTGAGTGCCATATATGTTCTTCTGAGTCAAGGTTTGAAGTCGAGTCAGTGTCATTTGTTTTATTCCTTTTCTGTTGCTTCTGGTTGGTGATTTTAGACGTTGAGGTCAGCTGTCTTTTCTTCGCTTTCTTATGGGGTTTTTCAGAAGCGCCGATAAATCGCTTCAATCGATCGATACTAACTCTTGCGTTTGATCGATTCAAAGCCAACAGCTTAAATTATTTGTTCATTATTGACGACTTATTATCAATAATGACTTTTACATATGGTGGTTTTTCAAATAAACGTTACTACCCACTTTTTCGGAGAAATCTTTCAAAGTCATTGTTTCAGAAGAAGTTTAAGTTGAATTGCTTTCATCAACAATTAATTCCAAAACCATATCATCCCCATTATTTAGATTTGTGTTTACTAGATCTCTGTCAATTTCGTTTTCTTCATTTTCGACTTCGTTCTCGCCCGCAGCGTCGTTCTTGCTCTTGCCTATCGTGTTGTCTTTTGTAAATCCAGAATTCTGATGAAATCGCAGGTAAGCAACATGTATGTATTTCCAATCATTGTCTTTTGCATCGATACCAAGTTGTTTTCTATAAGCTAAAGCATTATGAAGAGTTTTTTTGACTTCGGGTTTTATATCCAAATTAAGTATTTTTTCTTCAGTTAGTATATTTTGTTCCTTTTATTTTTGAACCTTTTGTCTTCCTTTGAAAAGGTAAACGTCTCCATAAATCGTTGGTGGTACTCGTATCATTCATTGTTTTTAATTCCCCAATGTGATTCAGCATGCTCTTTATACTAAAATTTATTACTGTGGGATACGTGGAGGTCATTGATCTGACAGCCTTAAATAGAGATCGAGGTGTTTGTTGAAGTCACAAGACTGAACATATTAAGTTTTAGTTTACTGCTTTTGAGATTCAATATAAGTTTAATCAAGGCGTATCTGTTCAGCTCAATACAAAGGTAGCAATTGCTGGACCAGAGTTGTATCTTGTTTGGTAGTCTACGCTACCTCTAATACTGGCTTTCCATATTCTAGTAAAAATACAACATACCAGATGTGATATAATCTGGTACTCAATTCTGTATTGGGACCCAAAGAAGACGACTCAATATAGTGCATATGTTAAAGTAAACCACAGCGCCCTCACTCTGTGGAAACACCTTCAATTATTTTCAAACTACACATGATTTGTGTACCTACCACTATTTTTCAATAAATATAGGTTTTAAATTAAATACTTCTGATTGGAAATCCCTATTCATAGCAATAATAAAAAAGTAAGAAATAGTTTAGTAAAAGTTTATTTTCAGTAAATAAATAAAATGAAAAGCCGAATAGAGCAGTTGGTAGAGCTTTAGGCTGACATAAGCATGTCCTCCATTCGAAACCACGGTGGGCGTAATTTTTCCATCTTGGCGGTTGATATCAAGTCTGGTGAGACTAGAACGACTTGACGTCGATTTGATGTATTTTTCCTTACCAAGGTACGGACAGATCATTGTGCCCTCTCACTCTAAAGTACTTTTGAATAGAATATATACTTTTTCTTTTTGTTCAGTTTTAGTAAAAATAACTAAATTATAGGTTATGTTTCATCATGATTCGCTTATAAAAAAACTTCATTATTGGTTAAATAAACATGATGACAATTCCGCCTAACTTATTTGTACACGCTAAGGCCCATCAATTTTCCATCACGCAGATCCTCAAATGTAGTGCATAGCAAATGGTTTTTCTTAATATAATACGCTAAAATACTTTCTAATATGTATTTTCGGAAACGTTTATAGATATATCAATTGAAAAGTAATGCCAATGTGACAATCATTAATGTACTGTGCGATTGAAGAAAGGAGGAAGCTATTTGTGTCCACACTCTGTTAATTAACAGATACGTCAAATTGACATCAATGCACCCTAGGTGAGACCATTGATATTTGGTCACCAAATTCACTGTGCTATACTTAGAACCACAGGCCTAAGAGACAGAGTAACAAGGTCAACACATCACCAAGATACACACCTGACACAATCAATGGTTGCTACAAAAGCACAAAAACAGACCTCCAACTTTATAACTCGGAAACTAGGCCAAGTGGAGCACTGCACCGCCAGACGCATGCATACAAAGCACCAGCCTTTACACCAGTAGGTACAAAGAGGTTACTGATAATGCATCCATACATACATAAACTAAGTTCAATGTATACATTTAAAAATATAACAACAAAAATATAGATTGAAAAGGTTAAAAATAAGTTTCAAATACCTTTTTTTAAATGTAGAATTGTATTGTAAAAAAATCAGGGTCTCTCAATTAAAAAATTAAGTAAAGCATTATTTTCAGAGGCACCGGAAGTATTTTATGAGAAATCGTATAGCACTCAAAAATCTATATACAGGATGTTTCAAAAGAGGTTAATAAACTTCAAGGGGTGATAATACTCATCAAAATTAGACAAAAGTTGCAGTAAACATATGTTCGAAATGCGTTCTAAGAGAGCTACAGCCTTGAAAAGGGTAATAAAAAACAGATTCTATTTAATTAGAATAATAGGTACACGTGCGAATCACTGAACCAATTTAACACTGTACTTACTTACCCTAAGGAAAGCGTGTAGAGGAGCACTGTAGTGTGGGAGACGTTAACATTCATTGCTAAAGATGCAGGGCTATGTCTAGAGTTGCCTGCGCTGCGCTGTACTTTCTCATATTCCTCCCTAATTCCTAAAATAATTCCTCTAATTCCTTAACCAATTCCCCTAATTCCTTAAAGAATTCCCCTAATTCTTCAAGCAATTCCCCTAATTCTTCAACCATTCCCCTAATTCTTCTACTAATTCCTGGAGCTTGTACATCAAAATTCCCCCGCGGAATACCCCTCGAAATGAAACTTTAATCCGTATTAACAAAAAAACATAATGTTATTTATTGAAATTTCTTGAATCTAATACATAGATGCATTCAACATAAAAAAAATGTATCCATGTATTCGTTTCAATAAATTTCAATAAATAACATTAAACTTTTTTGTTAATACGGATTAAAGTTTCATTTGCGTAATAAATGCAATCTTATGACATAAAACACCAACATAATTAATACACATTAAAATCAAAATAACTGTTCCGCTTTGTTTAAATTTAAATATCTCGAAAAATAATGACGTTATCGTGACGAAGAAAGAGTATGTTATTTACATAGAAAGTATTGGAGAGTCGAAAAATTGTGCTAAAATGGCAATTCCGCCAGTGGCGTAGAATTTGGGAAGGGTCAACCACTCACTTGCCCCTGTGGTACGCCTCTGGTAGTAGTCAGAAACGTTTATTTAACACAATTTAGCATGGTTTACAGTGTCTAAACTTCCTGCCAAATATGATACGGATGCGTCAAATAGTTTTAAAGTAATGGGGAAAAATCATTTTTAAATTTTTAAATTTTATCTAAGTGATTTGGGTTAAATATTAATATTTTGAGCCCAGGATTCTACAGTTAAAATATTTCCAATTATTAATGAAACACCCTGTATAATGAAACTAGTGGATTTGTGATTATCAAGTAATAATTTCTATTTACACGAGATATATTGTTTGTCCTTCGGACTCGCGTGTTTGCCTGAAACAATATATCGAGTGGAAACAGATATAATTTGATAATAAAGAAAACACGAGTTGCATTCGGCTAGATTATATTATCACGAGTAAATAAATAACGTTTTAACAGTTTATTTATAAATATTAATTGTACAGTTACTGTGGTTGCTATGACGATTGTACTTTTAGCAGATAACGCGATGTTTGTGAAGGTATCTGACTATCAGTTTTTAGTCAAGAAGGTACTATATGATCATTTCCGTTTCTATGTACTTTATCAAAAGTTAGTTCATGCTTAACTATGCATTTTTACCGTTTTTCATTAGTTGATGTTATAGGGAGTAGTGTAATCAGAATAGTATCACTTATAATACCATGAGCAGTCAAAGTTATGTGAACAAAATTTTCTATAAGTGCGCTATCACGACTCCTAATCCCAGGCGCAAAAAACATGAGTAGTGATTACACCGCAAAAACAATCTACTTAAATTAGACTAAAAAGGTAGTCGAGGGACTATTTAATAAACCCAACCGGCTTTTCAAATTATTTTTCGGCAAACCTGGCAACAAACCAAGCAATTTCTGTAACAACGGAAAACTAAGATAATCAACTACATTTGCTAAAAATATTTAGTTAAATATCTTTTAGGAAGATATATCCACTGATATGTTTTTAATTGATCAAGATACATCAAATTCTTAATTGTTATGGGTCAATTTCTTACAGATGACAGGGGAAAGCCTGTTATTATTGCACGAAGTGTGCTTTATAAGTTTTTTCCGGGCTCGGATCGGGAGGTGGTTAACCTATCCCGATGAATTAGTAGAAAAATACCTTTTCCCGGGGGGTCACGACCATCAAAGGTATTAGTATAATAGCCGGAGAGCGTTTTATGTTACCAATGACCAGGTGTGGGGCTGGAACCCACTACCTGTCGAGCTTTACCATCCAGCCACAGGATCTCTAAATTGAATAGTCACTTATAATACCATGAGTAGTCAAAGTTATGTCAACTATTTTTGCGGTGCTGACACGAATGTCCATTGCGCTTTGGTACGATTAGGACGAGTGCGCTAGCACGAGTCCTTATCCCAAGAGCAATGGACATGAGTAGTGATACCAGTCATTGTCATTTGTTTGATAGATATTGTTTAAGGCTTTCGCGGTTACTCGAATTATTCTTCTTAACATAGAATTTCGGCTTAGACCGCGTAGTATTTGTATATGAACACCAAGCATTTTCTAGCTTAATGTGCCTTGCAGCTTGTGAAGTCGAGCAAAAATCCGCGCGATGGGCATGGTCTTTGGTGGCTCGTGTTGTTTGAGTATCCTGAGAACGAGGATACTTAGGCAGATTTGGCCGCTTTGCTGTTTGTGCATCCATATTCACTAACGTTTTGCAAAACCTTGCAGCTTGCATCATCAAAGTGAAAGTCGCACTAAGAACCGAAAGTCGCACTAAGAACCGAAGGTCGGTGTGGAGCTATTCATAGTCCTCTGTGCCAGACGCGCGGAGTGACGTAACGCTGGTTGGTCGTCCGAGTGCAACGTAATTCGTGGGGCGTGGCCGCATGACGCACAGTGGTTGTAATGCTTTAGATCGTGTATCACAGGGGTCCACGTTTTACTAAGCTTAAAGTCATCATCCCTGTTGATGTTATTTGGATGTTTTTCTATTTCTATGGCTTCACGTATCACTCGCGGGAAGTAGTGAGGTATTCTGGCAAGCACTCTGGCGTGTTCAAATTCTAAACTGTGCCCATTTGTAAACGTATACTCAGCTACGGCTGATTTTGTGATGCGTTTGTGTTTGCAATCGTCTTTATGTTATTGATGTCTTAGAGCAACTGAACGACCAGTCTGTCCAATGTAACTCGAGCCGCAAGAACAAGGAATGCGATATGCGCCAGCGGTTTTTAAACTGTCATAAGTGAGATAGATTATGGACATTTATCTGTTTATTTCACCCTAAACTATACACCTTACCATTGCGCAAAATTTAAAAACGTATAGGCGGCCCTGTTAAGTGAAAAATTTTGCAATCAGTAATTAATACTCAGTAGATCTGCCCTATGAACCTAACCTCTTAGGTAGACAGTGATAACTCAGTGAAATTATTCAAGGATGCTGCTAGTTTGTTAATTCGTCAGGTTACTATGGTCATCCGACCTGCAAGCACTGAAATATCAAAAAATTCTTAGTCATATGTTAAATTTAATTTGTGAAAAGCAGTATGGATAGACTATAGCAAGATTCTCGAAACCCAGCAGTTAAAACACTTTTTAATCTAACAGTCAAACAATTCAAAATTGCCTCATATACAGTCACTACATAGAATCTCTCAACACTGGGGTCCTAAATATGTAGAGTGCCCGTGACCATTCGACCACTTCAAAATTATGATGGCATCTAGTAAGAAGAAAAAGATAAAAGCGAAGCATTTGTTCATCTAGAGAAAACAACCTTTACCACTACATTCGATGGAAACTACTAACTGATCGCGTAGGTCAGGATGTAAACAATGTTAGTGCTAATCACCCAATACTAATAGTGTTTTTTAATAACCACCAGATCGGTGTTTCGGCTATTACAATTTGGTAATGATAACCAATGAGCAATCTAAATCTAACATAAATGAGTAAATATAGTCCAGTCGTTGAAGGTTTTCCGCTCCGAATTCTTTGAACCTTGACCGATTGACGTGAAATTTGGTGAGTGGTTAGAGGATGGCTCAAGGAGCAAAAGTGACATAGCGCCGAGGCGCGCTTTTACCTTGAGAGTGGATGCCACCTCTTCTCGGGGGTGGAAATGTGTTCACTCAAAATAACCCCGGAAATAGATAGAGGGTCAAATTCTAAGTGAACAATGTTCTATATAGCTTTTTCGATAGATCGATATTTTTCGAGCTATTCGCGATTGAAAACTTAAATTTTTCGTGATAAAAATGTATGTTTTTGGACGGTTTTTCGCGAATAAGTCGAAAACTTCGCGTTCTATTAAATAGGTTGTAATAACCAAAAATGAAACTTACAAAACAGGAAAGAGATTGTTTTTTTTATGAATGCTCTAGTTCCAAAATAAAAGAAGTTATGGCTCGTTGAAGAAAATTTTTTTTGCAACAAGTTGGTTCGAAGTAATCAACGATAATTAACGAAAAACCGATGCATTTTTCGGGAAAAACGTATACAACATTTTTTGTAGTGATTAAAAAGACCTTTAAAATGAGCACTGTTAAGAGTCGATTGCATTATAACTAAGCTAGTTACGATGCAAAAACGGTGGGCCACTCGAATTTTTGAAAAAAAAAATGAGCGATGAGACCCCAGCCATTCCACTAGAATTGATATTGACCATTATCCCTTTACAAATCACTTTATTTTAGTATTACTTATCTAATCCAAAAGTTTGGGCGGGTTAGAATGCGTATTTTTCGAAAAAAATATGATGAAAATGGAAAACGTATTTTTCAAATTTCTTAAAAAAATACCTTATTTTTAAAACACCTAAAAGTAAAGAAAAAAACGTAAAAAATAATATAGTAAAAAAATGTGGATTTTTTCTTAACGAACATTTTAGTTTTTTTTATTTCTGTAGGAAAAAAAATAACGGAGATATAAATGTTAGAAGTGTGCCTTATAGTGCGCGGATCACCCCTCCCGAGCATTTCAACCCTTTACTTTTTGAATATGCAAAGTCTTAGCATGTCGAAATACTTTTGGATTGTATGAGTAATACTAAAATAAAGTAATTTGTAAAGGGATAATGGTCAATATCAATTTTGGTGGAATGGCTGGGGTTTTAGCTTTCTTTTTTTTCAAAAATTCGAGTGACCCACCGTTTTTGCATCGTAACTCGCTTAGTTATAATGCAATCGACTTTTAACAGTGCTGATTTTAAAGGTCTTTTCAATCACTACAAAAATGTTCTATAAGTTTTTCCCGAAAAATGCAACGGGTTTTCGTTAATTAACGTTGATTACTTCGAACAAAGTTGTTGCAAAAAAAATCTTCTTCAACGAGCCACTACTTCTTT
Organism: Agriotes lineatus; assembly: GCA_940337035.1. Taxonomy (NCBI): domain Eukaryota; kingdom Metazoa; phylum Arthropoda; class Insecta; order Coleoptera; family Elateridae; genus Agriotes; species Agriotes lineatus. The sequence goes on from CALNHX010001519.1 coordinate 76,321, forward strand.
TATTTTGGACCTAGAGCATTCATAAAAAAACCAATCTCTTTGCTGTTTTCTAAGCTTCATTTTGGGTTATTAAAACCGTCCAAAAACATGCATTTTTATCATGAAAAATCTAAGTTTGCAATCGCGAATAGTTCGAAAAATATCGATCTATCGAAAAAACTATATAGAACATTTTTTACTTAGAATTTGTCCGTCTATCCATTTCTGGGGTTATTTTAGGTGAACAATTTCCACCCCCGAGAAGGGGTGGTATCCACTCTCAGGGTAAAAGCGCACATCGGCGCTATGTCACTTTTGCTCCTTGAGCCATCCCCTAACCACTCACCAAATATCACGTCAATTGGTCAAGGTTCAAAGAATTCTGAGGTAATAGCATACTTTTACCTTCAACGACTGGACTAATAGTTAATGTTTTAGAATTATAACTAAGATACCCTCATCACCATTTTGTAGGTTCTGACAACTTAATTGCACTTCTTTTAACATATACACTAACACTATTTCATGCTTTAGCATTATAAAATGCACCAACTCAAATGGTTTGATCCTTGTGAGACTTCTTACTAGTCTTGTATTGTTAAGGAGCCTCGACGCGACGTTGACATGTTAGTGGAGTCTTGGCGAACTTCTTAATTCTTTATCCCACAGTTTTCTTCTCCAGGTCCCGATAGAGGTATCTGTTTCTGATACACCGAGAAACATGGTCAATGTTCATCAGTACTTCTACTGCTGCAATATTGAGATTATCTTGACGTTGCTCTGTTTGATATAACCCCATATCTGGATAAGATAGGTCCAAACAGATCTGATTATCAGCTTACATATTAAAAGCTTTATTTATAGCCAAACAGTGTAATTTCTACCAATCAGTAATATTTCTGTATTGGATGCCAAGATCTTCTCTTTTCTTTTTTATGTGAGCTTCCCAGCCAGCTTTGTGTTCAGCGTGATACCCAAGTATTTACCACAAGCTGTGTTTGAGATGGTACATGTTTGTTGGTTATGTTGACTGGTATATGTTGCATATATGTTATCATTTAAAATAGCAACCATCAGTACGCTTACTTACTCGTTACATATTATCTGATCATTCCTTCTAGGAAAAACTTTTCAGGTAAGAGTTAATTCACACGACTTCTCGACTCCCAAAAAACGGCCGTATCTTATTAATTATTGCTCATTTTGCTTAATTACAACTTTTAATTTTTAATGCAACTTAGCCCGTCGAAGTAGTCAGAAATGCCAGGGTTCGATGTATAAAAGCAAATATACAGACAAAAACATAAAATAAGAGATTTATTTTGTTTAACTAAGTACAAGACAACCAATAATTAAAAATATAAGATTCGGGGTAATTTACAAAAAATAAACGATGATTTAGCTCTCTCAATGGGTCACCGGGCGCCTGACTATATAGGCAACCCACTTTGACCCTTTCGTTCGCTTCTCTTCGGAGAACCGATCGGGAACGAAGTGAGTCTGCAAACGGCGTGGAGCGTGGTACCCTCGTTGAGGTCAAAGCTAGAAACACAAGAATAACACTGTCAGATTTTTTATGAAATGGCGGTTTATAGCGGGGTTATAATTTCTTGCTTACTCGGAGGTCATTTGTTTAAACTTTATGTCGGGTAAGAGCAGGCCTTGCTTGTGGTAAACTGCAGTGCCCGGAAGATGTTAAGAAGTGAGATAATTACATTGAATTTAGTTACTTTTCGTGAAATTACTGCAATAACCTAAATTTTAGGTTATGTATCAAAGTTGCTTCTGGGAGCTCGTGTTTTGATACAACGGCACTGAAGACGGTTTCTGGAGGTGCAAAAATAACGGCCCAAGAGGTGAGTGAAGCTCTTAATTTTATGTTGGGGAACCTGGTACGTTGCTTTAAGTAAATTTTCCAGGCAATTTTTGGGGATCGGTTTCAAGGCGGTGAAGGTTCGAAGCCCACAGGCGCCTAACCGACGTATCACGTTGTGCTTCGACGGAGCTCGGGTTCAAATAGGGAATTGACAAAGATCACAGGCGTCTAATCGACGTACCACTTTGGTCTTCGACGGGGATCGGGTTCAAAGAGAGTATTGATGAAGACTACATGCCCCTAGTCGACGTACCATTTTGGTCTCCAACGGGAATTCTGGTTATTTCTAGGAAATGCTAGTCTCAAGAATCAAGTGTTTCTAAAAGTGTGCGTTACTTGGTTTTATACCTTACCGGGCCTCCTAACCTAGGCTGGAATTTGGGGAAGGATGCGTGAATTTTGGCCGGTCGTGTATTCGCGCACAGCGAGGCTTATCTGCATTATCTTCATCCTCGCGCTTTGAAGATGGATTTACCTGATTGTGGCGATGTTTTTACCGATGTCCAAATTAGCACGCATTTTAATATGAAGAAATAGTAATTTCGGCCGGCGCTAACGTCACATCGCCATACACCATACTGATTACAGGTTTCGAGATTTCAGAAACACATACCGCAGACCTCGCTATGTACGGTGATGATACCGCCATAATTGCATGATGTTAATCGGGCAGCGGACAAACATCAGGAAGCTTTGAAAAGTTACATTTGTAGTTCAACAAACGATGCATAAAAATCAATACAGACAAGCGCGAGGCACAAACTTCTACCATTATTAGACTTCAAGATGCCCCACAAATAATAATAAACGATGCACCTATACTAAAAGTGCCTCCAACTAGCTACAGAGCAACACGGGCGCAGATCTAGCTTGAAATTGTGGGCGCTTCTATTTAAATACGGCGCAAGTAGATAATTATTGTTATAAAAGCAGCACTCGATTTGAATCCTTGCCGAGGGAAATAATTGACAATCCTTAGTCGAGAAGTAAACGAAATTGGCAAAAATGGGGTGGTGTAAGTTGGAAAATATGCGGAATTACTTTAGCCTGTCACCTGTTTAACTCACTCGCAAAATTACCTGCTTGCAGTAGTACGGAATGTAGGCGAATTCATTTTGCAAACAATAACATATACTGAATTCACACAAGACTACATGACAAAATATCTAGGTGGCACTGTTTACAATTAATTATGAGCAGCCCTAAGCTGACGTCACGGTTACAAGCTATACTTTATGAAAATAAGGGCTAGTTAATATCCACCATATTAACAACACTCCTGAGGGTGTGAGGCTTGACTACAGTGGCTATATAAGGACAGTGTGGTCAATTTTGGTCATGTTTCTGATTGGTTGTTTTAAAATCCGCCATTAAGAGTCGTTTTACGAAATTACACATAGTCACACAAAATTGCTTCTAAGTCCTTTATTGTTGAAAGTAGCCCCAACATGAAGTGGAATGAAATAATCATCATAAAATTCTACAGTGTTCTGTCTAAGCGAATGCCGAATTTTAGTTTGCATAAGTAAATGTCATTAAAGTAAAATACTTTTTGCGAAAGTTGCGCATTAGCGCAAATCAAAAGCTATAATATACTATATAAATGTCTCAATGGCAAAGATTATTGCATCAGATTAAAGAGAATTTATGGGTTACCTAACACTGAATATTATATTCATCTAAATTAACTGGTGGTATAAATAGAACGGTTTGATTAAAAATATTAAAAAAATCAGTTTTTGTTGAGTCTCTGTGTCGACCAATGCAAATTGTTGTAAATTCTCGTTTTTTATGTACAAAAACACAATAAAGAAGATAACAAAGGACACATTGACTTATATTCCGATATTTTTATTTTTTTTAATGTTCAAAAAATATAGCCGTACAATCTGTCCAAAGATAGGACAATAAGTGCTTCGTTAGATATAAATGTAATACATATACATTGACATGTGGAAAACATTCCTATGAATGTTCTCCTTATTATTTGAGCTTACTACTTATGGCTTATAATCATACTAAGATATCTAGAGTGACCTAATTAAATCTGATGGGTAAGTCCGAAGGTTTGAATCGTTTTAAACGTCTAATTTCGTCTGTTCTGTCCATAAGTTTATCAACAAGCACATTTTGGTGAACTACCACTCGGTCACTGTATTTAACACTGTATTTTTTAATTTCTTCTTTAACTGTGGATACACATAAGTCACTATGTATTCGGGTGTTAGGAACATACCACGGCGCATTCACTAATACACGGAGTAGTTTGTTTTGAAAGCGTTGGATGATTTCTATGTTGCTGTGGCTAGCAGTTTCCCATAATTGAATGCCATAAGCCCATATTGGTTTGAAAATAGCCTTGTATAGTAGTACTTTGTTCTCTAGCGTTAATTGTGATTGTTTTCCTATCATCCAGTACATTTGTCTGAGTTTTAATCCAAGCTGTTTTCGTTTAGTAAATAGATGTTTCTTCCAGGTCATACGTCGGTCGAGGTGTAAGCCAAGATATTTTGTATCGTCTGCATGGTTTAATTCTTTTCCATTTAGTGTTACAGGCGGGCAATTACCTTTTCTCGTAGTGAAAGTTACTTGAACTGATTTATCCTCATTGGCTTTCAGTTTCCATTTATTTAACCAAAGTTGTATGTTATCAAGGTAATGTTGCAAGCTTCTTGTGGCAGCTTCAGGATTAGGGTGAGTAGCTAGCACAGCGGTGTCATCTGCGTATGTGGCAAATGTGGTTGTACTGGATTTTGGTATGTCAGCTGTATACAACAAATACAGGGTAGGGCCTAATACGCTTCCCTGCGGCACCCCTGCTGTTATAGGGTGAAGATCACTTAATGCATCATGTTGCTGCACAAAGAAATACCTGTCTGTTAGATAAGACCTAAGTATTTCATAGAAGGGATGAGGTAACATTTTCTTCAATTTATAACATAACCCCACAATCCATACCTTATCAAAGGCTTGGCTTATGTCTATAAATACAGCACAACAGTAAAACTTTTGTTCTAATGCGTTGTTAATCGTTTTAACCAGTCGATGGATTTGTTCTATTGTTCCATGCCCATTTCTAAATCCGAACTGATGGTCGGGGATAAGCTGGTTGTCCTCTATTACTGAGTTTAATCTTGATAGTATTAACTTCTCAAAAACCTTTGATAAAATGGGAAGCAGGCTTATTGGTCTGTATGAAGTCATTTCTGTAGTACTTTTACCAGGTTTGGGTATCATTATAATCTGGGCTATTTTCCACAATGTCGGGGTATTTGTGAGGTCCAGCAAAGCTTAACTTCAAGTTGTCGACCAAAATTTCCTATGTGCTATTTCCGCTATCTTGATAAATGAGTGCGTTTGATTTTTTTGTGATAAATCGGTTCCCGTTAATATTACATGAAAATAATGTAGACATCTTTGTAAGAATTTTTAATGTTCTACAATTTATGTTCCATTACTTTTTCGCGTAGGAGCGATATTTGTCGAGATATCGAACGCGAAAGGAGAGCGTGACAGGGTCGATATTTTTTTTCCAGCTTCTGGGCTTGTGTCTCATTTCTCTCTCTACTTAGCGAAAAAGTAGTCATTATCAAACTTGTAGAGGTTGAAAATAACTTCAATTTGACCTATTATAAATTGATAGGCGACTTAAATTACGACTTTTAGAACGGGCCAAAGTTGTCAAGTTGGCGCGTAATTTTTATTTAATGTATCGTACTATTACGTAGATGACATAACAAACTTCATTGCATTATTGAAATCATTATATTTCATCAAGTAGATAGTATACAGCATTATATGGTTGTATATTAATAATAATAATAATAACGAAGGTCTTTATTAAATGATTACAAAATTACACAGAAAAAATAAACGTAATATTGTCTTGGGCGAAGTTCAACTTGATAGAAAAACAGATCTATCCGCTGTTCTTCCACTTAACCCGGTGAAAAACCAAAAGAAAAGAAAACAAAAAATCCAACAATCTGGGGCCAGGCGAAATATTACGCACAAAACAGCTATGGCGGTGTTTAGTGATATAGCAATTTACTAACGGCGCCGTCTTATAAAAACAATTAATCTGACGTTATTTTAATCCGCTGTTAAAATAAACAAAAGCGCATCAAAACGTTAGTGCTTATGATATTTTATTCATTAGTAAACAAATTTTGATGCGCTTTTGTTTATTTTAACAGCGGATTAAAGTTAAGGTCAGATTAGTGGCCTTTATAAGACTGGCTGTGTGATATTTTGGCCCTAATAATTAATTCATTGATGTTTATCCATAAAATTTTGAAAAATAGCTTTTTTAAATTTTCACGTACAAAGCCTTTTACTACATTTGGTAACGAATTATAGCATTTAGTTATTCTGTAAGAAAACGATCGCTTGAAAAATTTTGACTTATGTTGAGGTGGAGTGAGCGTTCCTTTAAATCTTATATTTAAAGTATGTACGTCGGTTCTAAACTTTATTTGGTTGTATAAGTAACTCGGTGATCTACTCAAGATGATCTTGTGGAAAAGACATGCAGAATGAAAGAAGCGCCTTTCTTTCGTATTAAGCCAGTTTGAATCTTTCAACTTATAAGAAATTCTTTCATATTTTCGTATTCCAAATATGAGGCGTAAATATGAGTTCTGAATCTTCTGAATTCTAGCAACATTAAAGCTACTTAAATGCGAATGATAAACAACGTCACAATAATCAGAACAGGACAAGATTAATGCATTACACCAAACGATTTTCACATTTACACTTAAAAATTGTATTTTGATAAATACGTTTCAAGGAACTATATGACTTTTGCAGACATTTTGAAATATGTTTAGTAAATTTAAAATCATTATCAAGATAAAGACCCAAGTTTTTGACATCATCAGAAACTGGGATTCTATCCTGGGCTACTAATAAATTTAATTCATTAGAAATTTCTAAACCGATCTTCTATAGCAGAAACGTCAAAAATAACAATTTACGTATTGGCTACTTGAAATATAACGATTCTCATGATGCAATGAAGTTTATTATGCCATTTATGTAGTAGTACGATACATGAAATAAAAATTAAGCGCCGACTTGACAACTTTGGCCCGCTCTACAAGTCGTAATTTTAGTCGCATATCAATTTATAATAGGTCAAATTGAAGCTATTTTCAACCTCTACAAGTTTGATAATGACTACTTTTTCGGTAAATAGTAAAGAGAAAAGAGACACAAGCCCAGAAGCTCGAAAAAAAATCTCGACCCTTTCACGCTCTCCTTTCGCGTTCAATATCTCGACAAATATCGCTCCTACGCGAAAAAGTAATAGAACATAAATTGCAGAACATTCAAAATTCTTACAAAGATGTCTGCATTATTTTTATGTAGTGTTAACGGGAACCGATTTATCGTAAAAAAGTCAAACGCACTCATTTATCAAGATCTCGGAAATAGCACATAGGAAATCTTGGTCGACAACTTGAAGTTAAGGTTTGCTAGACCCCCCAAACACCCCAAAAAAGGAATTTAAAATTTCCCTTCACTTTCCAGCAAAGGCCTTAGTTTTGGACATAGTGACTGGACTATAAAGCAGAATATCTAAAAGAATATGAGCTGTCATGGAAATTGAGCATTGTCGGTGCCGACAATTTAAATATTGCTGCAGTATTACTTTGACTTACTAATTTCTAACAAAGTTATCATAGATTTATCTTACTTCCGCGTAATATTGGTTTTATAAGCAATATGTTGCACCACTATTACCATAATTATTGTTTCATTATACAAGAAGCAACACAACGGCGACGATCAATAACCTTGGCACTTAATTTTTTTACTTAGGTGTGTATGCATAGTTTTCAACTTTCAGTTTTGAAGAGCGACCTCTAAGACTTTTGCATTTACACTTTGGGTCTTAAGTTAATGGACAAGCCAATATTGAGCATTGATGATTTAATATGGATTTTCCTATGTCGCACACTTAGCGTATACCGATGGTATTTTAAGGTAAGCTATAACTACTAGAAAGAAAGGTATAACAAGCATACACTTAAAGCTCGGTAAATGATATTCAGAAAAGACCGAAAATATTCTTATCAATCAGTTGATAATACCACCTTGAAAGCAAAACAAGCTTCCACCTTAGAGTAATAGAGTCCAAAATGCTCCAGAACACGCATCATGGGTTGGGTAGGGCTTCCTTCAGAGCTGGAGCTTAAGAAATCCTTATAAGAGTTCGTTGGGGGTGGTAGTAATATGACAATTCTGACCTGGGGCACGAGAGATCTTTGAAGATGTTCGTCAGGCCACAGACATTTGAATATTTATACCTGTGCCTCGACGTTTGTCGTTGTTACACAACAACAACTATTCTGACCAGGGGCTCGAGAGCTGCTTGACGACGTTCGTTGGGGTGGAAAAACTCGACAATTATGCCGCAGGATACGAAAAAAAGCAGAAAATACATTGTTTTGCATGTGCGACAAATTTTCAAGTAGAACTAAAATATATATTCTGCTATCGATTATTAGTGTAAATCAATACGATTTACACCAAGTGCTGAAGTGAAACCAGTTGCATTCAGTGGCGTAACTATCATATGTGCAGAGCGTGCGAAGAACCTCCGCGCCGAATCTATATAGGCGCCGCGGTAGAGGAGTTTTTAGTGAAAATAAAAGTTTTTCTACAATATTTGTTCAAAGCGGCACAAGACTATGATACGTGAGCGCCACTGGGCTCTTTTGAGTGCGCAGTCTTTTCTCCTTTTGAGTAGATTAGAAGTTCCAGCTTTAGTGTGTGTTTGTGATTCTTAGATTTCATAGTCCATAGTGCATAGTAACATACTATAAATTCAAAATTTTAAACCGCAAATTTCTGACGATTGCCTTAGATACAGAGGTCATAGAGAGTGCCAAATTACTTCAAACTACGTATGAAACTGATCTCGAAAACGGCTACTAAAGCAAATTGTACAATTTCGATCTTCGTACGCAACTAGTATTAAATCTTGCTTATCAGTGAAGGAAGTGGGAGAAAAATGTCTGTCTAATCACACATCATCGGCTAGCTTTCCAGATTTGTATACAGCTTATATCCTATTTTTTACATCTCGTCACTACAGCCTCCACTGAGGGATCTTTTTCTAAATTAAAAATTATTAAAAAGTTTTTGCTAAGTAAGATGAGCCAAATACGCCTAAAGAGTTTTGCATTACTGAGTAACGAGAAAGTAAGAGCCAGTACTCTTGGTTTTAATTCACTGATAGATATGTTAGCTTTAGCGAAGTCTCGCAAAAGAGAGTTTAATTAAAGTGATATACCTACATATTTATATATCTATATATTTTATTTTTCTTGTGAATTATTTAAATTTGTATTCCTTATACGTGGTTTTTGTTTTTGTATTTTCATATGTATTTTTATGTTTTATGTTATATTTTGCGAGTGTTTGATGTAATGGTAAAACCCGTTCTACTTTATGGGTCGGAATCGTGGACGGTTACAGAACTGGTAAAGCAGAAATTGCAGGTGTTTGGTGACCAGTCATTATTTCGAACAAAGATCTTTGGAACCGAACAAATCAGGTGGACATTAATATAGAAATTAGGAGAAGAAAATATGGATGGTTAGGGCATACGTTGCGAAAAAATGAAACTGAAATTTGCAGAAAAGTTTTGATTGGAACCTTTAGGGTTTCAGAAACAGAGGACGCCCACGAAAAACGTGGAGAAAAACTGTAAAATAAGAGACAGCAAAGACTATAGCACAACTGAGCCAAATAGCAAAGGAAAGTACAACTAGAGAGAATATACAAATACCCTATGTCCCAATAGGCAATAATGGGATGATTACTATTATTATGTTATATTTAATAAAAGATTGAAACATCTGAATGTGTTTTATTTTGCAGTAAGTAAGCTTTCATGTTAAGAAAAGAGCTTATTAATTTTCTTTTAAATTTAAAGTGTTGCATGACCAAAAATTACCCCCCCCCCCTCTTTTTTCTGAAACTTCTTGTCTACAGCGGCTATAATTTATTCTTGCACACCGGCGCCAAACCGTCTTGTTACGCCACTGGTTGCATTAACAACTTTATGATATTACGAATTTCTTTTATAGGCTGAACGGCATAATCACATAATATCCGTATAAATTATTGTTTGCTATAACCCTATAACCCTCGACCACCAAAAAATTAACCAAGAACATGACTTTCAAACACCAGAAAGTACAATAAAATGTTTGTAAACGTCACTTATTAATAATAGATACTTTGTTATGGTTGATAATATCACGAATATGATACGTAAAAGTTCAACATGACGCTGTCAAAACGAAAGACAAATAAATGAGGCTCGATGATATCCTAAGGCATATTAATTTTACCTACCAGATGCATAATTTTCCACGTTTAATGGAATATAACCATATGGCACGATCTAAATGATAAACAATAAATATTTCAGAGGTTCTTTAAGTATGGGAGAAAGTTAATGCTTACGGCTAAGAAGGCAAATGATGCATGTCTATATAATGAATGTGTATGGTATTATTAGAATTGTCGATATTAGTATGCGATAATTTACAGCAAGAACCATGTAAACATACGATTTACTGATCATTGTTCTTGCTGTATTGGTAATTTACAATCTTGAGCTTTAGTTTGGGCTATTTGAAGTGAATTCTAGTTGAACTGCAGATTTTCAATCAGTAATCTCTCACTTTATTTAGTCATATTCTAAGACTTAGTTACCTACATGTTTTGAAAAGTATAAATGGCATTTCCTCTTCCTTCCATAATTGGAAGGAACAGTGAACTTATTGTTTACTCCAATAGAAAACATATTTATATTAGTAGCACACCTACAAGAGTTACCTTGCAAATAACACAAGGCCCGTAAGTGGGAGATCGTGCATTTTCATCGCGCGCTTTTTCAATAATTCTAATAAGTATGTTGCCCTCGTCATAACTCACTCCAGCTCCAGCAGCGGCAAAAATGGCTCCCACGTGCGAGAGCTTCGAACTGCTAAAAGAAAGTTCGATACACATACATGAAACTGTTTGCGAAGGGTGTTATTTCATGGCGAATTCCATAAATTTGCGGAAATTAAAATAATACTAAGATATGGGCGGCCTTGGGCGGTCACGACTACATTGTGTTGACTTTATGAACATATTAGCATTAGCAGGGGCGTCCGGCCCTTCCTCCTGTAGCGCGTCTACGGCGAGTGGACGAGCTGGGTCGCAGCGGGCCATGACTAGAGATACAGCGATTCTGTGTCCTTCACACAAGAGAACATAACCTAACAACGGATACCTAGGGCCAAACTTTGGAGATTTTACTCAACTTAGCTATATCCAAATGCATTTCGCTAAGCCCATATTCTGCTTCATAGTAAATGTTTGCATAGTTCTTGTTTTTTTTTAAATAATAATTTAACTAGGTCGGCACACAAATTGCCATACATGGTTTGGTTAAAATAACGTTAACACTAAACATAGTTACATGGTCACTGCGTGTCCGTCTTCTATCACCATTAACTATTAGCACAAAACATTTTACTACTCGCGTAGGTCATATGGTAGTTGTCTCTTCAGTCTATTGTAAATAAATTTTTGTCCTATGTTGTACAATATTTAGTACAATAATTACTTGTATAAAAGTCAAAAAACGTCAATGTCAACATGAAATGTCACTGAAGAACATGAACCTTAACTTTGGTAACCCAGGTCAGAAAGACAACTATCAATATCATAAATACATATACTTTAATAGTACCCTAGCTTAAAATGGGGTATTAAATAAAATATAAAATTTATAATTAGGGCAAAGGATACTACATTTTATGAAATGAAAGTTTTAATTGAGAATTGACTGTCAAACTCAGAGCAAATAGTAATTACCAAAAATAAATGGTTTATTGCTCTTTCCTTACATTAATAATTTACAATAAATTAGGGCTTAGCTCCGGTGAACATGAAACTATTCTTAACTCAGGGGGTCGGTTCATAAAATTAAGAAAAATTTGTATGACAAATAATTTGTTGTATAACAATAGTCCAGTCACTATATCATTTTTGCTTGAAAGTGAAGGGAAATTTGAAATTTCTTTTTTGGGGTATTGGTGAGGTCCAGCAAAGCTTAACTTCAAGTTGTCGACCAAAATTTCCTATGTGCTATTTCCGCCATCTTGATAAATTAGTGCGTTTGATTTTTTTGCGATAAATCGGTTCCCGTTCACACTACATGAAAATAATGCAGACATATTTTTTAGAATTTTGAATGCTCTACAATTTATGTTATATTACTTTTTCGCGTATGAGCGATATTTGTCGAGATATCGAACGCGAAAGAAGAGCGTGAAAGGGTCAATATTTTTTTTCGAGCTTCTGGGTTTGTGTCTCATTTCTCTTTCTATTTAGCGAAAAAGTAGCCATTATCAAACTTGTAGAGGTTGAAAATGGCTTCAATTTGACCTATTATAAATTGATATGCGACTAAAATTACGACTTGTAGAGCGGGCCAAAGTTGTCAAGTTGGCGCGTAATTTTCATTTCATGTATCGTACTATTACGTAAGTAGATGACATAACAAACTTCATGGCATTATTGGAATCATTACATTTCATCAAGTAGATAGTATACAGCATTATATAATTGCATATTAATACTACTAATAATAATAACAATAATAATAAAGGTCTTTATTAAATTATTACAAAATTACACAGAAAATGTTGACTAAAACGTTTTGTTTTGTCTTGGGCGAAGTTCAACTTGATATAAAAACAGATATATCCGTTGTTCATCTACTTATCCCGGTGAAGAACAAAAAGAAGTGTGATATTTTGACCCTAATAATTAATTCATTGATGTTTATCCATAAAATTTTGAAAAGTAGTTTTTTTTCAGTTTTGATGTACAATAGCCTTTTACTACATTTGGTAACGAATTATAGCATTTAGTTATTCTGTAAGAAAACGATCGCTTGAAAAATTCTGACTTATGTTCAGGCTGGGCATTTTTTAAGGACTTTCTACTAGGTGTCCAACCTGTAAAAAGTCTTTTTTTGTGAGCTACTAGCATTAAATGAACTCCAAATAAGTATGTCACCACAAATCGACGATTATGGTCGGCAGGTAGAGAAGAAATCGGCACTGCTTTTATTAATTTTTTAAATGTGCGACTAAATGTGGAGGACGACTCCACCATCTCTACTATGAAATCGCCGGTGGACCATCTTCCCCAACAGAGTTGATCAATGCTGGCCGAGAACTAGTAAAAACACTCTTTGGAGTTAGCAATGTAAGTAATTTTGCTGATAGCGTTTGTGATAACTGGCCTACTATTAGCAAACTACCAAAATTAGACACCAGAGACGTTGGCTGTAAATATAGTGTCCAACTAAAAAATATTGTTGCAAAAACCGCAGGTATTGTCTAAAAACTATTTTCTGCAATATTTATAACATCGCCACATTATATGACCACAGAAGCGGTCATATCGCATTACAATCAAATAAAATCAAAACATAGAACTTCTCTAATGGAAAAATCTATGAATTACAAATTGTTTATTTTACTGAATAGAATTGGCACTGCACATTACGATCCTCGTCACGCTGTGGCCGAATTTTTGGAAAAAAAAATCGCAGATTTAGGGAACCAGATTTGGAACTTTACGCCCAGCAGGATTTCGGCAAAATTTTTTTAGAACAACTGGAGGCATTTAATAATATTTTTGTTTATCTTTTTTAAACTGATATTTCTTAATATTTATGTTTAATATTTTATTTGTTCTTTGTTCAATGTTATGAATGTCAATGTTGTTTACTTTATAAATTATAAATTAATGTTTTGTGCATTTTAGTGTGTATTTTTTATTTTTACCTTGTCCAGTTCAAGACTTTACTGGGTGTCCAAATTTAATCATTGGGTGTCCATTTGGAGTCACAATTATATCTTAAAAAATGCCCTGTGTTCAGGTGGAGCCAGCGTTCCTTTAAATCTTATATTTAAAGTATGTACGTCGGTTCTAAACTTTATTTTGTTGTATAAGTAACTCGGTGATTTACTCAAAATAATCTTGTGAATAAGACATGCAAAATGAAAGAAGCGCCATTCTTTCATATTAAGCCAGTTTGAATCTTTCAGCTCATAAGAAATTCTTTCATATTTTCGTATTCCAAATATGAGGCATAAACATGAGTTCTGAATTTTCTGAATTCTAGCAATATTAAAGCTATTTAAATGTGAATCATAAACAACGTCGCAATAATCAAAACAGGACAAGATTAATGCATTACACAAAACGGTTTTCACATTCACACTTAAAAAATGTCGATTTTGATAAATAAGTTTCAAGGAACTATATGTATTTTGCAGATATTTTGAAATATGTTTAGTAAATTTGAAATCATTATCAAGATAAAAACCCAAGTTTTTGACATCATCAGAAACTGGGATTCTATCCTGGTCTACTAATAAATTTACTTCATTAGAATTTCCTTTCGACCACCCTTCCTTATAAAATGTTTTAAATTACTGTAGCTATTTAAAATGATAATTGTTGTCGACAAAGATTGTCCATGCTCTGTTTCCGCCATCTTAAAAAATTGGTGAGTTCGCTTTTGTTGCAATAACTCGGTTCTTGCTAACGCTACTTGAAACTGCTTGCAATTTTACTTGCTATGAATTGAAATACTTATAGGTGTTGTAATTTTTTCATTTTCTTCTCCGTTTTGATGGTTCTGGTTCATTTTCGTCGATATATATTTTATCTTCTTCTTAATACTTACTTTCTTCAAGTATACATTCATGGTCAGGGTGCTCTTCGTGATGTTCCCATTCCTCGGCGATTTTTACTTCGAGCGTTGCAGCATCCTTATCGTCATTGTCGCTTGTATCGAGAACGACGTCAAAAATAACAATTTACGTACTGGATACTTGAAATATAACGATTCTCATAATGCAATGAAGTTTATTATGCCATTTATGAAGTAGTACGATACATGAAATAAAAATTAATCGCCGACTTGACAACTTTCGCCCGCTCTACAAGTCGTAATTTTAGTCGCATATGAATTTATAATAGGTCAAATTAAAGCTATTTTCAACCTCTACAAATTTGATAATGGCTACGTTTTCGCTAAATAGAAACCGAAATGAGACACAAGCCCAGAAGCTCGAAAAAAAATCTCGACCCTTTCACGCTCTTCTTTCGCGTTCGATATCTCGACAAATATCGCTCGTATCCGAAAAAGTAATATAACATAAATTGTAGAGCATTCAAAATTCTAAAAAAGATGTCCACATTATTTTTATGTAGTGTGAACGGGAACCGATTTATCGCAAAAAAATCAAACGCACTCATTTATCAAGATGGCGTAAATAGCACATAGGAAATTTTGGTCGACAACTTGAAGTTAAAAGCTTTGCAGGACCTAACCAATACCCCAAAAAAGAAATTTCAAATTTCCCTTCACTTTCAAGCAAAGGCCTTATTTTTGGACATAGTGACTGGACTACAATTACTTTCTGATATGAGGGCAAATGTCCTGTTCCCAACTGACAGTTAAATAACCTCTAAATATAGTACAGTATACAAGATGATCCGTCAGTGCAAAAATAGGGTAAAATTTAATTTTAAAAACCAAATTGGCAAGAATGCATCAGGTAAATACGATTAATTATGTCACGTAGCAACAGCTAACCCCGTATTGTTTCTAGTATGACGTAAATCCAGGCGTGATTCGCTTTTGTTAAATTTTCGGCAAAAACTGCAACTGCTTCCTCAATTCGCACTTTCTAGGGACTTCAACTAAATTATTCGAAGATCAATAAACCTGGGACTCTGAAAACACATTGAACTTCTCGACAAAGGTCTATTCTTGATAAGCCCCAGTTTCTACGAGGCTGCTGCTACTAGTTTTTATGAAATCCTACCTTTTTTGAAGAGGTGCTCTGATGTTGGTTGGCACACTGGAAGGACGCCACGGCAAATACTCGCTTGGAAATGGCTTACTGGTTCTAAGTCTTCTACCCAGGGATAGCTGTAGGTCTCCTCTCCATGTAGCACACAACGATCTACCTTCCGATGTCTGGAACTACCCCAAAATCGTCACTAAAGATGGCTCGCACTCAACGACGCACCAGGTGAAAACTTGCTGGCCTAATTGCACTATCTTGGGAGCTCCTACACTTGGGAAAATTATACCCGCAGATGCGCGGCAACTTGGTGAATAACTTTAGCACGAAACTGGCTTCACAATAGTAGTTTGTATACCAAGGCACTGAAGTTTAACTTTTTATCACGAATGTGGATTTAGTTGCCGAGGCCCGTAGGGCCAAGGCAAATAAACCACATGAGGGATAAAAAGGAACTTCAGTGCCGAGATGTACACTATGTTTTATTTGAAATCGAGAAATTACAACATTTTAACCAACTTTTGTAGGTTATGTTCGGTCGATTGACGTTTATCTGTCGCCTCGCCACCTACAAAAAAGTCGTAAAACAATGGATTACTTCACTGCCGATTTCTTGTATTTTAATGACGATTTCGGCGTACTTCACTGCCGATTTCAAATAAAATACTTTTTATTCACAATTTAATGCAATAAATGTGTAGCTAAATTTGTCCCCAAAATGAAAAATTTAAGTTTGTTTGATGAATTATGACAATTTATTGTCTCGTAATTATTGATTTACAATTGTTTAAAATAAATTAGGTTTGATCACTTGTTTGAACTTATGGACTACAGTTTTGAGGTTTTGAGGTCATGTCTTTGCATTTTCACTAAATTATCCTTTTCTTGGGATAAATGTCGCCACACTTTGCTCTGATTTTAGTTTTCACTGTGGTTTATAATGCACTGATACACTTGAGTTCTTTTAGCATCTCAATAATTGTCTTTCGATCGGTTGCCTTACATTTTTCCATTGCTCTATTGCAATTGTTGCTAGCACTGTTTTTCGTTTACTTTTCAGTTAAGTTGCCATTTGCTGGCTTATAAACTTTTAATACATAACGCTCATACAATTTCTGTACCGTTACGGCCAACTCAAAGTGCACGGCAGATTTTTAGCTTGTAATACGATATTCTAATCATAGACGTCGAGTTTTGACGTTTACGTTTGTCATCAACTGTCATAGAACTGAAAACTTGAAAAATTCCCAGACATTTGTCAGAAGCAGAGAAAATGCGAGCCATTACAAAACTGGAAGAGAACTGGTCGCTAAGTCGAGTCGCAGCAGATTTGCATGTGGGCAAGAGCTGCATTTTCAAAATTAAAAATCGTTGGCAGCAGAGACTTCTGCAAGAAAAGTTTTTTTAACACCAGAGAACAAAGAACGAAGAATACAGTTAATTAATTAATGGTCGACTGAAAGTTGAAAATTATTGCAACATTTTGCAAAATGTGATGCTGCCATCTGTAAGAGAGGTCTTTCCTAATCAATTTACTTTTGAACAGGCAAGATATTACCTAATTAATTAATTTTGTTTATGTTAACGTAATTGATAACATTATTTTCACAGGATAACTGTCCTGTGCATGCAGCAGGGATTGTTCATAGATGGTTTGATGGGAATAATATCAATTTATTACCATGGCCTGCAAGAAGTCCGGACTTGAACCCCATCGAAAATGTTTGGGGGTATTGAACTACAAAAATTTATACCAGGGATTTTGCACCAAACAACGCCGATGAATTATGGGAAAGAATAAGAAATGCTTGGAAGGAACTGAGAGAAGGATACAATGTGGAAACATTGGTCAACTCTATGCGAAACAAACTGCAAAGCGTAGTAGCAATCGAATATTGATACATATTTATTAAATACATATTATTATAGGTATAGTTTGTTTACTTGTGAAACTTTGCTAAAATACAAACATTAAAAAAGTAATACCTATTCTTACAATCACAAGCAACGCCACTGGAGAAACCCTCATTTAATAAGCTGAAAATCGCAAAAATAACCATAGTAACAAAAAATCGTGCACTTTGAGGTGTCCGCAACTGTACTTAACAAATCGTTCTGTATCATTTTGTACACATTATGGTTGACGCTCCTAAGCTCAAATCCGTCAATTACAAATTAAATTGCATTGGTCATTCCGAACATTTACCATCTCTGTACGTAACCCTTCTGAAGCCTGCCTTATCTCATGTTTATTTTTATCCCTCAAATTATTAGTTACTGCTGCTCACATCAAGTGCACTTATGAATGTAAAATACTGATTATCTTGCAATAAATAAAATATTCAACTCTGTGCTTATATTGACCTTATTCATTCTGTTACTTAGGCAATAAGAATTTCCGTGGGCAGTAAACCATTATAATACATAATTACAAATTTTATCTTGTTATCATAGTGATACGAATATGGAGGAATAAATAACGTGATACTGAAATGTTCTTGCTATAACTATAAGCCACTGCTCCAGTACCCTGAAGTGATTATGGAAATTGGTTATGATAATAAGTATATAAATTATAAACATCATAATAAATTAAACTCAATACGTTAGTTTAAATGATATTAAAATTACACTCAAAAGATTTAATTTAGGACATTATTCACATTTAATTAGTTAATAGTATATTATTATATGAGCGATTATGACAGCCATTATTCACGAAGATTACATTTGAGCCACAACCCGAAGGCGAGTGGCGCAAATCATCTGAGGGAATAATGGCCATAATCGCGAATGTACTACGATACTTTAGCTACTCCTATACAATAGGAGTTTTGTGTTCATATTTCCGGATTAAGACATTTGTGACAACTGTCATCTGCAAAAGTCATTTGATAATAGGAATGCATTTTGTGATTGGCTGCAAACTAGTGAATTATGAAAATATAATCTTATGATTGGTTGAAATCAGTGAGTTATGAATTCATAATTCACTACTGCAAATTATGACTGTTATTATTATTCAAAAATGTCCCTACAGTCTGAATATAATATAATAGAAGTAGATACACGATATTATTTTATGTTTAATATTATCATTACTAATGTCGAAAATTGAAATGTAGAAAATACGGGTAACTTGCATATTATGAAAGTGTATATAATGCAAGGAAGCAACTATGTGATTAAAAATTAAGAAAATTGCTTGGCGATAAAAAATAATATACAGAAAGCAACTAATAATTTTTTGGGTGATTTTATATTCAAATGTGTAATGATGTAATTTGGAATTCAATAAAATTATGAATATGGGTTAGTAAAAGTGTTAGTGGATATGGAATAATGTTAAATGCAAAAAGCATTTCCAGAGCAGAATCAATTAAATTATTAAAGAAGGCAAGTTGAGGCCACAGAATTGAAGTAAAAAATGCATTACAAATGACGAAAAAATGCGGTTAGGTGATACGAAGATAATTTACACTAGCAAAAGAAGGAGTGGGCTGTTTGATGGTACGGGTGCGAGAATGCAGACGGGGAACGTCTTAGGAAGTATGTATTGGGGGCATTAAGGCATATGGCAGGTGGCTGACTGGTAAATTTTACAAAGAGCTGCTGAATGAAGATTAGTCATTATTATAAAAAGTCCTAAAGGTAATCAATAAATATCATAATTATCAGAAATCAATAAATATTAAGTATTCGATGTGTGGACCTTGTCATGATTGTTTTATAATTAATTTATATAAAAAATAGGTACTAGTAGTAGTAGTAGTAGGATTTGTGGGGGACTCATGTCTAGCAAGTAGGCCTTCATAGACCCTTTTGGCCAACCCCGTGGACAAGGTCTAGGCATGCAGAGTACCAGGTACCTTAGCCCTAATTAGAATTTTTCCGAGACTAAGGAGTTCCAACCTTAGCAAAAGATCTTTTACATGCTACACATCGTAGTAACATGGGACCCGCGGCTTTACATCACTTCCGAATGGTGGAATTCTGTAGAGGTTTTCATCCGCATTTTTTTTTTAATTTTTAAAAGCTTTACTGGGATCGGGGATCGAACTCGCGAGCCTTAGATCACTAACCAGAATGGTTAACCACTGAGCTACGGAGCCCGGCAAAATATGTACCAAGTAGATTGCGAATTTTAACATGAAATTTCATTTAAATGAATTAAACTATATGCAAGCTCTGAACTGAGAGAGATAGATAATAATACTAGTATAACTATTAAGCTATGTATAATATTATAAGATTTAAATAAATAATTTATTGGAATCAGATGTGTTTAATTGATTGAATATTACAGAAAAGTAACTGAAAGTGTATGCAGCACTATAGGGAGACATTTTGATAATACATAAGTATGTTATTTATCATATAAAGTATATTATAAAAACTGGGCAAATATTTTTGTTAGTTCCAATTTAGTAACAGGTTTTAATTCACAACCTCACTTTTTACTATTTCAGCAAGTGGTTCGATCTTGGTTTTCTCCAGTTAATCAGAGCAAGCACATCCAATAAACTTGTTTCCAAAAAGAAAAGAATTGACTGCTAAAATTAAACGAAAGGGATAGACATCAAAAACTTGCCCAGATCTATGTGAACTAAGCATACCAGAAGTTAAATTTAACATTAGCAAAAACAGTAGTCAACGTATTTGTGTATGCGCACTCTGTTAAATGTAGCTATCTTTCGACTCTTTAAAAAACGATTTAACCTAGAATTCGGATACCTTTACACAAGCGCTAACATATTTCATGTAGATCGCATAAACGCTTGATGTTGTAAGATCAAAATACATTCTCTACAATCTATTTTCTTGTGCAAACTAGTAACTTCCGGTTTCCTTTTTTTTTCGCTTTATATGTATCCCCCTGTTCGGATAAATTCTACTATATTCATAATTATTATTACTTGCAAAACTTTTCAAAGGTGTTGGAAATTTAGCTGATTAACTAGACAACCATTGATTTTTTTTATTTGAAGTGTAACTTTTAGATTGTTTTGCTTTCCTTGTACATTTTCTCACAAAATATGTTTAAAAGTGTAGATATTTGCTTGTAAAGAAGTTAAATTTATGTGTCGCTGGGGCGATTAGGTACATAGCTAATGATTCATTAACTCCACCATAAATCTATTCGAATCGTAAGCGAAATTGTGTCACTGTAATGTTTTAAAAATTGGTATTTATTTCTATTAATTTAAAATTTTATTCGTTATACTGAATAAAAGCAATTTTCAATTTTCTAAACATCCTAAAACTAGTTGAAGCTAAATTAATATATTTATATTGATTATTATAATGCATTGAATAAATGTGCCAACATTCCAATTAATTTAATAGAATTTGTGTCAATTGAATATTCAATTACTAAATCCTTATTAAATTAAGTGTCATTTCATAGGATGCAATATAATGAAAAATATATTCCATTTGGTTATTATGAAAGCCTGATCGATTTGACTTTATTAATACCAATGTAGGGTTCTTTTGCCCAAACTTCTGACTCACTTCACCTCACGTGAGCTTAATTTGAAAAAAAAATTAGAGCTTTCAAGAAATATTGCTTTGTTCCTTTGCAAATGTAAATTAGTACCTACCTGTATTTATTATAATTTAAAGCATTATTTTATTCAATTAGCAATTATTATTTGCCAAAAATTCCTGAAATTATTTTGTTTTTAGTGTATAATACAACTATATTGAATGGTATATTATCTAAGTACAAGTTTAACTAAATTAGTAATAGCTGCAAAAATGTTACTTCTATAGAAAATTAGTTTTAAGTTACTTATAGTTTTTGCAGTGATTTGTATCAAGTAATATTGGGTCCCGGGTGGTGCAGCTTGAACAAGCGTTCATGTTCGATCAGTAGAGTTAAGCAACGCTCTTTCTGGCCAGAACTTGAATGGGAGTTCCATGGCTGCTTCTCTCGGCGCCTCGTGATACGGCTGTCACCGAAATAGTTGTTCCGGATGTTATAATAACATCATGACAGTCGTTAGTGGGGTTGGAAGTCTCCATAAAATGTACAGCGACGCCTATAATTGGCCTAACGGCTGCTGGCGGAGTACCAAAACAAAATAAAAAAATAAAAACAGAATAAAATATCTAATGAATAAAAAGAGCCGGGTAGCGTAGTTGGGAAGAAGCTAGTATTGCATCAAGCAAGTTCTCGGATCGAATCCCGCGAGTCCGAAATCTTTCCGCAGTCTTGGTAATTGGAATCGGGCTAGATAAGGCCATTCACAGTTCGGAATTGAATTAATTGTGCTCTACTCGGAACCACCGTCCTAAGAGATAGGGTAACAAGGTCAGCCACCATGACACACACCTCAAACAATGGTTTCTACGCAAGTACAAAAGGCGCGCTCCAACTGGGTTGTAACCCAAATACGGGGCTAGTTGAGAATTGCACCGCCAGACGCAAGCGCATAAAGCATCAGCTTCTACATCACAAGGTAAAATGAAGTTACCGATAATACATACATACCTAATAAATTAAGCAATAGTATATATTATATACTACAGAGACAAAGTTTTCTTCTTTCTGACGAAACAATTAATAGTGGCCTGTCCAAGCATACACAAATAGATATAAGCAAAAGCGGATTTTAAAATAATGATTGATAAAGAAAATTAGAAAATATGAAATAAGTAAATGAATCGCGAAAATAAAAAAGAGAAAACTGCTAAAAAGTGAATAAATGATCAAACACGATACTATAATAACAATGGTACGTCTAAATAGCAGAATTGAAGATGTTAATAGACACGATAATGGAAGAAGAATAATAGATTTATGCATAGAAGATGGCATGCTAATATCAAATGCAAAACTTATAGAGAAATATATACAGAAGACAAGAACACGAGAAAAAAGACAAATCAAGTCAATTACCGATTAGGGAGTAGTCCTTGTAATTGTAGAAATGTAAAGTAGGGTAAAGGGTGTAATGATCAGGAAAGTTGTAGCAGTAGGAAATAATAAGCACATGTGGAGATATAAAGTTTAAATATATAAAGACAACGAAGGGAAGTAAATGATAAGTGACAAATTCAAAAATTATACAAGATATACACCGGCACTGGGAGCGTTAAGGAAATCAGAAAACTTAATAACAGCAAAACAAGTAGCAAAAGCGACCTGTGAAGTAGCCAAAATAGAAAAGAGAGAAAAGATGGTCGAATTACGAGATACAGGCAGCAGCAAGAAAGAGCAAGCAAAAGTAGAAAAAATTTGGAAACCAATTAAAGCACACAAAAAAATCTATTGTAAGAAAAAGTAAGACAAGTAAAGTAACTTCAAGGAAGGAAATATATTAGGGAAGAAAAAATAATGGTGAGGTGAAGAAAATATTTTAAACAGTATTTATAAGAAGAACACGGAGGGAAGAATAAATGCAATATGGAGCAACGAAAGTACGAGAATATAACAGGGTGAAAATAGAAATGGATAAAGAAATGAGAGAATTAAAAAACGTTATGCTACACAGCTCCAGAACAGAATGAAGGTGCTGGAGAAACTATAATATTAATAAATGAAAAAGAGAAGGAAGCTCTAGATATATTAAATCAGGTACAGATAGAAAAACGCAAACAGATTGGATAATACAATATAATATGCTATGGACGATACAGAAAGTACGTTTAGAGGGAACATATGAACGTAATCTCACATTGTTTACTATCAGATAAATAAGCGCAAGGGTAATACAAATAGGAGGGGCTGATTTTATATATATATATATATATATATATATATATATATATATATATTTCATTCACATGGAAAGAGGTTTTGACAATATAAGAATAGATAAACCTGATAGGTAAGAACTTGGGATTGAGGATAGAAGGAGACGACATGCTTTACTCCGATTATTTCGCTGACGATCAGGTTGTAATCGCTGAAGACCAGAATGACCTGAGTTACATGGTCAGGAAATTACAAGAAGCGTATGAACAAAGTGGACTAACCATAAACAAGGATAAGTCAGAATACATCGCCATAGGAAATAAATAAACGGATAATCTACCTCTGGAAGATAACTTACACTTAAAAGAAGTAAATAAATGTAAATACCTAGGAGTTATTATTGATAAAAACAGGAACGGTAACGAAGAAATAAATAACCGAATAAACAAAGGGCGAACCGTTATTAGGTCACTTAATTCCATTCTATGGGACAATAAGGTTAAAAAGAAAACAAAGAAAAGGATTTATAAAACAATGGTACAGAGTGTTATAACATATGGGGCAGAAGTGTGAGATATAAATTCAAGAAATAGAAGCAAACTGTTATCAACCGAAATGGATTGCCTACGAAGAAGCTGCAATGTAGCTCAATTAAACATATTAGCTCAGTAAACCTTTTACAACATGACAACTGTCGTTTAGGTTGGGACATGCATTTAAACGGTTGAAATAACTACATTTGAAATGACTCTTTCTGTACAAACTAAAATTGCCGGTAAGGTAGATGTCTTTATAGTTGTGACTTGCGAATGTAGTTAACGTATGACTGTGTGCAGCACCTTTGCGTATTAGTTCTAGGCTCCTGTAAAGTAATTATTTATTATTAATTATAATATTTTATTTGTTTATTAATTTGATGTTTCAGTAAACGTTTGATCTGGTTTTGCATTTATGACTGTTCTAACTTTTTATGTAGATTATTGTTATTCTTAAGGCCTCGAAATAGCTCTGGAGTCAAACTGCTACAAATCCTCCTGGTTATCTGCATCAAACTCATAGATGCTGGCCTTGCCGAACAGGTAAATGCCAAATGATAACGCTTTAATTATGTAGTATTAATTTTTTCTACTTTTATCAGCTTTTATTTTACAAGCTATGTAATTTTATTGCTTAATTTATAGGAAAAAGCACAAATGCGCATACCTTCAAGAAATATGTAAAATACATTTCTTTTAAACATAGAATAACTAATTTGTTTATACAACTAATTTAGTTACCGTTATTGTATCAGCAACTACTTTAATTTGACTTTCATAAATATTAATTTGCCATTTTTATAATTTTAACTACTTGCATATTAAAACCCTAAATCTGGTTAGAAACTAACTATTGTGATAGTTGCAGACTAAGACTGCCGATATATTGTTAAAAATAAATTAAAATTATTGTCTTTGGATTAAACAATGAATGGTTATTGAAGTTAGTAAAGAGCAATTTATAATTAAAAAGTAAATAATGAGAACAAACTATAAGATAGTCTGAAGCAATACGAAAGTCATAAGCTGACTTAATATTTAAATAAGTTACTTGGAATTTGTCAGAATAATTAAAAAAATATACTGTAGTAAAAAGTAATCCAGGATGTTAGTTTAAAACAGTATGTTTAAAATTGAGAATTGCTATAGTAAAAATTATTATTAGATAACAACTGACTTCGATTTTTAAAAAGTTAGACATAATTATTTTGTATTGAAAATGAATTACTAAATAAACCCTTTTATAATTGAAGTGTATTAATGAAATGATATACAAGGGTGCAATGGATTAAGTTACGTAAAAAAATTAAATAAACGAGAATTTTAAAAACTGAGACGGGCTTTAATGTCAAGAAGTTAATAAAGGAAGAACTACGAATATTGGAATTGGTGAGATGAGTCCGTACTAATTGGGTGGACTGGAGGAGCTGTGGTGTGAATTTCTGTCAATACGTAGATACCTGTAAATAATTTGAATGAGTATGCTGGCATATACTTAATGGATTAATTATAACCTGGAACGGGAATTGCTGGTTCGAGTTCGTGAGGGACGTAGTAGAGGTGAGGACATCTGTGAATTGGATTTTCATTGGGCTTGCTATCACAAATTCATTATGCGGGTCGGTGTTTATGGAATGGAATAGGAAGATTGGATACCATGTTGGTTGCTGTAAAGAAGATTACATCTTGGATTTGCAGTTGTATGTAACAAAAGATCTATCATCTTGGAGGTGTTTGGTTCATTATAACACTGTGGATTCTAATTCAAGTAGGGTTCCTGATTGAAGATTCAAATACATGTGACAAAATAACTTGGTGGTTATATTTGTGCTGTTTTTCTACAGGAGAATTGGATCCATTTTAAAAGTGGAAGATATCCAGGTATATGTAATTAATAAACATTAATTAGTATTAACAGTAGAATAATCAATTACTTACAACAATACTTACTCTTTTCAACATATTGGACCTTATATGTGTTAATTAAATATAAATTCAGCTAAGTGTTAATATTAGTAAGTTGACAGTGACAGTTGAAAGATTTAAAGTCATTCTGAAAAAAAATATTAATAACCCAACATTTGTATACAATAATTTTGATAGAAATTTTCTCAAGCAAGTACCCATCTGAGATGGGTTGTTTTGTTATAAACTGAGCTAGGCAAATATTTTATTTCAAGTATTTTAAAGTGAATGGGTAAGAGTAATTTAGCAGTCTATTAAAGTTTAATATAATATTGACTTACATAGTAAAGTCAATACTATATCACTATATAACTTATATTTACAGTGAAAAGTGATTCTTTTTCTGTTCTATTGAGACATATCGCCTTTCAACATAGTTTACAAATGTACACACTTATTTCTACATGTTTGTACCCCAATTTTTTTGGCAGCAGTTGAGTCCATGTCCACACTCCTGCTCTTTATCTTAATTCTCCCTGTACACAAACCCAAAGTGTAAACCGAAACATGCTCCGTTATCAGGCACTGCCGTTGGCATCTTCCCACGTCAATCTGCTATGCTGTATGGTCAGCTGGCATGGTTTGTTCCAAGTGCTCATTTCAATCTTTTAGTCTATCAGTTTTCTGTTGACAGTTGTCACAACGTCACTTTATTATTAGCTGTATACTTCAGGTAGCAGAGCTTCTTCTTCAAGACAGCTGCTTCTTTGAGCTACCCACCAATACTATGAGATCGAACATAAAACAGAGTGGCTACATTGTCACCTTTAAATTAATTAAACTGTGGAAATTTAGGCCCATTCCAGATTGAGGTTTCCAGTGATAGCTTTATTTATTAATTCTAAGCCCAGTAACATAACATTAATGCAAATGTAGTATTACTGAACTAACAAAACTCAATAAGAGTGGCTGCCCCCAATTTTTAATATAAATATGAAATGCATATTATTTTTCGAAGCCCTCAATCATCGCAATATATTTGATTTAATTGTTGTTTTGATTTCTGTAAGTAAATTCTCTGCAATATTGTCCAATAGTAAATGTTTTAATAATTGTTTTTGTTTTTTTTTCTGATTCTCCCATATAATCTTATATACGATGGGTGCTAATACAATAACACTAATAATAATGTCACTATACCAGCAGCTCTTAGACAGATCAAGCTGCACGGAGCACTTCAAATATTCGAGACTTCGCTAATGCTTCGCAGTAAAGGTCGTGAAACAATAGGCCGAGTATCGAGGCAAATTGGACAACATTAAGCGAAATTGTCCCCCCTCGGCATCCCCCTTCGCTAATATAGTTATTACGTGACGACGGACTGCTTCAATTCGGCTGTAGGCAACAGTTTAGCGGCCCGAAAATTAAAGAGTGCGGCCAGTGAGATTAATTACGGCAAGTATTAGAAAAACTGCCCTGGTCCGTGTCAGATTCCATCTCGTTTCCTCGCACGGGACAACTATGGAGGTGCGCCTAATGCATAGACGGATCTTTGCTAGAAAGCGTCACGACGGCCTGTGTTTACATTTTTAGTTGCGCAAGTGGTACACGCAAGTGGTGACCACGCAGAACATGAAGATCGTGATTATGCTCCACCATCAATTTACACATCTTATTAAACTGCTACAGATATGTGAGACCAGCTGGAGGTGTTCCCATGGACGAAGCAGATTGTTTATTTTTATCTTTGTTTTAAGAAAGCAGATTTCTGAATTCAACTAATTAAATTTTAAAAGTTCCTTTCCACAGATTTGGTTCCATCAGATTTCATCTGGTTACAATACATGATTTAACAACTACCTACATACCTACTCGCATTAAGTGTGTATTGCAATGGTTCTGTGTTTGGAAATATTAAATTAATGATTATATTAAGAAGTAGGGTTAGCTACCTTATTTATATTTGGGATCTCATTAAAAGTGCAATTTCATTAACATGATATTTCGATGATCATAGACAAATAAAACTTACAATGGAAATCTTAATTAGCATGGAACAAAAATTACACAGCTTCTTTTTATTGGAAAGTATCAATAAACCACTTTACTTTATGTTCACTGTTGAAGTACTGATATTTAATGCTGCCGTTAAAGTAAAATTATATAAATTTGTATTAGCATTGCATTAAAAGGACTAGAAATGATCTTTCTGACGGCTTTCAGCAATATTAAACGGGCCCACGTTATTACGTTCCTGTTAAAAATATGTTATTAGTGAAGCAAGAGCTTCCTTTGCACGACTTTCCACATGCTTATTCAGCATCTCTCAATAATAACTTTAGTTTGCAAATTTTTATTTATATCCTACAACTTCAGTAAATTTAGTCCATCTTGTTTTAGTATAAAAAAATGTTATTAATATGATAGTAAAACTAAAATCAAGCAGATTTAATACATAACTGATAAGCTAAAAGGCGTCTAAAGTGTATGAGCACTCAGTTACCTATACCAATCAATAGTAAATGTATGCCATCTTTATAGTATGAAAAGTGAAACTCGAGTGACTATTAACCACAAGTAGGGTAGAGCAACGAGTGTGCACAGACTGGTCTTAATAAGACATTATTATGTCATATTAAGATTGAAAACATAATAATTATGGCCTGTGTCCGCTCTTGCCTTAGGTTAATTCCATATCCCGATTAGGCATAGAAACTGGGTAAAGTGTTAAATTTCATCCCAGTTTATGTATTACGTTCAAACTAAATGTCTATCGCCTCATTTCTACTAGGTTTTTATGGCAAATCAAACGAAGTACAAGTAATTAAAGAAACTGCTGAAACAGGCGCTATTGGCTATTTGCAAAATTCGACAAAAATATCGTTCTAAGCTACCAGTTTAAATTTTTACAAAAACCGTTTTAATAATTATGCATAAACTTAGCAAGAGGAAACAGTGTGGCAGCATCTCGAAAATCGAATATTGATTATAGAGCAGAACTGTGCTTTATGAATAGCGCCAAAATTAATGCTACGAATTTGTTACTGCAAAATAAGAAGAATAACTATATAAATATTGTTTGAAAGTGCTTGGTTACAGAGATACAGAATGTTTAAGTATACTTGGCAAGATTGAGCTAAATAATTCGACCAGCTTTTAATGCAATATTTTTAAATGCACTTTATCTAATTTAGTAGCGAAAAGCTTGCTCTTCTACATTTATTTCGGTGCGGAAAGGTGCAACAACAGTTGGCATTTTTTCTGTTTTTTTCTGTTTACAGTGATGGCATATCGACCAGAAACTCTATTTTATAAATTTTATTTGCACGTAGTCCTTCATTAATATTTCATATTCCATAGCTTAGCTCTGCCTTTGGATGGTTTTTATGCGGTATATTGGATTAACCACATAAAACAACGTCTGAAGTGATATATCCACTATGACACCAGCAAACAAACACCAGGATAATTTTAATTATAGTTCAAAATCGATTTACAAACATAGGCATTATCCAATATAACAAAATAAAATGTATTTTACAATAAAATAGGTAGTTATACAAGACGTCCTGTTGCGAACCCCTAGCGTCACTGCAACCCGTCATTCATCCGTGCGTTGGTGGCCCTACAGTTCGAACCTTGGACAATCGACGGGACTGGGCCGTCGATGTTGATCCCGGCGGTGCCAACTTTTAAGGTTGAATCTCGGTTCCAATGTCAAAGGCACGTGTAACTGCAAATATAGGTTAATTCGGCTATGTCAGGGTTATTTACTTACAACACCGGCTCGTGCGGGAGATTCGGCAAGCCCCCTGTGAATTGGGCATTGTGTTTGTGCTGGGTGTCATAGAATGAAAAGTCGACGGTGGTTTCCAGCTGGGGCACGACCTCGAGAGGATTGCAGACTTTGGGGATGCTTTCCACGATGCGGCGTAGTCAGAAGATTGTGTGGACGGCTCCTCTACGTCCCTCGGGAAGTCTAGCAGGTAGGTAAATATCTGTGTTTAAAAGGATTAGCACATATACAGGTCGTTGTAAAAATTTGCGGCTTGAAGGTCCCCTTTTGAATTATGAGTTCTAATATGTTTGTTTCGAGTTTAATTACGCTGAGTGGCTGGCTTAATTATTACGAGAAGCATGCGAAACGGCCTCGTGAACGAGTCGTCGCCTCCAACATGTCTCCCAGGAAATTGTTACAACTATTTGTTGACGGAGCTTGGGCTAAAAATTTAGACTGAATGCAGATTATAGTATTAACAGGGCAAACCAGCGAAGCGGTCCTCTGGGGAGGTCGTCGCCTCCAGGAGCTGACTTTCAGGACGAGGAATCGTTCGGGTTTTAGCTAGAAACGCGGCCTCCTAGTTTGGAGTCTTCGGTTCGACTTAGCTACAGGAAAACTCCGGATGCAGGATTTCAAAGTGTGAGCGAAGAATTCTCTTTAAAATCGGACGGGACGGACAGGATTGGGGATGATCTGGGACTGGGTGGATACTGGAATGAATGCTGAGAATGCCGGAGGGAATCTCTGAGGGAATCTCGGAAATGAATGCGAATGAATGCTACGTGAATCGGTCGCGAAGCAGCTTTCATATCCCCTCTTCGAGCTTCGGATAAATTAGCAACCACTTCGGACACTTGTAAATAATATAGCAGCAATAGGCACATATTCGTAATTTACAGTTTTAAGTTAGAACCTGATGATCCTGACAGTCGTTCCAAAAGAAAGTAATGCAATGTTGGCTTAAAGGCAACTGTCTATATATCGACAGGTCAACTTCAACACAAGGGGTAATTTTCTTGACAATTGAACCACTGATGATGTGGCCACTATGCTGCACGAGCAGTTCAACGGCATTTTAACGAAGGCAAGAAGCTTTTTCCTCGATTAATTTACATATAGGCTTTGTTAAACATTATAAGTAATCATTTTTATTGACACATTTTGACAAGGCCACTTAAACGAGCACTTGAAAGACCCTGAGAAATTGAACCCTAAATTTCATTTAACGAAAATTATGTGCTGTATTTAGTTTTAATTGCGCATTGTAAAGGCGAATTTACATTACATTCTTCGGTTACTGCTATTATTGTAGTCTTACTTTCTTTGATTTCCATTCAATTCTTTCATAAAATTTCATCCCAAATATTTTGTTTTCCTGTAGACCTATTTTATAGTGATGTGCAGAATCGAATACTTTTCAGAATCGAATTCATCGCATTCGAATACTTTTGAGAATCGAATGCAAGCAATTTTGAGAATCGGATGCAAGCAATTCGAATGCAAAATCGGACTCGAATTCAGATTCGAGTTGTGTGCTCGCTCTCGTACTGGAGGAGTGGTGACGTGTGACCTCGGCTGGGCGACATGCAACACTAGAGATAACGAGACGCTGTACGTGCACAAAACAAAAATAAAAAATTCTTTTGATTGTAGGAAGTTCAGCTTACCCTATTAATAACGTATATTTGTTTTCAAAACTTATATGATAAATTTATAGTACCGAAAATGAATATGAGCAAAGGACTGTTTATAAAATAGTTGTTTTTATTGTTGTTACGGGTCTATATGTATTTCTTTAAAATAAATTATTAAGACGACCCCAGCGTTTGTTTCTCTTTCCATTCGATGTATATGTTTACATTTTTAGTAGATTTAGTTGCTTTTATGATTTTGGTGGTGTTCTATCGTTTGAGTGTGCAATATTCAGTCTGTGTGGTAATATTTAAATTTTATATTTCATTCTGTAGTCTATATTTAACTAGAAACATTTCAGCACCAACTATTCAAGTGAGACCTGGATAAAAAAAAACGGCGTTTGAGAGTTGAATCCATTCCTGCCTTCTATGGAAATCAAAATACTTATATGTAATGTCTATCTAAATTCGAAACTTTCGGAATGGCAACGGGCAGTTCTCTGTGCATTTATAAAGTTGCTTTCGGAGCGAGTTTGCCGCGGCGGGCATTCTTTAACTCCTATGATACGCAGAGCTGTGCTAGCTAAAACTGAAACGAATCGAGTGCGAATCCGAGTACCAACCGCGGTCAAGCGCCGATGCATTCGAATTCAGCATTCGGATAAGAATCGAGATCACGCCGAATTCAGCATTCGGATCGGAATCGAGATCACGCCCGGCGAGATTTACAAACACCGATTAAGTATTCGATTCGAAGCATTCGAATACACTTAAAAGAATCGAATGCATTCGAGATCTTGCAAGAATCGAATACTGTAGTAATTTACATTCGAATAGTCCCATCACTACTATTTTAGTTTTCTCATATTCACGTCACCTATAAACTCACATTAGGTGATTTGTACATACTTATTGAAGCTTTCTATTTATATTGTGTTAGGCACTATTACATATCTTGTTTCTAGTTAGGCACTTAGCGAAGTCGTTTACGAAATATATAAAAGCCAAATAATCATGTTACTCTCACCCATTTTCCCATTTTTATCTGATTGTGCACATACAGGGCGAACGTTGGCCGTGGAACGCTCCAAATAAAAAATTCCCGGATCATCTGCGGCTTTTTTCAACGCGCATCTTTTCTGATAGTTGTAAATTTTTTTTACCCCCACCTCTTTCAGTAATGACGTCATCGCCATTTTTTTAATGGAAGCCACCACTTTTCTCTATGGAATCTGATTCTCCTTTAAATCCTGCATACAGCAATATGCGGTTGGGCGATGTTCATTTGATTACTTAGCAACATTATTGGCATTTATGAAAAAAACTCGAGATAGCTGTGGAATTTTTATCAATTGATATTTTATTTAGTTGACGTTCTGTTAAATTGTTATTCATTTGTTTAAAATAAATTGATAAAAATTCCACAGCTATCTCGATTTTGTGTTTTCAGTTTTTCATAAATCAGTTTTTTTCATAAATGCCAATAGTGTCGCTAACTAATCAAATGAACATCGCCCAACCGCAGAATTTCAAGGAGAATCAGATTCCATAGAAAAAAGTGGTGGGTGCCATTTAAAAAACTGGCGATGACGTCATTACGAAAAGAGGCGGGGGTAAAAAAAATTGACAACTATCAGAAAAGATGCGCGTTCAAAAAATAAGGTCGACGTGTCCGAGGATTTTGGCCGCAGATGATCGGGGTATTTTTTATCTGGAGCGTTCCACAGCCAACGTTCGCACTGTATGGTATTGTACACCTTTGGCTTTCCGAATTCGATGTGTTTCCGAGAGAGCAGCTTATATTTCTAAATCCGTAATTGCCACATTCCTTCTTATACATTTTTTAACATTGAATGAAAGCTACTACCGCGAGCTTCAGGTCTATTTAATCCTGTCCTTTATGCCACACAGAATTCAGATGAAAATATCAAAGTAATTTAAGAATTAACCTGTTCAGATGTGTCGATGCGACGTGTCATTAAAGCATAAATGATATGTCCACTATTAGTTTCACTTTTTCTAAGATGTTCAGCAATATTCGTCAAAACATGTATATACACGTAAACCATATTCTAAAATTCACACGAAATGGCTCAGTTTGATGATTTATTATTTGTAAAAGACCAATTTCAAGAAATGTGTACTGATTAAAACATACGAGTATAGAGATTTTGCTTCTAGGAAATGATACTTCAACCATTACTCTAATTAAGATACAACAGTTTTTGCATGCAGCCTGCACACGTGCAAATCAATTAATTTTGGAACTTCTTTACTGTAAAGGAATTTCCATTTCTTTGCTGACACTGTTCTTCGCCCTTCTCTTCATGCTTTCTTTCTCTTTGGATGTGTGGAATGTGAATACCCAGTGGAGCAAGAATAAAAAGTAATTAACGTTCATCACCAGAGTACTAAAACCACTGGGTGTAAAATAATAAATGCCGTGGATATATGGTCTTTCTCTCTTATTTAAGCATGATATACCGCAATGCGACAATAGAAGCGAGTTAAATATTCTCAAAAACGCATGTAATGATCGGTTAGAAATTCAAATGAACGCCGAAGCCCACGTAATACCTGTAACCAAAGCGCTGGCCTGTGCAGATATTCACGGTCTATTTCAGCCAATGAGTCCGCTTCATTAGCCGAGAACTTTTAATTAGTCAATTTTGCACTTTTTCACGGCAGGTAATGGGATAGATGAGTCTGTGCATTGCGTCGATAATTTATAAACAAACTGGACAGTCCGCCGTGCCGGTGATGGAAGCTATCTCAAAGCAATCTCGTCTCTTGTTTTATTTTACAGCAAAATATGGGTCCGTTTCCAAGGCGCAATCGCTGCTCTGTTATTATTAATTATTCTGGCACCTGTGGCTAGGTGCCTAACAGGCACATGAAAAGCAATAGCTGCTCGTAATCGTTAAAGGGTAGCTATTATATGCGTGTTACGTATAAGGCAGGTAATTAAAATAATCTATTACAATCAATATGGCTGAATGTGTGGCAAGAATTAAATTTAACGGCCCAGATTCTTGGTATATACCAGGTCTATAGTTACGAGGTGGTCAGAAATGACACTTGCTCCCACGGCAGAGATGATTAATTCTTTTCGTGCGTTAAAAGTTCGGATCACTGTGCCAATAACAAGATAAACGTGTTATTAGCAAAGAATTTTTTGGTATTTCGGTGTAATAGCTGTATTACGCATTAGGCCAACTCACTATTAAAGTAATTAAGCTAGTGACACTAGAAAATTCATTTGAGAATAATCACTCAGAGAATCAAACATGCTAGTAATTGATTCTTACACATTGACAATACATATTCATCGTTAGTTAATTGTATATGAGAGGTTTATGAAAGATTGGAAATTGTCAGTTTGCTGGAATAATGGAAGTGGAGTGATGAAACAGTATCTGTTTGCAGACTTCAGATTCTAGCAAGCTCGTCACTAGCCCACCTCTTGCGACGGACTACAGTGAACAATTTAACAATTGATTCGTATCTTCACTTTTATAGTATTTAGCAACTAAATTAATAATAATATCTGAAACTTCTTTGTGGTTTTGTATTATGCAGGAGGTTTTTTAAATTTTTCGCTACACTAGAAAATTAAGATATTGGAATTTTTTCATCGGTATAATAAAAACTTTAATTTTCTCTTTTCATATATTGTTAGATCCATTTGCAAATAAAAAAAAATATTTCGCTGAGATTCGAACTCTTCTCCCCAGGCGAATATTTCTAGTCCAGTTCCTAGTGCGTCGCTTTGGTCCAGCGCTTGTGGCCGCTAGAGTAACTGAACCACGACGTGCTCTGCTGCTTTATAAAGACACCATTCTATTCTGCCCTGCTTGTGATATTTACCCTACTTTATCCTGTATCTATTAGGTCACATTTTTGCCAATGATAGCCTGAGATATGTGCAAATTATTACTTTTATCTATTTCTCTGTTAAAGCAAGAATAAACAAAGTTTTATTTTTTTAATGAACTCGTCCAGTATATATCTCTCCGAAGTTTTCTCGGTTTCGTGTCAGGTAGATATATAATGTGCATGAGTGGAACGGGTTAGCAGCCTACCCACCAAATCAACGCTCCTAGAACCGGATTACGGCCTCGGAATCGGACGGATTGCATGGAAACGAAATCGGCTAAGGAGGAACAATACTCTGAGAGTAGGATCATGGAATATTAAGATCACGGAATGGCAGAGATCTCGGAACTGGTCCTTGAAATGCGAAGTCACAAAATAGATATCTGTGCACTACAAGAAACAAAAAAGTGAGAAAGGAACAACACTCTGTGACGACTATATCTTAATACACAGCGGGGTAAGAAAGGACTTAAACCATTAACGCCCAGCGTCCTATTTAAAGGACAATGTGTGTAGGATTTTTTTACTGTCACTTCGGGATAATTGATTAGTTCCGGGCGTGTACCGTCTAAAAGTACATGCACAAGGGTTTATCGAGCCCTACTTAGTTTTCAAGAATCAGTTGTTGTGTACCGCCTGTCGATGTGACTATATTGTGTATTTTTTATTCGTCGCACCATAAGTTTGTTTTAGGAATTTGGTGCAAACCACACCACATAACTAAATATTTTTTGTTTTTCAAGTATGCTGTAAGATCAAGTTTCTTATGACAAATACAAATTTAGTTTATTGTTTCTTAACTTTTTGTCTACAAATCTGTAAATCTAGCTGTCCTATAAATATGACGCTGGGCGTTACAGATAATATTTTTACTACTTCGGCCATCGTTGTATATGCGAATTTTGTTGTCAGATTTGATTGTAAAGTGGTAATAATGAGTAAGAATGTATTCCCCACAAAGTGGAGCAACAGTAAATATGTGACATTGGCAAAAAACTTTGATACAATAATTTAACCATTAGCGTCTGCTCCTCGATGGGCCAAAGAAAAAAAAGAACGAGGTAGCGTTCCTCAACCAAGGCTGATCTATAATTATAACTTATATATGAGGGTTATGCTCAACATGATTGACTTTTAGAAAACACGTTATTTGGGTGAAAGGAAAAAAGTGGTATTGGTGATTAGTGACCCGCATTATTGATATGGCTGTCGTAAATGCATTTCTTTTATATCAAAATACTCATGGCAAAGAAATTTTTTTATAAAGGATTTCAGAAAAACTTTTGCAGTGAAATTCCTAAAACTTGAACACTGTAAACGAATCCCAAAAGGTATACCTCTTAGCTGTCTTTCCTTCGACATCCAAACCGATGGTTTCTGATGATGTTGGTACGATGAAAAAGGTAATTTTCTTTAAAATGTTGAAAGCAACGACATTGGCAATATCCAAATTGCTCTAGAAAGACTAAGACATTTTACAGCATGTGTACCGTTACATTGTGCACAGTGCTTTTCCAAAATATCTTCAAAAGCAAAGAAAAATTGCTTTTATCAGTTTCTATAAAATTTTTAAAATGTTTTATTTTTGCTTTCCAATGCTTTTTATTCTTACTATGACAGTTATAATTACTTTTGTTTTGTTATTTTTTGATAAATATGCCATTTTATCAATTTTCAAATTATATTTTTATTAACACAAAATATGCACACATCCTCCCAGCGTCCTATTTATAGGACAGCACTTTTTGAAAAAATCAGAGTGCCATTTTAATGTTTATCAATGCTATTGCCTTCAGAGGGTTCCAAAGAACAACATATTCAGTTTATACAAAAAATTTCCAACAAAAATTAATTTGGGCGTTAACGGGTTAAGGGTAAGAACAGGAGTAGACATCTTGATAAATAAAAAGTACGAACAAAATATCATAACGTATAAAGCCACCTAAGAAAGAATATTGACAACGACGATTGAGCTCCATAATTCTAAAATATATTGACACTCAGCGTATATGCCCCAGAAGATTGTAAAGCTAGAGAACAAAAAGAAGAAACCTATGAATCCCAGTAAGAACTACTAATCGTAGGAGACCTTAATGCAAAGGTTGGAAATCATCGGCTGTCTAGCATTAAACAACGCTTTAACGAGGGCACATTGAACAACAACGAAGAACTAATCCAATTCCGTGCTGACAACGAACTAAAATTAAACAACATCTTCTTCAACCACAACATGAGATATAAATACACGTGGGAAAAATTTCTGGGAAGCATATACAAAAGACATAGAACATGACTTTTATGGGTTTCAAAAGAAAATATGGAGATTAATCTGAAATCAGAAACAGGACGTTAAGGAGTACATCGAGGTTAATCAAAAAATCAGCGAGGAAGAATGGATTACCTACTTTAAAACTCTATATCATGAAGACATCACACAGGAGACAGAAGAGCAAATAAACTTAAATGTAGTGCTACAGGCGGAGGGAGAAGAAATACTGGAGGCCATTAATCATCTTAAGAACCAAAAATCGCCAGGAGAATACGGAATCACCAATAAAATGCTAAAATATGAAGGGCATGCCATACAAAATGAAGTCATAAATATAATACACAAGATATTTATCGAAGCACGTATCCCGGAAGAATGGAAAACCAGTGTTGTTATTCCACTCTTTAAAAAGGGCGATACATAGATACTTAACAACTACAGAGGTATTCATCTACTCAATAGTATATTAAAGCTAACAACAAAAATAATTATCGGAGACAAACTGCAACGACTGATTCCAATATGCAACCAACAACAGTGATTTTGCAAAGGCCGCTCATGTACAGATGCTATATTGTAATGGTATTAAGCCCACGACTTAGCTCTGACTGCAGTGCAGGATAATCGACTGATTCAAATAAGCATTGGTATTTTAAATAACTGCAATGTTAAACAAGAGTAAAATCGTAAATGCATTGATAATGAGATGCGAGAACCGATAATTAGTAGAGACAGGCACGCTAACACAGGAAATGTTCAGGGGGTTTTGAATTGGTTCGTTAATTAATAATCTTAAAATGAAAGGTTTGTGCACATGCAAAGCCAAACCGCATAAAATGTATTTAACACAAATGGTCTGTTGGCTGCAATTTGACCATAGCGTAAGTTTGTTAAGTCAAAGCATAAGATCGCGAAAATTGTGAGCATAGCAGAAAGGTAATTCAGTACGAAGCAGAATAGAAAGAAATTGCAAGAGAGCAATAGCTGAATAATGTCAATAGTGTGTGGTAAGAGACATAAAAATTAAGAACTCCAGAAGTAGTGCATTTATTAAAACAAAGTAAAAACAGAGCAGAGCCGTTATTAAAATAACGTTTGTGAGTGCAACACAAAGAGACATTTTGAAATTATAAGATTAAACAACAATAACTTAGTTTTAAGAAATGCTAATTTTAAATTTAGATATCAAACCTTATTCTGTTTGTAACTTTTTGTATCTAAACTAATTTACTTAGACAAAAAACAATTCAAATAACTTAGCAACTAGATTCGAATTTATTTAGGAAACGAGGGGAACAATTGAAATTAATTAGATTGATGTTTGTAAGAAATTTGCTCCACTTTAACTAAGAATTTTGAATATTAAATGAGCATTTTACCAATTGAAAAGTGTCAAGTTTTATTCCTAAAGTGCCCAAGTTTGTGTACCAGTGTTTGTGAGGCTTTACACCACAAATAAATACAAAAATTCTACATTCGATCTTCAAAGGTGTTTAGGCAGCGAGCACATCGAAATTTCGAGCCCCATAGACCAGCGACTAAACTTCAGGGGTGGCGAACCAATGACACGCGTACCACTGATAGCACGTGACATAATTAAGGAATTTAGGTACCTAATCGAAACAATTTATATTTAACAATGAGTTGAACATGAAGTTTCAAGGCGCAGATAAAACAATTATTGTGTTGATAGATCTCATTCGTGCTTTCGAGGCTAAACTGCAAGTTTTTCCCAAACTTGAAAAAAATCACCAGAGATTTAGATTTACACGAAAAACCAGACCAAGTAAAAGTCACTGGAGAGTTTAATTCGGTAATTAATTCTTCAATCAAAGAATTGTCATCGAGATTTTCTCAGTTCAAAGAATTATCGGAAACACTGAACTTTATTATGTATCCTGTTGTGACTTCACTTGTTAAACCGAACTTGGCTAAATTTGATTGGTTGGAAATTGGAGAAACTGAAATGCAGCTGATTGATTTCCAGTGTAGTTCAATATTGATTCAAAAATGTATGGAAACAACGAAGGAGTTGGAATTAAATGAAATAGAAAGACTATCTCTATCAGGTAATATGAGTAAAAATGCCAATATCAAAATTATGAAAACGTAGAATTTAATTCCAGACACATTTAGCTGTCTGAAGAAGCTGGCTTTTGTTATCTTAACAATATTTTCATCTACCGATGCCTGCGAGTCATTATTTTCAGAAATGAATAACATTAAAGACTCGCTTAGAAGCCGTTTGTCAGATGACTCCAGTTCAGCTTGCATTCTGCTAAAAGTAACAAAGTATGAAGCTAATATAAGTTATTTAGCATCTAATTTGCAACAGCAGAAGTCGCACTAACTTTTTATTTTATTTAAATAAACATAACTTTACTATTGCTGTACAAAAAATAAATTTTTGGTTGCAAATAAAATGTGTTAAATTGATAGTATTTAGTTTTATATTTTTCTCCATTAATCACTAAGTCAAGATTGTTTAATGGCACGTCATGGCCTCATTAAACATTTATTTAGAAAAAATGGCACGTAGATGAATAAAGGTTCGCCACAAATTCAGATCTACCATTAACAAAGAACAATTACCCTATATTAAGGTGTTATGGTTTTTATTTTGTGTATGTTCTAATTGAATTCTGCAGTAATCCAAAGAGATAAACAGTCGAACAATTAATTTTGTTACAATTCCATGCTCAAGCTGAGGATAGAAAAGGTAAGAAGTAGAATAAAACGTAATAAAACCCTGAGACTAATAACTAGATTAAAATAAAATAATGTCATAACGATCAAAGCAATATATTATACACTGTAAGTCCTAGAATTGAACCTTGAGAGACTCTGTAGTAATACTTTTTAAACATGAGTAGAATTCTAACCAGCCAGTGGTCTATGATGTTCAGAAGTAGTTGTGGGTATTCTATTTTGGTGTTGTATTGGCGAAAAAAAGATATTGCTGTTAATACTATTCTTTCTGTTTTTCACAGCTTGATAGTTGGAACAACCTTTATAACAACTTGCAAAATGCGCTTTATCGAAATTGACGAAAGTTGGTTTAACAGTGGATAGCTTGGAACACTAAGAGTAGTGATGATCACCGCTGTATTTGACGCATCAAGCTTGAAGACGACAATAATAACTCATTGCGTCCGTACCGCTGGCAACGTATACATTGGGGGATGGTTTTCGATTTGTGTCCGCTTTCAACAGTGATTATCGACGGTAACGGTTTACTCAGATTAAAAATTTTGTTTTCTTTTTAGCCATTTGTTAATTTTCTAGCCTTGGGGGCATTGGCGATCCATCTTTGTTAACAAGTCTGACAACTGTTTGAACAGGGTAATTTTTTTGCGAATTCATTAAATGTTTCTTGGTTAATGAGAGATGTTATCACGTTTCGAATAATTACGTTAAGCATTTCTTCTTTCGGGTTTTATTAGGTGCGAAATGACAAATTATGTTCTGTGTAGTATTTAGATAAGTTGAGGTAGTTTTCGATCAAGGTTAAATTGATTCTAAGGCCAACGGTTCTGTGTTGGGATAGAGGTTGATAATTTTATAGCGGTTATTATCGTTTGGTATTTATTGACGAAGTGTAAAAATATTAGCGATATATTTGGCTGTTGCGGCTGATCGGTAGCATTTACTTGCTCTTCGGCTTCTTTACCTAGTTAGTAGTAGTTAGTATCAGTTGTGGGGAGACTGATGTAAGGCAAGTAGGCCTTCATAGGCTCTTTTTGCCAACCCCGTGGACAAGGTCTAGACATGCAGAGTACCAGGTACCTTAATCCTACTTAGAATTTTGCCGAGGACACGGCTTTACATCAAGAAATACCGGTTTTTTGGGGAAAGTAATTTTTCAAAGCAGATATATTTTTCATGGGGTTTACTGATGGCTGAAAATTTTCTTTTAGATAACATGTTTGCAGTGGTCCTGGACATTTGGGCGGTAAGAACCCACTAAAGGAACGGCACTGGTATCACTTCGCATAAGAAACAGTATATTACTGTAAACACAATTAATATAGCTATCACTGGGCATCCTCTCTCGCCGATCGGGGTATTGAATAGTAAAAAGCTAAGACACGCGCATTTAATACATTAATCAAACCGGTGCTGATTTATGATTCACATTCGTGGCCAGTGACAAATAAAATTAAATAGACGGTGCACGTGTTTGTAAGTACATAGCTACGGAACATACTAAGGGTATGGTGGCCCAATGTCATTATTAATGAAGGACTATAGAGACGAATCAATCAAAAGGAAATTAACACAGAAATAAAGAGGGGGAAATAGCCGTATTGCTGGATGCGCTATATGCAATAAAGAAACAGTAACTCGATAGGCAGGTGAACATTAAGAGAACCCAGGAGGCAACAGAAGTAGAGGAGACCTGGTGACAATTTAGAAGAAAAGAGACCAATAAAATGATACTTGAACTAGAA
Source organism: Agriotes lineatus (assembly GCA_940337035.1). NCBI lineage: Eukaryota > Metazoa > Arthropoda > Insecta > Coleoptera > Elateridae > Agriotes > Agriotes lineatus. The sequence continues at coordinate 118,240 of CALNHX010001519.1, forward strand.
CTATTAGCAATGGAGGGGAAAGTATTGAAGAATTGCTGAAACAACTGATGTCCTAAAAGGAAATAGTGACTTGAATCGTCAATTGCTGATATGTATATCAGCATAATTAGAAAAACTAGTTTTCCATTTAACCCATAACGAAGAGTATTGAATACCAAATATTTAAAACCTGAGGCCGTATATTAGGACGATTTAAGCATTTCCCTTGCAGTTGACTTTTCAGTGCACCTTTGTTGCATATGGCAGAAGAAACCACGGAATTTGGCGACATGAGCTCTTTTTTGTGGCAAGGTGTCATACCACGAAAAATTCGCCCGTCAACATCCTGGGAAGCCATTCAATTTGCTTCCAGCAATTTAGCAGATCTGGCAACCAAGGTTTTGTTGTTCCGCCATAAGAAATATTTCAGTGAAATTGAATTTTTTAATGACCCGACCCTATATGAAATTTACTCTTAATTTAACGTCATTAAAATTAGGATTTGTATGTGCTTTAGTAAGTTTTGGGGCATATCCGTGATCGTGGTGCAACAACGTCTCCAGCTCTCCGCACAAAGCTAACAATTATCAATATTCGTTCTTCTGTGAAGTTCTCTGGCAGGCGAGCACATCTGCTAGCTTTGCTTATCACATGATACGACGTCACGACCAGCAGGTAAAAATTCTTTAGACAATGTTGTTTGTTGCTGTCTCAACTACAAGACTGACCCGTTTATAAATATCTTCTTAATAATGCCTGCAACATTTTTATTTGGAAATCTGTGTGCCGTTTTGAGTATATTGAAGCACTTACAAAGATATACAAAGTAAGTCATAGGTGGAGATTGTGCACTCCTCACAATTTTCATCATCTACTATAAGAAGTGTCCCATTATGCAACCTTGAAGTCCACTATTGGCGTTCATTCCATCATAGTCGAGTCAATATTTGACAAATTTACTCGCGTATCTTTTCAGATATAATTACGTCCCCCCTCCAGTTTCATTCTTTGCCCCCCCCCCCCCGATTTATCTGAGCTACTAAGTGTCCTTTAAGGTTGTTACATGTTAAAAAGGAAGATTTTCCGGTAGCACTTATATGAAGAGCATGTGATCCGTTGGCAGTTCCTATATTGATAAACAAGCAGGTGAAGTAGTGGTTATTGGGATACTAAGGGGTAAAATTTATAAAAAATCATTATGGTACTACTCGTTAGCTAGCTATAATCGTTCGGAGCTTCAGTTAGGATCTTGCGAACGATTTCGATAAAAGTGTATCTCGAGTAAAAACTGTTGGAGGACCACCAGATATTCCATTTACTGAAGTTGAAAATAGATTGCTGGATTTCATAGGACGGGCTGTTGTTAATGGACTAGAAAACATTCCGGAATTAGGTTTAGATGGTGGGTATTGAGATATGTATATGATTAGTAGTTAGTATTAGTTGTGGGGAGACTGATATCAAGCAGTTAGGCCTTCATAGGTCCTTTTTGCCTGCCCCGTGGGCAAGGCCTAGGCATGCAAGTACCAGGTACCTTAGCCCTACTTAGAATTTTGCCGAGACTAAAGAGTTCCAACCCTAGCAAGGAATCTTTTACATGCTACACATCGTAGTAACATGGGACCTACGGCTTTACATCACTTCCGAATGATGGCATTCTGTAGAGGTTTTTATCCGCATTTTTAATTTTTTTTAAACCTCACTGGGATCGTTCATCGAATTCTCGACCCTTGGATCAGTAACCAGAATGCTTAACCACTGAGCTATGGAGTCCGGCTACGTATAGGATCATAAATTATAAGAGATTCATTTATAATTATCAATATACCAACAGATGATGCACTTGCAATACCAGTTCAGCATCCAACGCCACAACTAGTTACATCTTTGGTTACAGCACTAATAGAAAACAAAATATTCAGCAACTCTCCAGCCAGAAACAGCAACCAAAGAGGGCAACTTTGACAACATCTGTGAGAACTCTTGTGGCAAATGATTTAGCAATAACAAATTATCTACAAGAAATCAATAAAAGTTTTAAAACGCTGGTAAAACTACAACAAAAAGAAAGTATTTCTCACTTTTAACTTTTAACTCTTTATGCACCAGATAGAGAAACCCTCTAAATAGAATAAAAGGAGGTGCTTCAGGCCTTCAAAGACAAGTTCGAAATCCAACTGCTGCCTAAGAAGTAAAACATTTTCTGCACTGACCGCAGTCTACTATATGACGGATCCAGACGCTTTCTGCAGCGCCTAGGTTAGTAAAATTTCTTAGTGCATATATCCTAATCCAGCAAACCTGCCTGATAGCTCTCACGTATAGATTGCAAAGCGCCAGAGAATAACCTGTGACGGGTACAAACGTTCCTCCTGGCGTCTGGTTCAGTAAAACTGCCTAGCGTATATATCCTAGTCCTGATATTGTGTCTGATAATCTTAACGTCAGGATTGTAGAGCACCGGAGCCTAACCTGTGACGGATCCAAACGTTTTTCCGACCGATACTTCCCTACGAGTTCGCTTCCAAATTTCTATCTATCTGAGTCGATAGAAAAACCGCTACTCGAAACAATAACACAATACTCCAGGTGCTAAAACGAGGCCCGCTGTTACAATCAACGCACGACGCCCCAAGCGTTAGCACAAGAAAATCCAACACACACATCAAATTACGCCTATTCCGGTAACTTCCACGAATTAATTATTCCTTTAGGGTCCGCCAAAGAAGCCTATGCTAAACTCATCTCGTGGAGGCCTCCAGCGGGAGCCCGAAGTCGGACTTGTGGTTCGAGCGAATTCGCAAAATACTTCATCGAAAGCGGCGACTCTTGCCGGCGTCATCTGTGCTCAAAATGTTGGTACGTTTAATCGTCACACAGCTACTCTAAAAAACAACTGTATTAAGTATTACATATTACGTGTAGCAATTCCTCTAAGTTGATGCCAAGTATCTGTATAGGGGTATACCTGCTAATTTTAGCAATACTGAAAGCTACCTTTCTTTTATTTAAAGTATGCTTTTGGTTTCGGCTATAATTCAACACGGGTATCAACTTGCTATCATATTTTCTCCCGCGTACAATTTCAATTCTACGCCAACGGTTTGGCCCCGTGAGTAGGAATATTTTTCGGCTAAGTGTAAATCAGGGGTCCGAATAGGTAGCCCTTCACTCTTCCGTCCTGTACTGGTACCGGAGACAGAAGACTGCTCTTGGGGTGAGCGCTTTTCTTATGCTTGTATCGCGCCACTGGGTTCAGCTAATTTTCGTTAGTGGTGGGTGCAGCTTAAGAAAAGGCCAAACGAAGGTGAAGAGCTTCCAAGGAAACGGTACCTATGTATGTGGCTACCCTCGCTTACGCATTTATGTAACGCCACAACTTTCGGTGTAATATCGTTATCGTGACAAGGAATAATAATTAGCACCCTTGCCACTGGGGTTCCACTTGTAATTACGTGAATTACCGTAAGACACTAAAAAACCAAATTCTTCGGCTCCAATTCTCACATTGCCCCGATTTTTCTCGCTGGCTTTCGGTTTCCTCTCAACTCCAGCTAACTCAGCACAAATCAGATTATTTCAGCAACGCAGGTTACCCCATTGCAGCAGACCAGGTTACCTAACAGAAGTTTATTTTTAGACAGAAACGCCAACGCTTTCAGAGTAAAGCTCCGCCCATATCGCGTTGCAGCCAGTTGCGCGTATTTTTGATCTTATTAAAAATGGTAAAATAGTCTTAAGAGGTAACAACAGTAACTTATTACTTTCGGTGAAATTATTTTTGCTTGAGTTGTTACTACTTGGTTTTGCCCTGGGTTTCTCTTTGTTTATATATCCTGTTTTCAGCAAGTCCCTCGATGAACGGGCCTTCTTATTATCAGTTGGCCTACCTTGCAAACCTCTTCATTGCTGGCCAAAGTGATGCTCGTCGTTTGCTTGCCGCTCTCAGCTCTAGTCTGAGCTATCGACTCCAATTCCAGGTCCTGTGCTTATAGCTAGGACTTCGCTGCGATGCACAATGGTAGCTGCCTTTCCTGGCTTCAAGGCCTTCGCTTCTTATTTGGACTACAAATAAATCACCACTAAAAACTCCAGTTAAACTAGATGCACACATTAATATCTTTTACCTTCCACAGAAGCACAAGTAATGGATGCAGAACCTCTGCAGCTTATCAAACAACACTTTACTAACGTGAACACAATTTAGAATTGGATACATTGGTAGTTATTATCTTTTTACTTCGATTATTGTGGAAGCCAAAACACACACCCAAGATTGGCTTGTTGCTTCCCAATTGTTTTTCATTGCTTCCTGGTTTTTATTTAGTCAAAGGTTGCTATGATTACAATTTTATATTCAAGTCAAGACTAACGTTATTTTTATTATAATTTCAACTTGAAATTATTTCAAGGCTAGTGCTATTTGAGTACATTTTTAAATTCAAATTATTACATTTATGAAGTATTTTAAACTAATATTTACGAAGCTTCAATTATATTAACTCCTATCATAATTGTATTGGCTTAAATTGTTTTTATTGCAAAATAGTCTTTACCACCACATACCACAATTGAATTTAACGGTTTTTCCCCATTGTGATTTCTGGAGAATTGTTAGCTTCTGTATTTAAAAGTATATTTTGCTCATTAACAAGCCTCATAAACGTAAAAGAAAAAAAATATATCACGAACATCGTTTACTAGATCACGATCACTACCCACTGTTTTTGTGATCATATGACTACTTGATAATCGCACGTTTCAATAGCAACAACTTTAAGAATAATTTTAAGGTGAACGGTTGCTTTTGCTCTTATATTCTAAGAGTACTTTATTAATACGCTCTTAAATTTCGGTTTAGATAATGACATAGAATTCATATATTGTAATGATGGCCCAAGAAATCGTGTGCATTCTCAGTGCTTATTAAAATGATGTTATAACTATTATTAGCAAAATAAATGGTTTGTTACCTTTAATATTCTACTGAATTAATCAAAATGCTCCGGCTATAGCATGAGAAAAGGGGTAGGTTCAACACCCGGTATAACATCTATCGTTGAGTATAACTTATTAACTTGTATGGTAAATACCCGACTTCTTGCAAATGCCAGTTTAAGCTTCAATATTTACAACTCAAAACAGATATGGTTCGCTCGTACAAAAATAACGTAATTGAATGCAAAACACCAATAATAAATTGTCAAAAAAAGCCTCATGTAAATGGAATGCAAATAATTATAATGTAATCTGTTACTAACCTTTTTTTGTGACGTAGGGATGATCTCTCCAGTAACTGTTTCCCTTCCTCTGACGTCAAAAGGCACGCACCCCGTTATTGTTCTGTATCCGGCTGAAATCTTCTCCAAATTTTACATTTACAAGGAATGTCACGGCGATGGCCCGAATCTGGATGAATCTACGCAGCTGGAACCACGTTCACGGACCCGTACGATGTCTGCTTTATCCTGGCCAAAATTAATGGAGCCTCGGAACTGCTTTCCCCTTCAAATTTACCTCGAAATGTGCGGCTTCGTAGGCTGGATACGTTTTTAAATGACGCCACGCGATCATAAACCTATTGATGGCTTTCTGCTCCAAATCTCTCGACGTAAGGCTCAATAAAGGACACCACTATAGGATGTACATAAGGTTTCAGCTGGCCGATGCCCCACACTATTCGAAAACTGCCCGGAAAGGTGACCTCGATATCGGATGCACTTGGTCAATTCTTGCAGAGCTTCTCTTTCTTCACCGCGAACTTCAAACACGAAGAAACTTTACATAAATGCACTCTGCGGACTGCTGAATATTAAAAACAACTTTTGGACACACAAATAAGATTTAATATGGATAAATTGCAACTTTCTGGGATCCAAGCTTAACAACCACCAACTTTCTTTATGGCTTGGGTAGTCAATATTAACAATTGAAAATCGGATATTCTAGCAACTAATTTTACAAATGTTTTGAACGAAAGTTTTGATACAATATTATTACTTAGGAACTAATCTGTGTTTCGAATAATGTCCAATCGTAGCACTTTATAACTTTACTCTGCTTTTAATCACTTTAGTTTTTAAATGCACTATTTCACAAGTTTATAATTAGCACCACACAATAGTCTTTGTCCTTTATTAGGTTGCCTTGTCTTGCTCATTGTGATCTTTGCTTTCTTTGCTCTGCTTTGCACCGTTTCTTTACCCGTCAGCTGCTATACCGTTTGTTGGTGATTTAATTGAATACTATCGCTGCCAATAATTTTTGTAAGGCCACAAAACATCTCTTTATCATATAAAATTTACATTCTTGTAGTGATTTTACAATATTAACTCTGTCAATCTACACAAATTAAGTGCATCTGCCGTAACAAGCATATTTAATAAAAATTTAGTTAAACGTAACCCCTTCGATATTGTTTAATCTAATGCCAACCTTTATCAACCCAATTATAGTTACTGCTAATCGTATCCTGTGCATTTATTAGTGTATTATACTGTCTTTATCTTGCAATAAACAAATATCAATTCCGTGTTTATTATTATTCTTTCAGTTTGGTGTTAGTTTGGCAACCAGAATTACTATGAGCATTACACCATTGCAATATGTTAGAGATAATAAAGAACCAAAAAAGATTTTAAATACAGGTAAAGTCGCTCTTACAGTCAAGCCTAGTTTACGAAAAATTTTCCATCAGTGCAGTACATTATAGTAAGTGTGCGAAAGCTGAAATGCGTATTTTTACATATGTAGAAATTGACATAAAAAAGTAAAAAAATGATCTTGAAGGTTCTATAACCTCTTACTGGAGGGGTATATTAAGTTTATTCGGTTTATTTTAACGTAAGCAACCTATTACCAACCGGTGTCGCATTCGTTTTGAGATACGCTGTATATTTGAAATAAAAGCTGTTCTTCTCGTTGTCATAACAGATGTGGCTACGAACCTGCTGCGTATGTGCCCCATTATGACGCCTATTTGAGTTGGAGCAGCAGTTCGTTCTTAGCGCTGCCGCTTGAACATGGTTATTTGCAGGAACGGTTTTGTCAGGACGGACACTTCTGCACAAAGTTCATAATCGTTGGGTACTCAGCATAAATGCATATTATTAGTTTTGGCGGGAGATTGGCACGGATAAAAATTCCAAAATTAAATCGTTAATTTACATCACCGCGTGCTGAGAACGGCGGGCACCCTACTTGTTGTGCCTATTTCTGTTCATCTCCACAATTATCACCTGAGAGAAGATTAAATTTGACTCGCCATAAAGCACAGCTGCAACCCAATTATCATATGCAACTAATAACGAATTTGCTTTGCATGCTCGACACGTTATTATTAAAGACTCTCACGTTCGGTTGTGCTGGCGATCCTTAGTATTCGCCTTTCCGTGGTATATTTGTCTGGAAATTAGTCACATAAATTGCGTTGCCATTTTCGGAATGGCTACAGGTGTAACAATAAATATTTCTAGCGCCTTTGTGACCATGCGACTTTTCAATTTATTGCCATAACTGTGTCGCTGAAAACCATCTCATTTTATTGTATGAAATGTATTATATCAACCATTTATATCAGCAGATGTGACGGGTCATAACACGTATGCGTGTAATTTTTTTTACAAAATATTACTTACATAAAAATGTTAAAAGGAATATAAATTCATAACTAAAGAATTAGAACTCCAATAAAAATAAATACATTAGCAATTTTAATACACCTCTACCCGTTACTCAGCTACATTTGGAAACTTAATCTACATATTTTAATAATGTTTTTGTTCTAGCATTGGTAACATTTCCATTTCTTTCACATGAAAGTATTAACTGTATCTAAACCAATCCAAAACTATTATGCTCGCTATAAGATTGCAATCAATTACGTTTGGATATTTTATAATTTACCACGCCTCGCCAACACTTTTTAGAGTGATAAAGCGAAAGCAGATTAAAATGACTTAGTTATGTGGGTGGCCGCTGAAGTTCTTGTATAAGCTTTTTATTTTCAGACAGTGTGTGAACCACAAATATCTCAATTCAAAGAAATTCGCCTTTCAATTAAGCCTTTCAATGTACAGTTATTCCACAATTTTAGTAATGATACTGTTGACCAGCCATTTGGCGGCGATTTCGTGTTTGAAAAAAAATATTGTATAACTTTCACACCAAACTATTGAAAGATGCATGCATTGGGCTTTAAAAGTGAACAGTAGGATTTTTAAACTTTGGGCGCCTTGTCGTTACTCACAACATAATAAACAAAACTAAATAAGTAATAATTAGCAACCTACCTTGGGTGCTTCGCTGCATAGCTAGATAACTCGTACAGCTAGAGGGGTTGCAGAAAGAACACAAACAAATAGCAGCAATAGAGGCATTTAATTAAACCCAAAAATCGAAGTAACACATGGAATTTTTACATAAGCCCTTAGGTCAATTGGGAGTAATTACAGTTTGTAGGACCATTGCCTATCAAACAGGAATTAACTTCCAAGTATTCAAGTCACAAATTACTAATTAAAGCTGAAAGTACAAATTCAGGATAACCACCTGTGCTATCGCAATTGACATAAATGCACAACTCCCAAGGGACACGGCTTATTTGAGATTACAGATACATGCATATTTCAGCAATTTAGAAATAACTAAAACCTCGCTCTTTAGCTTTAATAAATAACTGAACGAAAAGAGTGGTTAAACATGCTCCAGTTTGAGCTCCTAAGGCCGTAGTGAGAACTGAAAAGTTGCGGCATTTGCTTTTGCTGAGAAAGGCATGTATTTACAATTTAGTTTGTTGCAAATAACCAGCGAGCGGCAACAGATATCCTAATGCGTTGTATCTATCCATGAAGACCCTAAGCCGGATTTCGCTGCATAATTCTTAGAATCCCAAAGGTCGCCACTGTTAATAAGACAGCTAACAGGAACAAGTAGTGGCACGTAAACTGGAATTCCTGGCTAGCGTGTAGAAGCGAAATCGGGGAACTAAATAAGCCTCATGACAGCCCTAACGTTATCAGTCAGGTTAGCCGTCATGCTAACCGCAAGTTAGTCCATGAGGACGGGCCTAAATATTAAAATTAGTGTACGAAATTGAGCTAGAGCAAGCATTCTTACCAATGGTGTACATGGCCGATTGTGTAGAAATGACGCAGTGGTTTTCATTTATTGAAAGGTGCAGGGGGATCCAACCGAAACATCGGAATCAGTAGGCAAAGATAAAATTAGATGAGCATTCTTACCAATGCTGATTGTGCCCGTTTGCGAAATATCAACGCTCTAGAGGCTTTGTTTGTTTAAAAACAAATAGGACTTTAGCCTACCCGACAATTATATCCGCAAAGTGTGCTTCTTGAAAAATCAATACTAATAGAGCGATTCCACTGTTTTCCAGCGGCCTATTCGTTATTAACAGGGCTAAATTAGAGTTTCTTCAAGTCATTTAAATAGATATTAATTCCAATTGAAAAATATTTCTATTAAAAGGCGCCTTGCATAAAAAACCTGAAAATTATGCAAACACTACTTTTCGGTAAATAATTAAAAAATGTAAAGAACTAATTACCATTTTATATTATTTTTCCCATTATAAATTTTTAAAGTGTTTACACACAAAATTTGAACTTTAATATTAAGTTTTGGTACGTGAAATTTTGAAAAAAATAAAAAATTTTTTTTTTAGCTAAAGTTAAAAAATAGGGGTTTTCTGGCCTTGAAATTGTTCAGTTAGCTAAAAATAACACACTCTAACAAAATCTCATTGAAGTCATACTTAGTTTCCGAAAAACAGCACTTTTCGGATTTTGACAATTTCGAAAAACCCCATTTTCTAGATAAGTAGAAATCACTCGGTATATATGACAAGCACAAATTATTTATTGACTCAAAACGTTTTTTTGAAAAATTAAAAATAAATTTTGTTCGCATATTATGCCGACTTTTTTGCACACACTGTATAAGTATGAGTATCCAGGAATAACTTAAAAAAGGCCTGTTACCCTGAAACAAAGTCCGCCTTTTCGCGACCTGGTTTTGCGGAAGTCGCTGAAAGATCGATTGCCCCCTTCAGTGTACCAGCCGGCAAAGTTCAACCTGCGTTTGGTGAACTACCAGAGTAGCGTCGTTGGACTGACAATGTTGTTACTACAGGTTCGATAGTATTTTAGTAAGCTTTTAGGTTATAATAACCTCGGTGGAGCCGGTTACTTCTGGTCAACGCTACGTAGTGGACGTCGTGTACGTGGTTTAGGTTAACAGACTATCCTACGAGACGGGTCCCCATCACATATTAGTCCAGGTTAGGGGAGTAGTACTACTAGACAGGTTCCTGTCACAAGACAGAACTGCGTCAGGTACAGGACTTACGACTTAGGCTCCAGTGATTGAAATGAATGCGGAAGTTGCCTTTACACTTTTCTATCCGCGTTATCGGTGCAGTTGATTCAGGTACAATTAAGTGATAGCGGTGCTGTGCGTGCTTGTACGTGACTCTGCGCACCGCTGGTGGACATCTTCTTATCTTCTGTTCGAACGTTAGGGCGATGTGACCGCAAATTGTGAAGAAATAAGCGCCGTACATATTTATGACATAATATTGATGCTCTAGATAAATTTGCTAATGGCGCTAACGTTTCAATCTTAGGATAAATCTGATTCCTTTGTACATGCTTCTCAATATTCTTCTTTGATTTTTTAAATTTCAGCACTGGCTTTGTTTCCAACCTCTACGTATTTTTTGAGCTCTTCTGTAGTTGGGGAGCTTCTATATTTAAGGTAGGCATTCCCATGAGCCAGCTCTTTTACCTCTGGCCTGTAGCAAGTTGTTCGTTTTAGACAGTTTATGTTGATTTTGCCTTCCCAAGAGCTTCATGCGGAGATTTTAATATAGTGGTTTTCAGTTTCCCCAGCTCATGTCTACTGTTCCTGAGCGTTCAATTACTTGAGTAGCAATGTGTTGTTGTAGGCACAGATGTTTAGTACCGCAATCCGCTGTTTTCAATGTTAATATTTTCTATGTCTACTGGAAGATCTTTATTTTGAATAGTAATCTCAATTTGCATCGCACCAGTACATGATAGTCAGGAATCAGGGACCATAAATTCGATCATAGGGTGTACACTCGAAGATATAGTTTAATAAAAAATATGCACTATGTGGAATGACCTTGCGGATCTGAATGTGGAGGGCTCCATTCTTGTTGCAATTGCAAAAAAGCAGAAACTTAGTTTTTAACATTTCTCAGTGGTTTTTAAACCAGTGGAAAGATTATTCTTTCCGAATTCAGATAATGTCAAATTAATCAAGAAATTATTTTTAACAGATGCTACAGAAATTGTTTAAGCAAAGCGTACCGGAAACGCGCGGTATAAACTTCAGCATCGAGGTATTTTTTAAACTATTGCACATAAGGGCATACTTTCGACGTATGACATGTGTAGAAAAAAACGGAGACATTTTTAGTGAAAGAATTATCGCTCTTGCCCTATTGTTCTAAAAAATACGATTTATTTTCCGCTGCGTGTTTTGAGTTTCACGCGGGGTGCGCTTTGCCGATCACTGATTTGAACCGCGATACGAATATGCAGTGCTTGTAAATAATTTTTATGTATTATACTTACTCATAATTATATCACGCTGATTGGTTATACTTAAATAATGTCATTTGTAATCAATAAAAATCAGAAATTGAAAGATTAATTTACTTGTGAACATAAACAAAACCATTCAAAGTAAGTACTTCATGTTCTTCATCTATTTATTACAGCTTAAGAGCGAAAATATAAAAACATAGAAATAATGCAGTGCTTTCCTCATAAAGCAGCTATAAGCACAAGAAAATTCAAGAAAAAATGGAAAAATCAAAGCTATAACTTTCTTAAGAAACTACCAGTTCACAAAGAACATGATTATTTTTGTGTTAACGCTATCTACTTGAAAAATAATACACTCGTTATTGCAAGCAAAATTTTTGGTTTATATTTTCATTATAATTATTAAGTTTTATTTTCCATATAGGCCTAATTTAATAGGTTACAAAACATTATTTCAAAATTTTCAATAGAGAAAACATTACCATAATAAGTCTTTGTCATATAAACCGTTGCCTTACAAGAAAAGCACTGTACACACAAATATGCGTTTTTAAAGCAAATTAAAAGCTAATATATAGACCCTCACAATAGCAACCTATTATACATTTCAGTTCAGCTTTGTTAAAATTACAGTTCCCAAAACATTTTCTAAATTTACACTTACAAAATACATTTTCGTAAGCTTGGGATAAGCACATTATTCTGTAAGTTCAAACCAAAATTAATTGGATTGGGTAGTTCTGGATTTATGGAAGTCGCAGTTTTCCAAATAATTATTTGGTATGCAGCTCTCAAAATGTGTTGGTAAAAATAATCCTCAGTAGATGGTATATTTCTAATATCAGATTTACAGGTGTGAAAGAAATGCGCCCGTAATTTATTCAAATCCCCTGTAAATGATAGGCGACCCTACAATAATGTTCGGGTAAAATAACGTACCGAATTTAGAAAATGAGTCAAATCATTGGTATCATTTTGAGAATAGTCAAGTAATGTTTGAAGTTCTTTATCTACTGCATACGTTAAATATTTTTTTACAACGTTAGATTTTCCTTTTTAAACAGAAAACTATCTGTCTCAGAGCCAGTCAGCGCATAAGTACATAATAGTATATTATGTTATTAGGAGCAAAAGTGATATTTTATGTGGCGAGGCTGGACGGGTTATCTGCCGAGCTTGCGAGGCAGATAAGTACAGCCGAGCCACATAAAGATACTTTTGCTCCGAATAACATATAGTATTTTTTCTTCAAACGTTTTTATAATAAATTATTTACAACTTTGTGAACAAAATTCGAAGAAAATTACTTGATCTCGTCAGCGGCAGATAATATTATCCGCGGCAGATAAAGTTGTCAGCGGCAGATAATAACTTTATCTGCCGCTCGTCAGCGGCAGATAATATTATCTGCCGCTTGGCAATAAAGTGACAGTTTAGCATCATCAATCCAGCAGTATAATGCCATATTTTACTGCCGTTTGAAGAAAAACAAAATTACCCGTCTGGGGTGCCAGCGTCGTAATTTTTTGCAGCAAGAAGAAAAAAAAGAAACCGCGTGTTTATTAGAAAGACTCACTATAAAACATGTTATCGATTCGTATTACAGAAAACTTTTATTATATCAGAAATATTGGGCAACTTTTATGAAATCGTGTGTATGCGACAGAACTTGCAAATTCTAATAAACAAGGATTCATAAAAGTAACTTTATATTTCTGGAATTTTGGATGGGACCATTATTCCAGATTCTGAACTTTTTTTTAAATGCCTCCTTGATATGACGCCGGCATCCTAGAGGCGGGGATTTTTAAAGGGTTACTCCTAAGGTACTAAGGAACACTTGTGTCAAAATTCAGGACTACGTTATTCTTTTCGAGGTAGATATCTATGATACCTGGGCTAACTACAACCTCGCAGCGGAAAACATCGGAGCGATGTACAAAAATAAATCGTATCTTTTAGAACAATAAAATTTCTTCATTCTTTTCTATACATTGCATACGCTTGAAGTATGCCTTTATGTGCAATAGTTTAAAAAATACCTCGATGCTAAAGTTTATACCGCACGTTCCCGGTACGCTTTGCTTAAACAATTTTTGTAACATTTGTTAAAAATAATTTCGTGATTAATTTGATATCATCTGAATTCAGAAAGAATAAGCTTTCCACTCGTTTAAAAATCATTGAGAAATTTTCAAAACAAAGCTTGTGAATGTGATGTACGCATAAAATTCATCAATTTTTTCTAATAAAAAAATATCTTTTTCTGCTTTTTTTGCAATCGCAAAAAGAATGGAGCCCTCCACATTCAGATCCGCAAGGTCATTTCAGATAGTGTACATTTTTTAAAAACTATCTTCCAGTACACATCCCATCACTTTAGAAGCGTTTTTTGAGACCAGATTCCTGACTATGGTCACTTTCGATATTTGCTGAGCTTAGTGTGCTTGTGCTTAATATTTTTGATAGGTGTAAGGATGGTTGCTAAGTAAATAATAAATTCTTAACGTGTAACCTCTTGTGTTTCTCCAACAAGTCTCCTGATGTTGGCTTTTATGCTGGAAGTAAGTATTATTTATTTGTAATTCGTTGAGGGTGCATCATTCAACTAATTGTCCTTCTTCTTTATTTAATTTGGGCTGATTGTATTTCTGCTTTATTCCTTGTATTGGGGAATTTCCCACTCTTGCGTTAAGTTTACACAATATAAAGATTTTGTCTTTTGGTGGGAGCACATAGTATGTATCTTGCAGCATATCAAAGAACTTTAGCTTCCCTTGTTTAAATTTTGATACGGTGGATGCATGTATGAATATTATGTTTATTCTGCTATTTATCTTTTATGTACTTAACACTTGCTGTGGTCATCTGAACTTTTATTTTCCACTACACACAAGTAGGTAGTGCCCATATATGATCGTTCACTTTCCTTTCCGTTTATGCAGCATATATATTCAGTGTTTGCTCATTTCTACCAGAATCTTTGAGCTTTTGTATTCGAAGAAATTGCATTTAGCGCAACCAATCTCAACAAATTCTTCTTTTTCTAATTAGTTTTTCTCCGGTAGTAGAAAGGGGACCGCTGCCCCCCACTCCTTTTAATTCGATTAAGCCACGCCCCCTTAATTCGCGGTTTAATTCGCGGATTTCGCGGTTTGATCTAATTAATTTCGCGGTTTGATCTAATTAATTTCGCGGTTTGATCTAATTAATCACATATGAAGTTTGATATGTAATTTACATATGTGCTACTGATTAAATTACGCATTAGATTTTTTAATTTGCTTCTGGAATTACGCGTCGGACTTCGGCGGCCATCTTGGATTTCTGGAGGGAATATTTTAAATTTGAATTTTTTCCGATTTTTTTTCTAAGTTCCATTATTTGAATTTTAAACTTCCCGGGTGTCAGCAGCCACCTTGGTTTTCTGCGCGCGCACCTCTCGCTGTAGTCGTTTTTAATTTTGAATTTTCGCGGAAATATTTGAAATTCAAACTGGTGGACCTATCTCGCTCTTTGAAGCTGCTGTCTCTCTCTTGCATTCACTCGCGGAAATATTTAAATTTAAAAAAAGCTATTTGCGCCGGACCCGAGTGGGAATCGAACCCTCTACGTTTGCATACACATTGGGCTCACATCGATCGATGCCTCTAGACCACGGAGCGGTACGGGATTTAAAGGGTTTGAACGAAACGCCATTTCGCAGCTCTACAGTCACGCCGCTCGAATTTTAAACAACTTATTTTTTCGAATATATAAAATATAAGAACGGAATTGTGCCGTCTAGGGCCTTAGAAACTTGTTAATAATTTTAAAAAATTGACTTTGTAACTAGTTTTGCTGTAATTAATTTAATATGAGTGACGCTATCTCACTCAGTCCCATTGATTTTCTACAGCTTTCTCTTTTCCATCCCGTTTGCTACCTATGCGTAATTACAAAAGACGTTATCGCTCCAGGCAGACTTTCTATTTAGCCGGCGATTGTGTAGGGCTTTTAACCGTTGCATAGAATTGGAAAGTTTTATTTAACGTGCCTAAACAGGATTGTTTAGAAGACTGTAATTATAATTAGCATCGTAATGGAATGCACCAAGATTTAAATCAGCATGCATTGTTCGTCTGGATCGAGCAGTACGTACTCCAACGGTTTCTAGTCTTGCTTGGTTGACAGACGACAGAATGCACGGTTACCGGTCAGCGCAGCCAACGGCTTGGCGCTAAAATCCCTGTGACACAAAATCTAGTGGGATAAGCTTGCCTGGTTAATAAACCACTCTAGTTCGTATGATTTTTGTCGTGTGTATTGTTTGGTTTTAAAGGTTTGAACATTGTACCACTTAGCTGTTCTGACATTATACTTCCATATACATATTATAAATAAATTTTAAATGTTATTTTCGACTGAGTTTTAGCTTCTTATAAATTACAACAGTGCCCTCGCCCATATAAAATAAGACATACGCATTAAATAAATGTTTTTATTGTATAAGAATGGTTGTCCCCCATAAATTTGAATAAAAACAGGCAATTTCGTTGAAAAAAAAATAGCTTTTCAATATCGTTTGCAAATAAGACAAGGGATACTTGTAAAAATATAAGTCAAACCATTTTTTCTTGTAAAAAATTTACGAAAAGACGTAAGTGTTGGCGACAAATGAAAATAATTTTGAATAAAAGCACGCAAAATTACGAAAATACGTAGAAAATTTATAAAAATCGGCATCTTGTCACATTAAATTCTGCAAAAACGACAAAAAAACAATATTTTTATACAACTTTCATCGAAAATAGTAAAATTTTACGAAAATACGTCTGTGTTAACAACAAATGAAAATAAATTTGAATAGAAACACGCAAAAATTACGAAAAGACGTATGTGTTGACCCCCAAAGTAACAAAAATTTGAATAAAATCACGCAATCATACAGAATCTCACATAAATTTTCACAAAAATCGACATCATGTCACATAAATTATACAAAAACTGTCATCATGTCACTTGAAATTATATAAAAAACGACATTTTTACTAAACACACGACGAAAATTGAACAAAAATCACGTAGTCATGCAGCATCTCACATAAATTTTCACAAAAATCGACATCATGTCATATAAATTATACAAAAACTGTCATCATGTCACTTGAAATTATATAAAAAACGACATTTTTACTAAACACACGACGAAAATTGAACAAAAATCACACAATTACAAGCCATCTCACATAAATTTTCACAAAAATCGACATCATGTCATATAAATTATACAAAAACTGTCATCATGTCACTTGAAATTATACAAAAAACGACATTTTTACTAAACACACGACGAAAATTGAACAAAAATCACACAATTACACGCCATCTCACATAAATTTTTACAAAAATCGACATCATGTTACATAAACTATGCATAATTTTGCAAATGTTTTACACTTTTTATAAAATGCATCGCTCAAAATTAAAAGAAATAGCAATTTCATTGAAAAAATCTACTACCACAATCATTTCGATAAACAAAATTCAAAAAATCTTATACTTTTGACGGAAATATATGTATGTTGACCACAAATTAACATAATTTTTAAATAAAAACACGCAATTCGTTGAAAAAAATATTCTGACACCACCAAAACACGCAATTTCATTGAAAAATATATATATGTTGTCCACAAATTAACATAAATTTGAATAAAAACACGTAATTTTGTTGAAAAAATGTTCTGGCCCCTTCATTTCACTTAAAATTTTACAAAACTGCCATCATAACACTTGAAATTATACAAAATATATGTATGTTGATCACAAATTAACATAAACCTGAATAAAACACACAATTTCGTTGAAAAATTTGCAAATGTTTTACACTTTTTATAAAATGTGTCGCTCAAAATTAAAAGAAATCACAATTTTTAAATTATATCACGCCATTATGAAATCGTAGATTGATTTTTTTTGAAATTTTACACTTTGTAACTGTAAAATAACTTCAAATACTAATATTTTAGCTTTAGATTTTGTAATTATTGCAGATTCGTGAAAAACAAAAGCAGAGTAGAAATAAAAAACACAAACACTTTGTAATAAACAAATATATTGTTCTTATTTCGTATAATACTTGATAATATAAATATAAATGTACAGCAGAATGTCTTATTTCTAAAAATTCGCTAGCAATTTACAAAACTGTAGTTTGAGGTGCACGACATTTCAAATTAAAAAGACTGCAAGTAATAAAATCAGAATTTCATTGTGTAATTTTAAAGTTTAAGGCGCTCCCAGTCCATAATTCCATTCGTATTTGATGTTGAGGACCTCTGCCTTAGAGGCGTTTTTCTAACGGCCCTTTTTTGGAGGCGTTTCCTTATCGATGTTCTTCTGACTGAACCTTTTTGATGTGGACTTGGATGAGTAGCTGGTGTTTTTAATTTATATTCTAAATCAGACTCGCAGTTATCAGTTTCCATTCCGGTTTTTCCTATAGTACCAGTCGGGGTTGGCTTCTTTTGCTGTTTAGGTTTAGCTAGCAGCACATTAGGAACGTTAAGGTCTTTGATGTAATCAGCAAACTGTAGGCGTCCGGGTGGATTAATAGTTTTTAGAGGCCGCAGAGTGTCGTGAATTAAATCGACTATGTTAGACGCAGGTAAAATTTCACCCTTTATAGTAACGGTACCCTTGTGATCCCAGCTCACATCGCTTGAGGTACTCAAAATGCGTAGGAAAACTTCAGCTTTTTTCTTAAAAGTTTTGGGAAGTGTAGATAAAATAACGGAATTTGATAGGCTGTCACTGGTTGTTTCAATAGGTATTTTGATTGGCTGCCGCGCCTGGTTTGTGAAATGAAGGAATCGTTGTAACACTTGATTGTACTGGATCCATTTATCGTGATCAGTTAATTTGGACTTTAAAACTTTTTGCATTTCGTCATCAAGCTGTGATAATATATTTTTCTCCGCATCATCGCCAGACTTAAGACGTTGGACAAATTCCGGCGATACAATCAACATCTTCCGCTCTTTGTCCATTTTAGTCGAAAAGGAGCTCAGTCGTTTGTTCTGGTAGAGCCGTCGTGAATAAACTAGCTTAAAATCAAGACTTTCATAATAAATATATAAAAAATATGACAGGTACGGGAATCGAATCCAGCAATTTTCGAAACCGGTTTGATATATATTTATTGAAGGACTTGACCATCAGTTGACGTTTTATTAATATTTGTCGTGATTCGTCATCACTGAAATTTTACAAGAGTCAACCTGTCTGCTATGCGGCGCACGCAATGGTCCCACCTCTTTTATTTTAAAATTTGTAAAACCAGATGTCCAAGCCGATACCGCACTACTCGTTTTAAGTGATTGTGCTCTGTTACCTGGTGCATCTGAAGATGGCTCCCAGACGAATTAATAACTGTCAGGATGCAGCCGTACCTTACAGCAGGACATCAATTGTAGAATCAAGTAAGAAAAAGACAAAACTAAGTAAGAAGATGCAGTTTTCAAATAAAAGCCAACATCGGGAAGCGCTAGCATCACCGCAGATAATAGTTGGTGACGATGAAACCCTGGGACCATCGTCACAGCTAACCGGACATAGCGAAGATTTGAGTTTGGTCGTGCAGGAGCCCATGCAGCACTGTGACGTAATAACGGACACCCCACCCGAGGACAACCAGCTCCGTCGTGAGAAGAAGCGGACATTGTGTAATTTTTGTATGCCTCTAAACAATACAATTGCAGAATCATGTAAGAAAAGGACAAAGCCAAGTAATAAAACGCAATTTTCAAATAAAACCCAACATCGGACAACACTACTCCCACCACAGATAGAGGTTGTTGACGAAGAGACCCGGGGCCCGTCGCCTGATCAAACAGGTATGCATAGCTGTGACGTAACAACGGACACCCCGACCGAGAACAAACATATCTTCCATGAGAAACGGTTATTGTGTGATTTTTGTATGCCTATAAACATTAGTTCTAGCAAAGTTGTTCATTTAGGCCTGGATTCTTATAAAAACTTTTCACCTGTGGCAAGAATTCTGAATACCGACGGATTAGGTGTTTCATTCACGGCGGATGCGTTTATTGTTTTTCTGGAGGCTCTACCGGACATGTTTGTGATGGCGAAACAAGGATCTTTTAAATGTGATTTAAGTGAACATACAGTGGAACATGTGACCAGCGACACTTGCAGGATTATTCCAAAGGACCCCGTCAGCAAATTTACACTTTACGTGACGTATGACACGCTGTCAAATTTATTGCCTATGTATGATTTGATGGTAGTTAAAATCAACGACTTGAAACGTGCACAATGTAATTTCGAAAAGTTTGCTGCATCAATAAGGCAGAGGTCCTCAACATCAAATACGAATGGAATTATGGACTGGGAGCGCCTTAAACTTTAAAATTACACAATGAAATTCTGATTTTATTACTTGCAGTCTTTTTAATTTGAAATGTCGTGCACCTCAAACTACAGTTTTGTAAATTGCTAGCGAATTTTTAGAAATAAGACATTCTGCTGTACATTTATATTTATATTATCAAGTATTATACGAAATAAGAACAATATATTTGTTTATTACAAAGTGTTTGTGTTTTTTATTTCTACTCTGCTTTTGTTTTTCACGAATCTGCAATAATTACAAAATCTAAAGCTAAAATATTAGTATTTGAAGTTATTTTACAGTTACAAAGTGTAAAATTTCAAAAAAAATCAATCTACGATTTCATAATGGCGTGATATAATTTAAAAATTGTGATTTCTTTTAATTTTGAGCGACACATTTTATAAAAAGTGTAAAACATTTGCAAATTTTTCAACGAAATTGTGTGTTTTATTCAGGTTTATGTTAATTTGTGATCAACATACATATATTTTGTATAATTTCAAGTGTTATGATGGCAGTTTTGTAAAATTTTAAGTGAAATGAAGGGGCCAGAACATTTTTTCAACAAAATTACGTGTTTTTATTCAAATTTATGTTAATTTGTGGACAACATATATATATTTTTCAATGAAATTGCGTGTTTTGGTGGTGTCAGAATATTTTTTTCAACGAATTGCGTGTTTTTATTTAAAAATTATGTTAATTTGTGGTCAACATACATATATTTCCGTCAAAAGTATAAGATTTTTTGAATTTTGTTTATCGAAATGATTGTGGTAGTAGATTTTTTCAATGAAATTGCTATTTCTTTTAATTTTGAGCGATGCATTTTATAAAAAGTGTAAAACATTTGCAAAATTATGCATAGTTTATGTAACATGATGTCGATTTTTGTAAAAATTTATGTGAGATGGCGTGTAATTGTGTGATTTTTGTTCAATTTTCGTCGTGTGTTTAGTAAAAATGTCGTTTTTTGTATAATTTCAAGTGACATGATGACAGTTTTTGTATAATTTATATGACATGATGTCGATTTTTGTGAAAATTTATGTGAGATGGCTTGTAATTGTGTGATTTTTGTTCAATTTTCGTCGTGTGTTTAGTAAAAATGTCGTTTTTTATATAATTTCAAGTGACATGATGACAGTTTTTGTATAATTTATATGACATGATGTCGATTTTTGTGAAAATTTATGTGAGATGCTGCATGACTACGTGATTTTTGTTCAATTTTCGTCGTGTGTTTAGTAAAAATGTCGTTTTTTATATAATTTCAAGTGACATGATGACAGTTTTTGTATAATTTATGTGACATGATGTCGATTTTTGTGAAAATTTATGTGAGATTCTGTATGATTGCGTGATTTTATTCAAATTTTTGTTACTTTGGGGGTCAACACATACGTCTTTTCGTAATTTTTGCGTGTTTCTATTCAAATTTATTTTCATTTGTTGTTAACACAGACGTATTTTCGTAAAATTTTACTATTTTCGATGAAAGTTGTATAAAAATATTGTTTTTTTGTCGTTTTTGCAGAATTTAATGTGACAAGATGCCGATTTTTATAAATTTTCTACGTATTTTCGTAATTTTGCGTGCTTTTATTCAAAATTATTTTCATTTGTCGCCAACACTTACGTCTTTTCGTAAATTTTTTACAAGAAAAAATGGTTTGACTTATATTTTTACAAGTATCCCTTGTCTTATTTGCAAACGATATTGAAAAGCTATTTTTTTTTCAACGAAATTGCCTGTTTTTATTCAAATTTATGGGGGACAACCATTCTTATACAATAAAAACATTTATTTAATGCGTATGTCTTATTTTATATGGGCGAGGGCACTGTTGTAATTTATAAGAAGCTAAAACTCAGTCGAAAATAACATTTAAAATTTATTTATAATATGTATATGGAAGTATAATGTCAGAACAGCTAAGTGGTACAATGTTCAAACCTTTAAAACCAAACAATACACACGACAAAAATCATACGAACTAGAGTGGTTTATTAACCAGGCAAGCTTATCCCACTAGATTTTGTGTCACAGGGATTTTAGCGCCAAGCCGTTGGCTGCGCTGACCGGTAACCGTGCATTCTGTCGTCTGTCAACCAAGCAAGACTAGAAACCGTTGGAGTACGTACTGCTCGATCCAGACGAACAATGCATGCTGATTTAAATCTTGGTGCATTCCATTACGATGCTAATTATAATTACAGTCTTCTAAACAATCCTGTTTAGGCACGTTAAATAAAACTTTCCAATTCTATGCAACGGTTAAAAGCCCTACACAATCGCCGGCTAAATAGAAAGTCTGCCTGGAGCGATAACGTCTTTTGTAATTACGCATAGGTAGCAAACGGGATGGAAAAGAGAAAGCTGTAGAAAATCAATGGGACTGAGTGAGATAGCGTCACTCATATTAAATTAATTACAGCAAAACTAGTTACAAAGTCAATTTTTTAAAATTATTAACAAGTTTCTAAGGCCCTAGACGGCACAATTCCGTTCTTATATTTTATATATTCGAAAAAATAAGTTGTTTAAAATTCGAGCGGCGTGACTGTAGAGCTGCGAAATGGCGTTTCGTTCAAACCCTTTAAATCCCGTACCGCTCCGTGGTCTAGAGGCATCGATCGATGTGAGCCCAATGTGTATGCAAACGTAGAGGGTTCGATTCCCACTCGGGTCCGGCGCAAATAGCTTTTTTTAAATTTAAATATTTCCGCGAGTGAATGCAAGAGAGAGACAGCAGCTTCAAAGAGCGAGATAGGTCCACCAGTTTGAATTTCAAATATTTCCGCGAAAATTCAAAATTAAAAACGACTACAGCGAGAGGTGCGCGCGCAGAAAACCAAGGTGGCTGCTGACACCCGGGAAGTTTAAAATTCAAATAATGGAACTTAGAAAAAAAATCGGAAAAAATTCAAATTTAAAATATTCCCTCCAGAAATCCAAGATGGCCGCCGAAGTCCGACGCGTAATTCCAGAAGCAAATTAAAAAATCTAATGCGTAATTTAATCAGTAGCACATATGTAAATTACATATCAAACTTCATATGTGATTAATTAGATCAAACCGCGAAATTAATTAGATCAAACCGCGAAATTAATTAGATCAAACCGCGAAATCCGCGAATTAAACCGCGAATTAAGGGGGCGTGGCTTAATCGAATTAAAAGGAGTGGGGGGCAGCGGTCCCCTTTCTACTTCCGGTATTTTCTCAATGCTGTATCGCTGGATAGTTAAATGAAATCTGGAGATACATCACTAAACGGCTTTACACCTGAATTGATTTTTTCTTGTTACAAGGCGATTGTTGATAATTGCGGATGTTCGTATAGTCAAATTTATACCCATTCGGAGTCACGTGATAATCTAGTAATTTTACGTATGTCGATTCTTAAAAATGCAATTTTAGGGAAATAAATGACATTCCGTTTTGTAGGTTATCCTGACATATGCCAATTTCTAAAACAAGGTTGCTACGGGTTTATTCTCTTATATGAAATCAAACTGAATTTACAGGTTAAAGAAAACATAACATGTCGTAAAATGTAAATATAATAAAGATATGTCAGCTGCTACATTAAAAACCTGCTGCGTATAGCAAATTTTAAGTCAATTTCTGTGCATGCATATTCTGTTATAGAACATTGCCATTTGAAGCCTATTTCCTTGCACAATCTATTTAGGGAAGAAACTGAATGTGAAAAATCTCCAGATTCTTCAACCAAGCATTTTTTAGATTTTTTATGGTTACAAATTCTTTAGCTACATACATTTTATATACAGTGTCTTGACTGCTTCGTCGACTTCCGTTTTTGTATTCTTCACTTTCTGGCTCATATTTCGGTAAATTGTGCTCTCCGAGATATTTAACGCAAGAGAAGCACGGCGAACAGCGTTGGAGGGTGAAACTGTTGATTTACTATTATTAATATTGTACTCTTCATAAAAAAAACGCATAATATTCAAATTAATTGTTGTGACTGCTCGTTATACCGCATGTCCGATGGTTTCTTTTAATTTCCAGTTTTCGGCTCAACAATTTTAGGTTTTATTACCCTTATCTCAATAACTTACACGAAAATATAATCTGACAGATTGGAAACGTCAAATTTTTAAATTAATTTTATGAATCGACATGCCTTTTTTTCAAATTTCTTCCATTTCATCTATTTTACTAAAGATGAACAGAGACAGACAAAAGTCACGTGACTCCGAATGGGTATAATTTTGACTATATGTAGGTATTTTCTGTATATGTATGGATTTTTTTATTTATGGCATTCTCGGAATTTGAGTGTCTAGATTATAAATATAGATTCTTGATTTCGAATTTATAGTTGCGATTTCGGCCCTTTCTCGGACTTCATTTTTGTAGAATGTTGGATTCAACAGATACGCTACAACGTTTCTTTAATTTAATTAATTATTTTGCAGCAATTCAAAATGTATCAGCACTATAAGTTTATGAGCATAGGATTTTTAAATTTCACTGATTTATTTACCGATTTATGTGTGTGCTTCTTACGCACCTTTCGCTTTGGTTATGTTTTTTATAAAATCATTTAGCTTATTAAAAAGCTTGCGTCTGATAAATTTATTTTTGAGCTATCTCTCTTCAAAATAAATTGCGATTACCAGGTCACCCGGAAAACTAGCAACTTAGATTTGCAAGTTGTTGAACAATCGATTTGGTGGCACCCTTATTTGCTTTGATCATTTTTATGTTAAATCACCCGTCCTCTGAAGTAGCTTAGCTGGCCCGTTGAACGGACTGTTTTCGGTATTCACAGCACTCTATTCAGCGTATATTGAAGTGTTGCTAAATTATCACTCCTATTCTACTTGATTCGCTTCTGTAGAGCAACATATCTTTGTCATTTCCTCTCTTTCGCATATAACGCTTGTATATATTTTATCCATTTATTCACCACTTCCCCATTTTTATCAAAACATTTCCGTATCTACCTTTTATTGATTTAGGTTTCTCGTAGCTATATTAGCTTCTCTATTCAACAACTGATTTCTAAATTTTTCATATTTCTGCCTTCAATTCGCTGTGTTAGCGTTCTTATATATCCTTCTTTCAACCATTAATTTAATTGTCTTTTGCTATCTATGGCTTTCTAGAAGCGCGTCAGCCTGCTATTACTTCTTTATTTAGCTAGCGCCATCCTGCCTTGATATAATGATTATCCCCATTCTGCTCTTTTATAGTGTTACTTTTGGTCAGCTTTTTCAGCAAAAGCTGTCTTGTTTCCTCAGAAATTCAACTTTTGTAGGTCCCACCTTATCTATTAGTTTCTTGTCACTTTTCTAAGTATTATTTTACTTTTAAAAATTTTCTGAATTAATCCATGTCATCTCATCTTTCTTCTGATTAAACTGGCAGTATACAGTAAAAAGTGTTAGGTCCTATGCGGTGATTTTTCCTTGCTTTCCGCACGATATCTATTTATTTCTTGCTTGCATTTCATGTGAAAAAATTTCTTCGGTCGCCAAAGCCCCGTTCATATAAACACGAAGCACCGCTTAAAGGTGAGATTAATTTTTGGGTGACATCGTCTATGCACTACGCTTGCTCATCTTTTCCTTCCCTGTTTATCCCTCACTGCCGTTCACAAGAAATTTAATTTTAAAACACCAGTAAATGATCTAGAACAACCGAAGCAAAAATAGGAGTTCATTGTGAAAAATTAAATAATTAAGCTTGCGTTAATTTACAAAATGCTCTCTACGGCATACAAAAGAGATTAGCCACGCATTTGACGAGTACCTACCATTAAAAATCTGTGAATTTTCTATTTCTATTTGTCGGTACGTTTGCTTTAAATTTAAGTGCATTTCTTTTTTTTTCAGGTTGACTTTGACATTGTTTTCGAATTTGACGTTGTGTAAGTAAAATCTCCTCTATCAAATGGGGACTTCTTCGATTTTTTGGTCAAAGCCAACTCTAAACAAAAAAAAATATTTTGAACTTTGTCGAGATCCATTTCAACATTTTAATAAAATTTTTGTTTTAAACCTGAAATGCAGGTACTTATTGCTCGTATTTTCCATTTATCGCTTCAATTCGCACCTGGATGGAGACTAAGCTAAATTTACATGCACATAAAGTATAAACTGCAACCTAATTATCACATGCAGCTAGCAACACGCAACACGTTATTAATTGAACTGGCACTTTTAAATTGGCTGCCTTTTTCCATGTATGAGCCTTTCCTGCTAAATTTATATAGAAATAAGTCACATAAATTGTATTACCATCTATGGAATAGTCCCAACTGTAGCAAGAAGTCTTCCACGGCCTCTACGTCCAAGTGATTCCTTAAGTTATGGCCATCATTACTTTATCGTTGTAAAAGTACGTCATATTTCATTTTATTGCAATAAACTAGCAGTCCACGAACAAAGGGAAAAAGAAATGTCTTAAAACGGAAGTAAAACAGCCTAGTTACAAGAACTTTGGTCGTAAATATGCTGGTTCATTCTGAATGGTAGTAAATAGTATCTCCATCTATCATTCATATATGTATTTCATACAAATATTCTAAAAAAATTATTATTGTTTAGTGTACGACACACGCCTGCTATTTTATCAATATTACATTTCAACTCAATTTTTGTTTTTCATTTGTTTTGAAAATGCATGATTTTTTTAATAATTCCTGAGATTTCCTAACAGTTTGGACGCATAAAAGAAGGTATGTTGCTATATAACAACAGAGATGTTAAAAATTGAAGGAACTGCATTTTTTGACACCATATTACGGGATAATTTGTGCTTGCAGCAGTGCCAGCAAACCAACACAAGGGCATCATTAGCATATTACCGGCTGAAAACGTCAATGAAGCAACAAATGGCGGTTTGAGTTAAATTGGGTGTTTGTTAACTAGGGTACGTCGAGGATGTTGATTAGTTTTAACGGATAGTTGTCAATCCTCGCAAGCCACGAAAAGAAGGTAAGAAGGTAATGTGTCAGTGATCTCTGCAATTGGCGAAAATTACGTTAAAATTTACAATGTAGTTATTACTTTTCTCTCGTATAAATAAATTATTGCATTTATTTATCTATTTATTTATTTAATTTATTTAATTCGCACTCAGCCAACAGCCGTTAGGCCAATTATAGGCGTCGCTGTGCAGTTATGAGGACTTCCAACCCCACTAACGACTGTCATGATGTTGGATGACCGCCGGGACCAACTTTTTTCCGTGATAGCCGTACCACGAGGCGCCGAGAGATGCAGCCGTGGAACTCCCATCCAAGTTCTGACCAGAGACAGCGTTGCTTAACTCTGCTGATCGAACGTGGACGCTTGTTCAAGCTACACCACTCGGGACCGATAAAACATTCCAATTCAAAATATACAGTAAATGCTTATCATTTATTTATTTCTGATAATTATGATTTTTCTTTATTTTACACTTTTAAGGCTTTTTATAATAATTAAAGCTAGGATAGTTAGGCAAAATAAAGTCTCGAAAAAGGCAGGCAAAAAGACAAAATCAAAGATTTAAAAAAGCACTAAAAAAGGCCAAAATAAAGTAAAAAAAGGCAAAAATAAAAAAATTTAAAATTAAAAGAAGTTTAACTGAGAAATAGAATCGATGCACTTAACAAATCACAATGTTAACACATTCAAAAATTGTGACAAACTGGCTGATTCAGTAGAAAACTTTCTCCTGACAATACTAGTACCCTCATTAAAATTAATCTCAAGAAAATCGTACGACACTCATTAATGACCAATAGAAAAATTAGTTCACGAGCCGTAACCAAGGCAATAAAAAAATTTCTTGGAAATTTTTTGTAGGTAGACACTACTTCTTTTTAGGGGTTGTGTCGTTACGATTTTCTTACCGAATCTGCATTCGAGCATTAATCCATATCCGGAAATTATTTTTCGTGCATTCCAACAACGTCCTAATTTGCTCTCACGTCCCGCTCGGGCAAATTAATACGACGTTGTTGGACCGCACTCAAAAAAATTTCCGGAAAGAATTAATGCTCTTATGAGATTATATGTGAAAATAATCCTGAGAAATTTTCAGCCCGTAACAATATAGGGTTAAACCCACTAAACCTCTTACCTGTAAGTGCTTGGGAATAATACTTTTCACAATTTATTTCAAAAATTTAAAATGTGCACTTTCTTGGAAAATTGTAGTACATTCTTTTTAAATTGAAAATGTAAGAACTAAATTTCTTAAAATTCTAATTTAATATATCATAAAAGGCACCAAAAGGCAAGAAAAATAGGAAATTCCTCAAAAAAGGCAGAATCCTTAAAAAGATGCAAAAAAGGCAAAATAAAATTTGCATTTTTGAATTTCACGCATTCTAAAACAGATTTAAAATTGGGTCTGCCTTTTATCCTTCCATTTACTAAAAAAGGCAATTTTCCTAACTATCCTAGCTCTAATAATAATGACTAATCTTCATTCAGAAGCTCTACGGCAAATGTACTAGACATATACAGGTTTAATAACTCCAGTATATATTTCTCAAGATGTTCACTTTCTGCATCCTCATACCCATACCACCAAATAGCCTTGTCTCTGTAAATTCTCTTCAGTATACTCCCAGATGTTGTATCTTCACTCACGTATCACCAAACAGCTCTTTCTCGTCCTTTGTAATGTATTTTTATTTCAATTCTGTAACCTCAACTTTCTCAATAATTATATTGATTCTGCTCTTGAGCTTTTTCAGTGAATATTATCCCATATTAAAATTATATTTGTTTATTACAGCTGGGTATTGTCTATATGCTTTAGGAAAATTATTCAGCTAATTTCTTTTAAATTTATTTAACGTTTTGCCAGCGTAGCTGAAATGAAAAAATCCAAATTCTATTAATTACAAAACTGACGTAGTTAATCTTTATTCTATTTACTATAACCTTCTCTAAATATTGTTATATAATTAATTTAAAAAAAAATTATTATTGTTAATATCAAGATATCCTTTAGAATAAAAATATTTTTGTTATCAAGGTATCCTTCACAAATGATTTGATTTCAAAATTGTCATCTGACATTTTACAAATTTTAATTCTACAATCATTTTAAATATGTTTCCAATCAAAATTGTAAGAATTTTAACCATTTAAAACATTATAATAAAAAAAATCAGTCGCTATTACATGAGGTAAGAATAAATATCCATTGTTTTAACTATCTAACCTAAAACTAATTTTTCTTTTTAGTTTATTATATACTAATATATTGTGTATTTCTGAAGAAGTCAGCTAAGCTGGCGAAACGCTGAATAAATTTATAAAGATAAAATTGGCTGACTAATTTGCCTAAAGCATATTATCCCATATTTAACATTTTTACTAACCACCTCTTTTAAATTGTACTCATATTGTAAAGTATCCTATAATAGTTATTTACTATACAACTGGGATAACAGCATCATTAATATAAGTGTGTGTAAGTTACAAACGAGTGCGGTGCACGAGTTATGTAAGCACACAAGTATATTAATGATGCATTATCACACATTTTATCTACGACTGCCTAAAATTGACAAAAGTGCATTAAGAGAAATGTCAGATCTGTCATTTTCAAAAATATTTTAGTATGCAAATGTCATTATGTTATTCATTTGACACTATTTCAGTTACGTAATGAAGTCATTACACAACTCAGTTGCGTAATGAAACCATTACATAATGAATGGTGTAATGAGCTTCATTACCTAACTGAAATAGTGTCAAATGAGTGACGTAATGCACTACTTATCCCATTGGAGTAGATAAAAACTATTATTGGATACTTTCAATTTTATTTAATTCCAAATTACATCGATTCAAATTTCAATATTGGAATTTAACATAAAATTTTTCTTGGTCTCCTCTCATAGCAATTTCATTTATTTTGTTATCACATAGTTACTTGATTGCAAGGTTATCATTATACTGCCATTAACTGTAGTATTAACAATAAAACAATATCTTCTAAATTAATCAAATCTTGATAAGGTCCCATATTAGATGTATGGCCGTAATTTTAATATTACTTACGTAAACTAACGTAATGAGATGAATTTTAATATTTATATACCCATCATCATAACCAAATTCCATAATCACTAAAAAATGTTATCTGCTTATTCATAACATTGCAATGAGCGTAATTTAAGCTCATAATACAGTTATGATAAGAATTAAAATAATTAAAGCATTTCAAATATTATATTAGAATATTGCATACATATGACACCATTTGACTTTGAAAATGTAATCAAATATCATTAGCACGGACATAAAATAAAATAACAGAAAGAAACGATGTAAGATAAAGTGGAGCCACAATAAAGTTGGTGTGTGTTTGGTTTGCCACAAAGCCCATGTAGAGGGATTTAGTAAATACAGATTTATACAATTTAATGAAATGTTTAAAGTTAGTTCATTGTTGTGGCAGGAGTTTGCAATTATCCCTAGCCCATCTGCAGGTTATAAAAAGTTATAGTTCATTCAGATTCAAGCCAGAAATGACTTTGGCGAATCCTGCCTATTACATAGCTTTTTTAAAGACAACAATCGCTTCGGTTATAACGGAAAATTAAAAAATGAAGTAAATTGGACTATAATAACTCGAAAACGACATAACCTATTAATATAATTTACTTCGTTTTACAATAAAGGATGTACTGGATTCACCCCAGATCTTCAAGCTTTAGAGTCCCGTGAAACCCAAAAAAACGTTTTTATTCATTGGTCTGTCTGTGTGTCTGTCTGTATGTCTGACCGGATATCTGAAAAACGAAAAGAGGTATGGCGTTGAAACTTCATATATAAGTTTTGTGTACTATCTAGATGCGACAGCAAGCTTTTGAAGAAAATGTAATAACCACATAACGTATAGTGTTTACTCTTACGATTTTTTAAAACTTTACATTTTTATTACATTTTTAATATGTATTGATGTGAGATAAGTGATTTTCCAGTTGAATACCTCTAAAATGGCTTCCTTTTATTTTCTTTCTTTTTTTTAACTCCTATTTTAAATAGAACGCCTGGTATACTATTACATTTTCGAAGTCAGCTTAAAATTTTAGAGAAAATGTGTCTCTTGAACTAACGCTTTATTTTGCACGGTTTCTGTAGAATTTGATATATTTTAAAAATGTTGACAAATGCTTAAAAATTAAAAATAATTTTTTTACTAATTATAAGACCACAGTAAAAGAAAGTTGTGTGCGTGTATCACACCCATTTTTTTATTACTTCCCTCCTCTGAAAGACGAAGAAAGTATTGTAATCACGAAAAGATCACCTTCCGAGATTTTTTCAGATCTTCAGGTTTCAAGGTCCCTAGATGACGAAAAAGAAGTTGTTTTCAATTCCGTCTGTCTGTCTGTCTGTCTGTTTGTCTGTCTGTCTGTCTGACTGTCTGTTTGTCTGTCTGTCTGTTGGCAGTATAGCACAAAAACTATTTGTCGGAGGAGGACGATATTTTGCATACATATTTATATCTACCTCGCATGAAACCGGTACAATTTCATACAAATATATACAGGATGAGCACCTTAAAAATAATTTTTGTGTTAATTTTAAAATAAAAGGAAGCAATAACCTTCACACAGGTCAGGCTTTACATTTGCCGAAAATAAGACTTAACCGATAAAGGATGTCACAAAAGAATAAAAATGTTTCAACAATAACACCGTCTTCTTCAAGAGAGGCGCGCGCCGGACCTTCCTTGAAGAGACTCGGTAGCACAGATGGAATTTCGCTGTAATTATATCCACTGCTGAAATGCGGTTAAGATCGAGCAATCTGCAGGTCTGCAGATGAGGCGGCTTGAAATCCCAGCGGGATATTTTTTTTTAAATTTGAAGATATTTTTACTCCTAACTTAATTTGATTTTTAAAACTATTTAGTGTCACAATATCGAGGAGGGAAGTTCTGGGTAAAGCCTTTTACAGATTTTTATTAGTTTGTGTGGAACATTAATGCAAAAAATAATAAAGGGAAATTAGCGTCAGATACTTCTTGGGAAACAAATTTATCCAAAAATTGCCACATTTCCATAGCTATCAAAAGAAATCAGGCTCTGTTGTTATGTTAAGTTTGAATTCTTTCTCATCTTTTATTTCAATTAGTTTAGTAAGAATTTCAATCGTCCTCTAATATTATAAAAACTATTCTTTGTATCGTGAGCACCAAATGCTTTATTGCGTTTGAACGACTGTACTAAGTGACAAAGAAATTATTATCTGTGTTGATATTGATTAGTAATACTCAAACGCCAATATGCAGATTTACACCTCAATCTATTCCAATAAAACCTTACGTTTACCGGACATATTTTCAATATCCTTAGCAAGCATTAATTTTACATAAGGCGGTCCATAAAAATTTCCTTTTAAAATTCTAAAAGGCCCAATTACGCTGTTTTATAATTTACCGCTCACCATAATATTTTCTTCAGTGATAAAATGAAAGGTTACAAAAATTAAGCAGGAATATTATCTGTAACACGATCGTGGCACTGCAAAATTGTTACATTGATCTGATGTACCCAAACATCGTGACTACATGGTTTTCCTGCAAGTATATGAATATATTTAAATAACAAGTGGTCTTCAAGGAACTGTGTAGTCAACTCGGCGAATTAAAGTTGTATGCAAAATTTTCTTCATTCGAAATCTTGACTGTTTATTTTTAGAACATTATCAAATATGTCTATTATTTATTGGTATAAGATAGAAAGTAATTCGTTTTAATTTACCTAAAATTAGCACTGCCGTTACGCAACTACTACTAAATCTAGACTTTTTGCAAGAAACCATTTAAAACTAATTTCCAGAACTAATAGCCTACACACAATCAATAAGGTGTATTAATTAATCGCAAAGGTGCATACAAATAAGCAAACGCTTTCAGTAATCCAAAAAAAAAATGCAAATATGCAATTGGTCGTTTTACTTGTTTATCAGATTGATATTAGCTGACAATGAAATACATTGATAAGATGTTTTTCTGATATTTTAAAATACAATCTTAAATCCTTAATATAATTATCACAAATAAATACTTTCTGGTAGTAAGCCATTCCAGTATTTATAGCAATTATTTCCTCCATGTTTACAAAAATGTGTCCTTTCTCATCTGTAGTTCATTTTTGTGTTCATGATGACATTTTTCAAATTTGATAAAATGATAAAAGATATCATTGCTTCGTATAGTTTGTCATCCTCCGCCTCTAAGCTGCCGGTTACAAATTTAATAAGTGTTCCCAGACCATCGAGTGCTGCTCTTCTATTTCGGTATGTAGGAAACAAATGTCGAATTAAGTTTTCATTTTCAATTAGCAATAGGTATATTAATTATGTTAAGATAATTGAAATATTCGTTATTTGAGTCATTTCGAGTGCTTTCGGTTGGATTCTGGCATTTTCGTGGTACGAAGAATATGATTAAGCGCCTTAGAATTTTGCTTGCAGTAGCTCAATCCGTCTAGTAAAGATTCGTAATTATTTTCAACAACGAGAGGCGAATACTAGAGTGAATACACATATAAGAACAGTCTTTTTCCAGTTAATATAAGATGAGAGGCCGCCCGCAGGCTAGAAAGGTGGTTAGCCTAACACCAGGTGTTGGTATCATGGCCGGAAAGCGTAAGTTGCAACCACTGCTATGTGGCTATGAGGTTCGATTTCACTATTTGCCGAATACAAACGCCACAGCTCTACCAGCCGTCTATAAGATTTCTCTATAAAAACGGTATCAGATTTAATTCTAAACACAGTAGTTGTAAATGTTCTAGCTACTAGAAGAAGGAATAAATAACGTGCAGGATATAAAAGATGTGTTGAAGTTATACAGAAGCGAAGCTACTTAATTATAACCTAACTCATTGGTAACAATACCGACAAGGACATAAAACGGATCTGCGGCTTGAAGTAACAAAGTTCAGAGAGCTCCAGCACCTAAAAGGTAAGTTGGCGCGGTAAAAATGGCTATCACCAGGCCTGGGGAACGAGCAACTAGGCGATCACCACGGAAAAAACGCTGCCATCTGACCTGGGGCTCGTCCGACCCACGAAGAAGGTCTTTTGGGCGGCAGAGACGCTAGAGCCTAGCGATGACTACAGTTGACCGACGAAGGTGGGAATTTAGCGAAGTGGAAGAAACCACAAGGATCACGTATTCAGGTGTTACGATAAAGATAGAAACAACTCCGAAAACAAGCTTTCATTGAGGATCAACTGAAATTAATTCCATAGCGGACGGGGTTGCATATTAGCAGGCGACGACAAGCAGAACTAATATGCCTCTGCCATGAATAAGAAGCGTAAACATCGAGAGATTACCTAAAATTTAACATAGCGTAAAATGCGCTTCTGCACAGGTTTAGCATTATGGTTATAGTCTGCACAATATAGCATGATCATACCTATGGAGCAACTAAGTAGTTACATGGTCGTAACAAAAATATTGTTTTTCTGTAAATTAGAACTAGAAGAAAATAATATGGAACATATAATAATGGTAACGTTACCTAGAAACAGAGCTCTTTAACTACAATAAACCAAAACAATAGGTGAAATCACAAATAAGCAAAGCATTACGAATGTCAATGTGGCGCAAAACGTTGTATGGGGCACACAACAACAAATAAGTGGTGACTGAAACTAAGGTCAGAATCTAGAAAACGACAGTTAGGTGCATGAACAGACCTGCGCAAATACTGCTAATAATTCGGAGGGAAACTCTTGCTAGGCAATATAATTTGCTAAATCGCTGTGACGCCTTTGAGCTTCAAAAATTGCCATGATAGAGCCACTTTAAAGTTCTTATTTGGCCAGGTAACTCGAAGACCGAGACGCTACCAGCGCTCCCACACTCGGCGTAGGGGTGTTGAACAATAAAGCTGTCATTAAGAAAAATTGGTAGATCTTTCGTGCTCAGATTATGTAGTTACTTGCGAAGTTGGTGATTCGGGTTCGTCGGATTTACAAAGCGAAGCTAATGATGAAGTGTCTTTAACGTATCGCATATCTTGAGATAGTAAAGCGAGACGCTTAGTCTGCGATTTTCATCATATCTGACTGGCTTTATGAGCAAGTCTGACGTTATCGCTTAGTCTCTAAGACAGTATCGAGCTCCACGTTGGCCGCAGCGGCCGTTCTGTCATTTTAGCAAAGGTAAATTTCCGGTTTGCTGCGATCAAGGCTACATGCAGAATTGAACATCACCTGCCGTGTTTAGCAATTTGTACCGTCTTGAATACTTACCATTATATTTGTCTTTGAATTGAGACGACTTGGAAAACCACATCGCCTTCGGCGAATGGTTTAGGCTTTGATTTAACCTTGCATTATTTCGCAGTTAGAGGCTGTTAGATGTCATTTAAAACTGTAAACTGTAGAATGCGTCACCGTCCAAATTATGTCCCTCACCTTGTACCTTCAATGTGACGTCACTGGCCGGGTTTAGAATATATGCGCATTAGGTGTTATTACGTTAACTTGCTGAAGAAATTCTTGTAACTCGAACTGGCGTTTGCTATGCATTTGATACGTTGTATATTAAGAGTGAACCTAAAAACGGCCAGCGCTGTTTAAGGATTCTGGAAAACTCGACTCACAGCTCGGCCAGTTTTCTCAAAGTCAGGAAAATTTGTTGTGCTGTTGAAAGTCTTTCCACTTCATCTCCAGGCTGAGATCAGAAGGTAGCGTTAATCAATTTCCCGAAATGTCACCTACCTTCGTGGGTACAACCTACCTTGACAGGCGAAAAGCAAACAAAAATATACAATAGCTTTTCTTCTAGTCAGCCATCAGACATTCTTTCGGATTATTGTGTCGTCTTAATCGCTTTTCAGGTTAAAACTACGAGATGTAGAATAATAAAAAAACAAATTATAAACATATGCACAATGCAAAGCATATGACAAGACAGATAAAATGGACAATTGGCAGAAGAAAATATTGCAATACTCATACACAGATTAGCAAGAAGAATACATAGAAAGATTATCTAAAATCAGTTATGAGAGGATTGAGAATTTCAAACGTCAATGAAAGTAAAATAACTATTTGAAATTAAAATTCTAACACTTTCTATGCAGTAACAAAAAATCACATGTTGCTACTATTATTCAATAGCATGCAACACTTAATGACCATATTTTTACTAAAATGGATGTTATAGATATTTTAAAAAACAATATAATTGATTTTCTTAGGTTTTTATTTATCCTATTTCTCAATTCCTTGAAATGCATTTTAAGTTAACAAGCATTAGCTACTAGTACGGCTAGAATAACCTGCAAAAACTCTAACGTTGCTAATTACATCCTGGACATTCAGTTTTTGGCAGACATTACCTCATAATCTTTAATTGGGCTATAAACAACAGGCTTTAATTACTGGACATGTTATGTCAATTTTTGATCTAAAGGAAAAAGTAACAGTTTCATTTTTATTAAAAAATACAACAAAATGCAATAAAAAGCTTGGAACGCGCTCTTCATACACGCTATTTATTTACTGTATTCTAAGGTTCCTATAAATCCTACAAGCAATGACTCACACTCGCCGCGTTTTACGGGTCAGTAATAATTGTTCCAGGCCTTACTAGCAATTCCTAGTTAATTATGTCTTTCTTGCGCTGTACATAAATATATCATATCAAACTTGATACCTTACCGCAATTAATTGTTGCCCATTACTGCATTTATCATTGCATTTGCATACTATCAAGCCTATAATTACGGCGCTCTCAGTTAAACAACCATTGAAAATTGAATTAATCCTTCGGAGAATTTTAAGGTTGAACTGTTTTCTCAACTGAAGCATTTGCATCTTACCTAACAAACATGCGTCTTCAATGGATATAATAAAACGGATACGCAGTTATACTAATATAGTCTGGAGCGATGGCCTTTTGAAAAATAGTTAATTTCTTTGGTATGAAGCAAGCTGGTGGCTAGTTTTTGCCCAACCAGCACCTCTCCATCTCTGTAATTATAGATTATAAAGTTACAGTGCATAGACAATTAGGCATACTTGAATTAATTTTACAAGAAAAAGTGTTGAACAAGAAATAGCGGTTTTTATTAAATTTATGCTTTTCACTGCGTAGATGTAGCAAATAAAACAGGCATGAGTTTCTCCTATCAACTATATATAAGGATATACTATTTATTTGTTACAGACCAAGAGGCTTTTTCTCGTCTAGATTTTTAAGCACAGTTATTCGAAATGTTTGTAGTCTATGCAGAACCCCAAAACAATTTAGGTATGATAGGTGCACACCTTTCTTGAATGAAGGTTGGCCTTAGATATTTCTTATTAAGTTACCAGGATACCAGTTTCAAATCCAAATAAAGTAAGTTCTTATTTTTTTACTAAACAAACTATATGTCTAACCGAATTGATGTCTGAATACTTTCAGCCTCCCTCTCCCCCCTCTTTCATAGTTAAAATTGTTATCTGGTCAACCTTGTTTTTGAAATTAAATGAAACGCTCCTGATATACCATGGTCTTGCTATGTTCAGTTTTGGAACCGGTTACTCAGTATATCATCTAACAAATTTACTGTCATTTGACAGAATAGAATATTATTGCCTGATGAACTGCTTATATTGATATTACATGTGTGTCGAAAAATATTTAAAATCTAAGGTATTGCAAAACCTTTCTATTTTCTTTTTAGTTCGCATTTGAGTCTCCAAGTGCAAGGAGGTGTCCAAGCGCTGCGGGTATCAAGTGTCGCGATTAACAAGTGAAGGCCGCAAGGCCGCTGGACAGCTGAAGCGATAAGAAAGTTGTAAATATTATCTTATTTTATTTTACTTATTCACAATGGAATTCACCCAAAATATTTCAAACATGCAATTACCGCATTTACAATTACGACCTAATTATGACCACAATCCCCAAATACAAATGATCCCACAACCAGGGGCGTACACACAATCAGTACAGCCAATGAATACGCAAAATACTATGTACTACAGCCAGCCACCTTGGCCAAATAATCAATATCAGCAATATCAGCAGCAACAACAACAAATATCAAATACTCAATTTCCTCCACTACCAATATCAAAGGAAAATGAATGGCAAACGGTCACCCACAGTAATATAAAAAGAATACGCAGTCCTGAAGTTACAGCTGATACCGAAGAAAACTATTGGCTGAGTAACCCTATCTCAACTAAAAATAGGTATGAACAACTACCGACAGACGTGGGAATGGAACAAGATAAAGAAACAAATAACAAGAGTGAACCAAAACCACCGCCAATCTTTGTGTCACGATGCACAAATATCAAACCACTTACGGAAATGCTCGAGAGTAAAGCAAAAGACAGTTATACTCTTAAAACAATTAGCAACGATCAGGTAAAGATTCAAGTAAAAACACCAGAAAACTACAGTGCAATTATTAATGCTTTAAAAGAACGCAACACCGAGTTTCACACGTATAAACCCAAAAAAGACAGACACTTCCGCGTAGTACTTAAAAATCTCCATCCGTCTACAGACATCGAATCGCTAAAAAAAGAACTAGAAAAACTTGGTCATAAAGTAATCAATACATGGAACATTAAACACCGAGTCTCAAAAGTCGCCCTGCCTATGTTTTTTATCGATCTTCAAAGTAACGAAAAGAACAAGGAAATATATAACGTCAAATTACTTCAGAACTGCGTTGTACAATTCGAAGCACCACATGTGAAAAGGGAAATCCCCCAATGTGCTAAATGTCAGAGATACGGGCACACTAAGAACTATTGTTTCCAACCGTCTAGGTGCGTCAAATGCGTAGAAAATCACTCAACAAAAGACTGTCCAAGGAAAGAAAAAAGTAACGAAGTTAAGTGCGTGAATTGCAATGGAAACCACCCTGCTAACTACAGAGGGTGTTGGGTCCACAAACAATTACAGCAGAAGCTCTACCCGGCATTGCGACAAAAGATTAACAACATCCCCACAAGAATGGTGCAACCTGGAGTAACGTACGCTCAACAAGCAAGAGGGAACTTTCATGATATACGGTATACAAACAACACCAACCAACCTAATACAGAAATTATACCACAACAGACAAACGAATTTTCTGAACTCCAAGTTATGATGAAAAAACTAATGGAGCAGATAAGCACGATGCTAAATCTGTTAACTACTGTTGTCAACAAACTGGCTTAATGGCTGAACTACTTCGCATTGCAATATGGAACGCCAATGGCCTGTGCCAGCATGCACAGGAAGTTTCGTACTTCTTACAGATGAATAAAATTGACGTTATGCTAATTTCGGAAGCGCACCTCACAGACAAAAGCCACATTAAAATACCAAACTACACTATTTATTATACGATACATCCCAGTGGAAGGGCACATGGAGGAACGGCAGTCATTATAAGGCAACATATTAAACATTGCGAACTAGAACAACATCAATCTGACTACCTCCAAGCTACAAATATTGCAATACAAGATCATATAGGAGCATTAATTGTATCAGCAGTCTACTGTCCACCCAGACATAATAATAAATCGCAACACTACGGGCAATACTTTAAAATGTTGGGAAACAGATTTATATCCGGAGGCGACTTTAATGCAAAAAATCCATTATGGGGCTCAAGGCTTACTACAACGAAAGGTAGAGAATTATTAATTGCAGTTAAAAATAATAATCTACAATGCCTAGCAACGGGAGAACCGACTTATTGGCCAGCAGATCCCCGTAAGATACCTGATGCCATTGACTTTGCACTTACAAAAGGTATAAACGTTAAACAATGTAAGACTGAAACATCATTAGATCTTTCTTCGGACCACTCCGTCGTTATGATAACAATGTATACGCAAATACAGCAGAAAATAAAACAACCAACGCTATATTCTAAACACACGGACTGGGATACGTTTAGAACACATTTGGATGAAATAATCAACTTACATGTACCGTTAAAATCAAAAGAAGACCTAGATAATGCAGTCAATGGGATAACAACAGCCATACAAAAAGCTGCCTGGCAAGCAACTCCTGACGCCCATGCAACGCAAATCAAAGAAATATGCCCAGTAATAGTTAAGGAAAAAATAGCAGAAAAACGCAAATTACGCAAACGGTGGCAAATAACGCGATCGGCAGTTGACAAAAGAAAATTTAACAAGGCAGCGCAAGATCTGAAACAACTATTACTGGATATCAAAAATAAATCGATACATGATTACCTTAGTAATCTCACTGCGACAGAGGCAACGGATTATTCGCTGTGGAAAGCCACCCGAAAAATGAAACGTCCAAAGCAGACAACACCACCCATCAAAGACGAAAAAGGAAACTGGGCTAGAAATAGTAATGAAAAAGCTACTGCTTTCGCTAAATATCTTGAAAACGTGTTTAAACCTGTTCCTACACAGCTGAGCGTAGATGAAGAAAGCGAAATCTATAACTTTCTGGAAGCACCGTTTCAAATGGAATTGCCTATTAAAAAGTTCACACTGCTGGAAATCGAACGCTGTATTCTAACTGAAATTAATCCAAAAAAAGCACCTGGGTGGGATCTAATTACCGGTAGAGTGCTGCAAGAAATAACACCTAAATGTTTGAGAGCTATAACATTTATTTTTAACGCCATCACTAAACTAAAATATTTTCCTAGCCAGTGGAAAGTGGCACAAATAATTATGATTCCAAAGCCGGGAAAAAATTTAAACAGTGTAGAAGCGTATAGACCTATAAGTTTATTACCTGTGCTGTCCAAGGTGTTTGAAAAACTATTGCTAAAAAGACTTAAGCCGATACTGGAAGAAAGAGAACTTTTACCCAATCATCAGTTTGGATTTAGAAACCAACACAGTACAATAGAACAGGTACATAGAATTGTTAAGAAAATAAACAACGACTTCGAATCTAAAAGGTATTGTTCCGCGGTATTTCTAGATGTCAAACGTGCGTTTGATAAAGTATGGCATGAGGGGTTATACCACAAACTCAAAAATATATTACCGCATCATTTTTATGAAATCTTTAAGTCTTACCTGGAATGCAGATGGTTTCTAGTTAAACAAGGAGAGGAGTTATCAGATTTACACCCCATTGGCTCTGGAGTGCCTCAGGGTAGCGTGCTAGGACCAGTATTATACACACTATACACAGCTGACATACCTACATCTCATCTAACAACTACAGCCACATTTGCTGATGACACGGCCATACTAGCATCAGATACCAACCCTGATGTTGCATCTACGAACCTTCAGAACAACCTACATATGATTGAAGACTGGTTGAGAAAATGGAAAATCGAAGTGAATAGTTTAAAATCATCTCACGTTACGTTTACCTTGAGGAGAGGTATATGCCCAGCAGTAACACTTAATAATACTGTAATTCCACAAACTGATGACGTGAAATATTTAGGCATACATCTAGACAGACGGTTAACATGGCGTAAACATATTTTTACCAAAAGAAAGCAGTTGGGAATCAAATTTAGTCAAATGTATTGGCTGATTGGCAGAAATTCACAGCTAAAAATGGAAAATAAGCTTTTACTTTACAAGACCATTGTCAAACCAATTTGGACGTATGGCATCCAACTGTGGGGTACTGCCAGCACCTCGAACATCGAAATCCTACAAAGGTTTCAGAATAAAGTGCTTCGATGCATTGTTAATGCACCATGGTATGTGCCGAATTACATAATCCAAAGTGACCTTAATATAGAATCAGTGCGGGATGAAATAAAAAACTATTGTGTCAAATATCAAGACAGACTTTCTGTGCATCCTAATAACTTAGCCACCCAGCTCTTAGATCACAATAATGAAGTTAGAAGACTAAAACGCTTTAAACCCTCGGACTTGTCTAGCAGGTTTGAGTAGTAATACTGCTATAAACTCATTTGAATATTGTACAGCATTGTAATCAAACTATTAGTTAGATAATCTTACATGTAAGAGAACCATCAATGGATTGGTCTCAGCAAGTTTTTAGTTAGTTTAGTTTATTACCACAACATTTACTTATTGTTCATAAGCAACAGATTGTAAATATGCAATAAAATATATTAAAAAAAAAAAAAAAAATTCTTTTTGTCCTCTTCAGGCCAGTGACCTTTTTAATTGCACAAAGTTGTAGTTCTATGAGCCGTCTTTGTTCGTAAGCCGGGCGATGACTTAAATATGACAACCTTTCATGTGAAAGTGTTTTATCATGTTTGTAAACCATAACCTCAACTGTAATTTTTATTTAAACACAGCAAAGTAAATTTACACAGCTAAATTGGGGAAATCCTCATGACCATTACCATGACCTTATTTGGACTATTTGCATCTTAGTGTACCGGCCGACTATAATTGATTAAAAATGAGAATTTTCGAAAACTTACTCTAGTGACTAAGGTAGGATGAATTTGCTTTCAAAACGTAAACATTTTTCAATGAAATAGTAGTACAGCCGCCAGGGAATTTTTACATGCAAAACTTGATAACAGCACTATCTGTTAATGGGTGGGTTGTTGGCTGTGCTCGAAGGCTAACTTTAAGTTTTCGGATCGATCGGAGAAATATTTTTCCGCCATATTAGAAAAAAATGTGAAAACAGTTATTTAGCAATTTCTCGTTTCCTGTTCCCCTGACGCTGAAATTGCATCAATGCAAGTTTGGAATTTATGAAATTTCTCACAACTTTTCGAAATTCGAAAGTTGTTACCTGACAAAGTCCAGAAATTAAGGGTTGAAATGGGTTTTAGGCAAATATATCGCTTTCGGTTAATCCTACGAAAAAAATTACCCTTATATTTTTTGTAGAACAACTAATTTGGATAAAATTGACATATATTTTTTTTTCTTTGAACAATTATTTACCGTTCGCTCTGCAAAAGTCGGCAAGTCACGTAGACTGTTCGTTTGGTGTGCACTTTCGAACGGCACTATGCCTTGAAATGCGAAATTAGGAAAGAAGAAGCGAAGAGGGGTTATTGTCGAAAATCTAGCCCGGCATAGAGCATACCTCTATTGTTGTGTCGTTTTTCGTTAACGAGAGTGTAAACTCGATAACCATGAGCGTTTGTTTACTGTGCAAAAATTCTTTACGTAAA
Source organism: Agriotes lineatus (assembly GCA_940337035.1). Taxonomy (NCBI): domain Eukaryota; kingdom Metazoa; phylum Arthropoda; class Insecta; order Coleoptera; family Elateridae; genus Agriotes; species Agriotes lineatus. Next base: position 161,311 of record CALNHX010001519.1, read on the forward strand.
GACGAACTTTGTGTTGTGAAGGCGCGAGGAGTATAATCTCTGCTCCAAAGGAGTATTGATAGAGGAGATGAGCGCGAGAACTTTCTAAGAGAAACTGGCTCGGAAATGAAACCCTACCCGCCGAAAGATGGTGCTGGAAGCAAGTTGGACGTAGAGTTCCTATATGTAATAAGAGTTGAGCCATTGGATCCACAAATCAAGGACCATGTGATGTAGCACAGATATCTTTCATTTATTTTAGTTGAAAGAAATATGCATAAAGTTTAAAATCGGCAAAAATCAGATACTCCATGGTTTGTGGATCCAAAACAAGTAACCCTACATGTCCCAACTCTTTTATATACAGGGACTCTAGTTGGACGCAGAGCCAGTAGATATAGGAGAGTACCGCCATTCTTTGATCCGTGAAAATGAAGCCATCGCCGCCATTTTTGTTCCCAACAGCAATAACTGATTGAGTTATGTCTAAAATTTCGAGGTTAGCAGGTTATGTTTTCCGTCGCTTTGTATCAAAACTGACGCAAAACCTAACCTGATAACCTCGAATTTGACATAGACTTACAGTCTTGCCAATCTTAAGTAAAGTTTTGAATTACCAACAAACATCACGTTGATGGAATTGTGCTACAAACCTCAAAGTGACGCACATGTTAGAGGAATAAACATGGCGGACGTGGCGGTACTCTCCTATATACACTGGCTCTGGCTGGCCGTACGTTTGCACCGGTGCCTAGCACCTAGCACTGAGTTAGAGATGGACGTATTCATTCAGGTCATGCACGTTTCTCGCTTACTTTAAACACTCACGTTCACGCAAGCTCATGCTCACGTTTACTCACGTTCACAGCGTGACTCTCTACTCACGACATGACCCACAGCTTTTATTTGAAAATTCAAATTTAGATAGAACATAATGTTCAAATTTAAAACCACTAAAGAAACCTAAACATAACTAAAAACTCAAAAAAAAATTTCTTCAAGTAAAATAATTTACGTGATATGTTGCAATCAGAATATTAGACACAAAAAGAAGTAATTAAAAATTTACTACAACACTTACAACAAGGGGTAAATACTCATTTCTCACAAAAGCATTTCTTGCAACCGCCTTCAAAGACATTACCTACTTTGAATACCAAAATCTCTCATTGGAACTGACGTATCCCTTACTGGTACGAGTACAAAAAGTATATGTTGCTAGGCAACACTTTTAATTCTTAGCTTTAAAAGTTATTTAATTTTCTAGAAACCAAAAGTAAGTTCTACTATTCTATAGACGCAGACACGCTATTACCTCTAGACACAGCACAGTACAAGTGCGAAGCTCCGTCGCTGCAGGCTGCCACACAGAAGTACAATGACGCTCCAGCTCTAGATCTTTTACATGGATCGGCTGCGGCGGAACGGTGCACCCTGCAGGCAATTATTCATGACTAAATATTTAACATGAAATCAAAGTGAAACGTGAATCACGCCTTGGAAATTTTTACTCACGTTCACTCATGTTAATGGCCCGATTTTGAAATATTACTCGCGTTCACGACTGGACCCGGCGTGACCCGACTGTTTTCACGTTACGTGCCCATCTCTTTACTACGCCACCTCCTGCAATAATTAAATTAATTTCATGTGGGTACAGAACCAAATATGGGAAAGCTTGGGCTGCCGCAAACCGGGTTTCGGGTTCAACGTCATTTGCTTCATATGCGCTGGGAGATCCTGTAGAAGCGTGTAAGAAATCTTCAAAGTGTTTGCTACAGATAATAACGAATACCACATCGACGACGACATAATTTCTCGTTCCGAGTTCTTTTTAAAGCAAACACAACTTGACAAGGGCGACAAAATCGACGATTCTGCAACGAGTGGAATCGACGATGCAAAACCCGGTCCATCAAAAAGACCAGGAAAAGTCTGACAATAAAAAGCGGAAGAATGTTAAAAACACACTTCTTGGATTAGGCCTATAGGGGCTACTACGCAAAAAAACGCTCCACAAACTGTACCTCAAAGATGGTGTGGAAAACAATTGGTGCGACACAGTCGAAGGCACAGTGCCGTTCGAAAGTGCACACTAAATGTATAGTTCACGTGACTTGCCAATTTTTGCGGCGCTGTAGAACAGTAAATAATTGTTCAAATGAAAAAACCCTCATATATAAATTTTATGGAAATTAGTTTTTCTACAAAAAATATAAGAATATTTTTTCGTAGAATTAATCAAAAGCTATATATTTACTTAAATCCCATTTCAGCCCATAATTTCTTGGATTTTTCCGGTAACAACTTTCGAATTGTTCAGCGCACGAGAAAAAGGTATTTCGAAAAGTTGTGAGGAATTTCATAATCTACAAATTTGCCTTGATGCCATTTCAGCGTCAGAGCAACAGAAAACGTAAAATTGCTAAGAAACTGTTATTACCCCTTTTTCCAATGTAGCGGAAAAACAATTTCTTCGATCGATTTAGACGTAGAGCACAGCTCCACACTCACCCACTAACACAAAATGTTGTTATCAAGTTTTGCCTGCAAAGCCTTATAACGATTTCCCTAACGCCTGTACATTAGTCGAAGTATAGTCAAAGTACCTATGCATTTAATAACTTTGTAAGATAAAATACAAGAAAATCGCTTTTACAAAAGGTTAGATTTTAATTTAACAAATAATGTTTTCCATATAAGGAAAATCTGCTGCAGATTACTACAAATTTTTTAAACACGAAACTATATTGTTAAGTAGAAAGAGTATTTTATCAGCATTTATTACAAAGAAAATATCACTGGTCATTTATTTTACAAAACTAAACATTTAAGCAAGTAAATGTAGACGCACCACCATCAAAATAGGTCATAAAATAAAAGTACGTGTTTCACTTCTATGGAAAACTCCTTCTGGAAACAAAACATGAAAGTTATCGGTCGTGCTATTGTCTGATCATCTTACATTCGCTAGTAGTTCATTGAAAATGACCAGTAAAGTTATCGCCGTGCCCTTAAATATTTAATCTCCGATCTGTCTTATGGCACCCAAGTTGCATCCTGTAGCAGTCCACTGAAAGTAACCAATATCAACTCAACACGTGACTGAATATCATCAAAATAGCTCTAGGCGTTGTATTGTTATAAGCATAATATTTATTTTAAAGAGAACTGTGAAGCAGATTACTGACTAAACAAAAGGTATTTTAATAAAAGTTGCCGATTTATTGTTATCTACTAATACTACTGAAAACGTACACAGAGGGCATATTTATCTCAAACTTTCTACAAATTTATATGATAGCTTGGAAAGCTAATACCCGTAACTACATAATTTATACAATTAAATATTAGAAGCCTCTACATTGTAAAATTTTTAATCTTTTTTCGTGCCATAAATATAATAAGCAAGCAAAAAAATTAAAAACCAGCTACATACATGCTTTCTATAGACGAAGACAAAATAAATTTCTAAGACACAGATTTGGGAGCAAGTTTGCATTTTCGCGGTATAAAAAGCAAAGCAAATTTTGCTACATGTAGAATTTTTAAATAAAGTGTATGTTTTCTATCGCAACTGGTTCCAAGCAATTCAAACCAAAAACTCTGCAGCTGGAAACACAAATCCCAAATTATATAGATTCCCTAAAAAATTTATTATTTCATTCTTCCTTAAAAACACAAAATTGGTAAGTACTACTTGTAAATGAGGGATGTTATGAATAACACATAATTAATAGTTGTTCAAGATAAAAGCAAGTAGGTATTACTTGAACGAATATATCAATAGCGATTGCAAAAAAATTTGTGAATAGACACATTTGTTCTGAACCGCTGGTTAGTAATAGTCTGTTCCTTAACTACCACTATTACTATTAACTGTCAATTATTCAACACACAATCACAGGTGAAAGTTTGTTATTTACCAGTATTTATCAGTACATACAATGCAGATATAATATATCATTTTACTGAATCTATAAGAGAGTAAAACGTCAGTTCAATGATTTTGAAAATAATCGTATATTTTGCTGTAATAACGACAAGGAATGAATCAAAATAACGTTGAAGTCCCAAAAGTGGTAGTTAATTAATATGCTATACTGAGATGTTTCGCTATTGTGAAAAATACAAAGACATTTTAACACCATTTTAGTAGGTAGCTCAAAATACTAGTATTATTAGAAGAATTTAATAATATATTGGCATAGCAATATAACATAAATATATATATAAGGCAATCGTTTGTGGAAACCCCAGGAACCCAAATCAGTTACTGTAGCGCAGTAGCGTTTCTTCTATTGGGCCCCTGTATGTTAGAAAGATTTTTTTTCGCATTAAGACATAAAAAACAACACATGCAAGAAGTACAGGACAATTTATTGCTTCCTTTCATTTCATGTATAATGGTAGAATTAAACTATTTGAAGAAGAGGAGCTGTAGAGGTTGCGTATTCAGCAAAACTTCTCCAAATTTATTTTTGAATTGATTTACAAAATATTTTTTAAAGAAATGTGGTATGAGAGTGTAGACACTGTAAACTGTGAATATTGTAAGTCAATTATTCTTCATATAGAGCTGTTGGATGAAGAGGCGGCGTTATACCACCTTTGAATGGCAAATTTAAAGCATGTACATCCTCCCTAAAAGTTATTCTATTATATAAATAAGGAGAACACTTTTCAGCAAACATTCTGTGATAAAGACACGCAGCACTCAGTAACCTTCTGTTTTTCATATTAGGCCATGATAAATCTTACAATGTATGCGAAACATGATCAAATTTCCAGATTCTATAGATAAGACGTATCATGAATTTTCTCAAACGTTCCCCAGTAAGACAAGGTCCATATAGTTGAGAACAGAAATTAAAATGACTTAAAACCAGAGGGTTGCACAGGAATGCCTTAATTTTTCGTCAAATGTATTGTCTATGTGGATAAAATAATTTTAAGCGGGCGTATGTTTGTTTAACACATCGAGTTATGTGAGCATTATATCTAAAACTATTATCTAAAGCCAAAGCAACATTTTTTGCCTTTGGATGAATAGGTATAAGTTTGCTATTTATGCTTAAAGGTACTTGAGACATTAATTCTTCCACTCCTTTGTTTATTGCCAAAATCATTACCTCAGATTTAATATGATTTATTATCAAATGGTAATTTACAGATGTCATAGCAATGACATTTAAATCGAATTGGATCGTGCTCAGTGCTTGCTGATAGTCGTTGTATTCAAAAGAATGGTACAGCTGTGTATCATCAGTATACATATGCAGTAAAAAAGTTTTAATTTCATCAAAAAGACAATTTCTATATATTGTAAATAGAAGTGGACCTACAGTAAATCCCCGTGGAACACCGCTAGTTACTGATCTGTATGCTGATGACCAACTGCAGCCTGACGCTCTCTTTCCTGCCTGTCAAATAATTTCTAATTGAAGAATAGCACTATCTGTTTTTTTTTAAATTTTTAACAAAATGTTGCTGAAATCTGCAAGAACTAACACAGACAGTTTATTTTGTTCAGCGGCTGTCATGAAGTTATCAGTGACATTAAGCAAGGCGGTAGGTTAGCTTATTATCAAATGGTAATTTAAAGATGTCATAGCAATGACATTTAAATCGAATTGGATCGTGCTCAGTGCTTGCTGATAGTCGTTGTATTCAAAAGAATGGTACAGCTGTGTATCATCAGTATACATATGCAGTAAAAAAGTTTTAATTTCATCAAAAAGACAATTTCTATATATTGTAAATAGAAGTGGACCTACAGTAAATCCCCGTGGAACACCGCTAGTTACTGATCTGTATGCTGATGACCAACTGCAGCCTGACGCTCTCTTTCCTGCCTGTCAAATAATTTCTAATTGAAGAATAGCACTATCTGTTTTTTTAAAATTTTTAACAAAATGTTGCTGAAATCTGCAAGAACTAACACAGACAGTTTATTTTGTTCAGCGGCTGTCATGAAGTTATCAGTGACATTAAGCAAGGCGGTAGGTTAGCTTATTATCAAATGGTAATTTAAAGATGTCATAGCAATGACATTTAAATCAAATTGGATCGTACTCAGTGCTTGCTGATAGTCATTGTATTCAAAAGAGTGGTACAGCTGTGTATCATCAGCATACATATGCAGTAAAAAAGTTTTAATTTCATCAAAAAGACAATTTCTATATGTTGTAAATAGAAGTGCACCTAGAGTAGATCCTCGTGGAACACCGCTAGTTACTGATCTGTATGCTGATGACCAACTGCAGCCTGACGCTCTCTTTTCTGCCTGTCAAATAATTTCTAATTGAAGAAAACACTATCTTTTTTTTTTAATTTTTAACAAAATGTTGCTGAAATCTGCAAGAACTAACACAGAAAGTTTATTTTGTTCAGCGGCTGTCATTAAGTTATCAGTGACATTAAGCAAGGCGGTAGGTTAGCTGTAGCTAGATCTAAATCCAGATTGATGTGTTGGTAATATATTATTAGCTGTCAAATAAGAACGATATTGGAAATTTATCACTTTCTTCAAAATTTTTTACAGGACAGGGAGAACACTAATCGGCCGCAAATCCCCAAATTCATTCGAGGCAGATATCTTCTGAACGGACACAGGTACGGCCTTTTTCCATGGCTTTGGAAATGTACTGGTAGATAAGCAGCTATTAATAATATGAGATATGTAAGGAATAATTTTAGAACAAAAAAGTTTAACAATTTTAATATTCAAGCCATTCCAGCCCAATGCGTTCCTTTTAATATAATCGATATTTTTTATTACAATGTCAGTACCTACCAAGTTATTAGAGCTTTGGTTGTGAACATAATAGTTATCAAAATCGTTATGAATATTGTTAACAGGAGTATTAATGCCACTGAGAAAATGATCGTTAATTTCCTCAGGCCGTTGTAGGTGCAGCGGTAAATCATGGTATGTATTGCGATTGGCAACGTTTAATTTTTTTAGTTCGTTTCACATACTCTTATAATTACTACTACTTAGCTTATTCTTGAGATAAGCCTATTTTATAGTTTAACAGTTTTATTAGTTAGATTACGCAGCCATTTATAGCAATTCCACTGAGCTGATGATTTCATTCTCTTCAACTTTGTGTAAGCTTTGTCTCTAAGTTACATTAATAATTTATTGTTATCTGTTAACTATGATGATTCTTTTTTATTGTTACATTTAATTATTTTTATAGGAGCATGTTTGTCAACAACATGCAAGATTTTGTAATGTAAATAGGTATTTTTTTATCTATTTCGTCAATGTAGAGAATAGTTTGCAATGCTATTGTTGTAGTTAATAAGAGTCCAGATTAATACTTTTAAAAATTCTAATAATTTTCAGATATGGTACCTTTCGAACGGTTTTTAAGAACAACTTACAAAAACCACATGGGCTCACTAGTAAAACATTTCAAAACATTTTCAAGTCAAAAATCATAATGTGATCCAAAAGCGACATTCCCAGCCGAGTTGATCCAGTAATTATGTGTATAAAACCTAAACTTTCAAGCATCTGTTCATATTTTAATATGAAATCAGATGTGGAGGGTTCTAATAAATTTATATTAATAGTACAGGCGCCAGGGAATTTTTACATGCAATTCTTGGTACCAGCATTTTGTGTTAATGGGTGGGTGGGGGGCTGTGCTCTGAGTCTAATTTTAAGTTTTCGGATCGATCGGAGAAATTGTTTTTCCGCAATATCGGAAGAAGTGTTGAAAACGGTTTTTCAGCAATTTCTCGTTTCCTCTTGCTCTGGCACTGGAATTGCATCAGTACAAGTTTGTAGTTTATGAAATTCCTTACAACTTTTGGAAATGCCTTTTTCTCGTGCGCTCAACAATTTAAAAGTTGTTACCCCATAAAGCCAAGAAATTAAGTGTTGAAATGGGTTTTACGTAAATATATCGCTTTCAGTTAATCCTACGATAAAAAATACTCTTATAGAACAACTAATTTGCATAAAATTTGTGTATGAGTATTTTTCCATTTTACAATTATTTACCGTTCTACAGCGCCGCAAATGTCGCAAGTCACGTAAACCGTACATTTAGTGTGCACTTTCGAACGGCCCTGTTCCTTCGAGTCTGTCGCACCAACTGTTTTCCACACCACCTTTGAGGTACAGCTTGTGGCGCGTTTTTTTACGTGGTCTCCCCTATAGGCCTAATCCACGAAATGTATTTCTACACTTTCCTTGGTCTTTTTGATGGGCCGGGTTCTGCATCGTCAATTCCAATCATTGCAGAATCGTTGATTTTGTCGCCCTTGTTAAGTTGTGTTTCCCTTGAAACAAACTCGGGAAGAGAAAATATGTCATCGTTGTAGCTGGTGTGGTATTCGTCTTCATCTGTAGCAAGCATTCTGGAGATTTCTTGCACGTTCTCACAGGATTCCCCGGCGCATATGGAGCAAATGGCGGTGCACTTTAAACCCGCTTTGCGGCAGCCACAAGCCTTTCCACATTTGGTCTTACACCCGCATAAAATTAATTTAATTATTGCAGTAGGCGCGGGAGGCTCAGTGCTAGGCACCGGTGTAAACGTACGGCCACGTTTCTTCCAGCCCCATCTTTCCGCGGGTAGAGTGTCATTTCCAAGCCAGGATTGAACTTGATGGTATGTCCGGAATGCGTGCACCCTGGCCGTGTCTTTTGTAGGTGGCAGGGATGCCAGATTAAACGTTGACTTCGCAAGGGATTTCGCGAAGTGTTTGTATCGCAGCAAGTTGATTGACTTGTCTTTATGGATGTCTCCACCGTACAACGCAATAAAAAATTGCTCTCCCGCTAATGCGATGATATCCGCGTTTACATCTTTCTGTACAAAGTGATTCACTGCAGATTCCAGGCTAGGTGTCTTTTCTAGGGTTTTAAGAAATTTTACTTTGCCCATACCGTAAGCAGCCGATGTTGTGTCACAACCAGAAAATGCATGCAAAAACAAGATATGCTTTGATACAGCATCGCCGTGTTTCACGCATGATGTATCCTTCGTATTCAGTTTTCCGGGCTTGCAAAGAAGAACACACTACAGTCTAGATTCAAAAAATTAATCAAATAACAGAATAACCGAGTTGATTGTTCTGCACATGGTGAGTCGTGAATCGTTCATTTTGAATATAAATTTTTATTTTGTTTAAGTTTAGTGACACTCTACCCGCGGGAAGATGGGGCTGAAAGAAAAGTGACCGTACGTTTACACAGGTGTCTAGCACTGAGCCTCCCGCGCCTGTTGCAATAATAAAATTAATTTCATGCGGGTGCAAGATCAAATGTGGAAAGGCCTATGGCTGTCGCAAAGCGGGTTTAAAGTGCACCGTCATTTGCTTCCCGCCGGAGAATCCTGTGAGAACGTGCAGGAATTCTCCAGAATGCTTACTACAGATGTTGACGAATATCACATCAATTACGACGACGACATATTTTCTCTTTCCGAGTTCTTTTCAAAGGAAATACAACTTGACAAGGGCGATAAAATCAACGATTCTGCAATGAGTGGGATCAACGATGCAGAACCCGGTCCATGAAAAAGACCATGGGAAGTGTGAGACTGTTAGAAATACACTTCGTGGAGTAGGCATATCGGGGAAACCACACAAAAAGACGCGCTACAAACTGTACCTCAAAGGAACAGGGCCGTTCGAAAGAGCACATTAAATGTACGGTTTACGTGACTTGCGACATTTGCGGCGCTGTAGAACGGTAAATAATTGTCCAAATGGAAAAATACTCATACACAAATTTTATGCAAATTAGTTGTTCTACAAAAAATATAAGAGTATTTTTTATCGTAGGATAACTGAAAGCGATATATTTACGTAAAACCCATTTCAACCCTTAATTTCTTGGCTTTATGGGGTAACAACTTTTGAATTGTTGAGCGCACGAGAAAAAGGTATTTCCAAAAGTTATGAGGAATTTCATAAACTACAAACTTGTATTGATGCAATTTCAGCATCAGAGCAACAGGAAACGAGAAATTGAAAACAAACCGTTTTCAACACTTCTTCCGATATTGCGGAAAAACAATTTCTCCGATCGATCCGAAAACTTAAAGTTAGACTCAGAGCACAGCCCCCCCACCCACCCATTAACCCAAAATGCTGGTACCAAGAATTGCACGTAAAGCCCTATTAACGATTTCCCTGGCGCCTGTACTATAACGTCCCCAAGGAAAACGAGGTTATCTATACAGCATCAACTCCCATAATCCATTTGTTTAATTTTATAATCAATCATACTCCCTCGACATTAGGAGTACCTATACTGGGAATTGAATAATTAAAATGATTCTTTAAATAGATACATACACCACCTGCTCTCTCCACACGATGGCTCCGAATAAGATCATAACCAGATAAACGTATGAGATCGCTACTTATCTTACTATTTAACCAAGTTTCGCTAATTAGACTCCTCTAAAAATCACGAAGCATATAAAAACTTGGATACTAGAGATCTAATATTAATATGTGCTTACCACTTAATATGTACTAACCGCAGTGGTTGAGCAGACATAAGCATCAACCAATCTTGTAATTAGATTAAAGAAAACAACAAACTCATGCCCTGCAAGTTATAAATATTAGAACTCACACAACAGAAACCTTAAGGTGTCGATTAAAAATGGACAATATGTATGTATGTATTATCGTTAACCTCATTTTACCTTGCGATGTTAGGCTTGTGCTTTATTTGCTTGCATCTAGCAGTACAATGCTCAACTTGCCCCGGATTCGGGATACAAAGTTTGAGCGCGCCTTTTGTGCTTGCGCAGCAACCATTGTGTGAGGTGTGTGTGTGGTGTGTGTGTGTGTGTGTGTGTGTGTGTGTGTGTGTGTGTTGTTGACCTTTTTACCCTCTCTTAGGTCTGTGGTTCTGAGTAGAACACAGTTAATTTGGTGTCTAACTGTGAATGGTCTCACCGCGCCCGATTCCAATCGCCAAGGCTGTGGAAAAATTCCGGAAGCCACGGGATTCGAACCGAGGATTTGCTTAATGCAAGCTTAGCGCCTACCCAATTCAGCTACGCGGCTTTGGATTGGAAATGGACAATATACTATCCATAAATGCACGTTTACTGCAACACAAAGAACTAGATAAGCAGTTTATTCAAATTGTCACAGCTGCGAATGGCATGGATCTTGCTGTCTATCTTAACAAATATTTTTCCATCGCTGGTCCATACTGATTGGTAGCCTATTTTCTTTGACACAAGTTTTACCGCCATCATTAGTGTCCAATAAGTGCCTTTTACTCTATACGGCATTCTCTGGAGTCATTTGATTATCGTTTAAGTCTATGTTTTGCAATAAATTATCATGCTGCACTACTATGGCTTCAGCATCAATGGGTTAATTTTTATTGACTTTTATAGTTAATTGTGACCTTTCGCGTGCCTCCAAATTGTTTAAGAACTTTTTAAGTCACAAGAAAGCGCAACACGCGAATATGTTGAGCCACGAGGAAGGTAAGAAAAACCGAAACAATTCCTATGCAAATGCTGCTGATTGTCCGATAGCGGTCCAGGTGTGAAACGGCGAGTGGCGAGTGTTTAGCTCTTTTTAGATTTTCCTAGGTAAACGACGTGAAAGGAGCATTATAAAAGAGAAATGCCCGCTCAGTCCTGAGAGTGATCTAACCCGTCCCTTTCAGAATCCAGATCAGAACCTGAGCCTCAGTCAGGGGCTAAGTTCTGAACTCGGACCCAAAAGTTCTACGAGTCACCGCCAGTCCAAGTACTTAAAACCAGAATTCTCTCTCGAACTGCGTTCCTTTCCGGTTCATTTATGTTCTATTCCCGCCTTACACCTGAGAAGTTGAACTGCCTGAGTCACCCTTAAACCTGACTTGAAATCTCCCTTGCTTGGGTTAATCTAACTTCTTTAAAGCGATCCTGTATATCGAAAACACCCTGTCCTCTTAATATTAGAGCGCAGTAAAACAACATCTTCCCGTTCAGATTAGCTCCAGACCTACCCTGTCCTGTTAATTTTAGAGAGCAGTGGAGCAACATCTTGCTGCTCAGATTAGTCCCAAACCTACCCTGTCCGGGGAAATTTTCGACCGCATCAGACCCGCATAGTGACGTTCAGATTTGTCTATCTTTCCGGTGCAGTAGCCCGTGAAACCATTCTGCTAATAAACAATTCCTCCCTACAGTTCGCCGCCAAGACTCACCAGCCCGAGGTTTACTAGCGCCGAAATCCAGTTCAGATCCGTCAGCGCGAGCTCGCTTAATATTTGAATTTTAATTTGAGCGCGCACCGGGGAAGTTCCAATTTTCCCGGCGGTTTTTAGCGAAACACCCCGGGCTCTGAAATCCCTAAATTCATTTGCTAGCATGGCAATCGGTTTCGTTTGCCCGGCCTAGGGTAGCTGTTATCTGTCCCAAAATCATTTTGGCGTTTGTCTTAGCAATCCTAAAATCTGGAGAAAGCCGGGACCAACGAATTGAAACTAAATTACTTAATTTTAGTCTGTTTATAGCCATTCGAGTTTCGGGTCGCTGGGAGGATAATTTGTATCCGCCACCAGCAAACGCCGCCCCGCCCGGAACGCAGAGATCACCCGGAAGAAACTTATTTTGGTAAAAGACAACTTATTATTATTATTATTATTTGTTTATAATGTAAATATTTAAGACCATATACTTTATTTTTATGACTTAGTTAAACAAAATAAACACCTGTATAACTTTGACTCTATTCTCTTAATTCAGCTGTTTACAACCTTGGACCTGACCTACTCGCGAGAAGAAATTAATTATGTAAAATATTCAAACTTGATCTTGCTAAAATTACGGAAATGGTACAAGTGTGTTATATTACAGATAATCCACGAGAGAAAAGTTGACTCCTGAAGGCCGTCAGGCCGAGAGGGGTTATTCCTCTAGTTCATTGTTTGTAACAACACACACTTGTCATACGAAATTTTGTCTAACAAAATTAATACTAAAAAACATATATTTTTTACAGTTGTGAAAAGTAAAATGACAAATTAGTTGAGAGTGAGCTAAAGTATTTATGAGTTGCTACGGAAGTGACTTAAATACTTATTAGTTACGTAAGGGTTAAGCGTAACACGGGTTATGATGTAAACCGCCAAATAACCCACTGTGTCCATAGCAACCTGGGTTAATATGTAAACAAGCTAGTAATTGCCTAATGTACTTGTTTAAAACTAACTAGTAAAACACCATATTACTATGAGGTATTGGATGAACTGAATTTTGATTGACATATTACAATCAGTTGCACGAGTTGAAAACTTAATTTTGTCTTGACGCTTTCTAATAAGATATTTGCCCAAGATATCTGCCGAAAATTTTCTGAGAACTGAAATACTTAACTTTTAACCTCAAGTTCGAATTTGAATTTCTTTGATTTTCACCTTATTAGTTCTCTGTAGTGTTAATTCAGTGTTGTAGCTTTTTTTTATTTTGGTACTCAGCCAACAGCCGTTAGGCTAATTATAGGCGTCGCTGTACATTTGATGGGGACTTCCAACCCCACTAACGACTGTCATGATGTTATTATGACATCCGCGACCAACTATTTCCGTGACAGCCGTATCACGAGGCGCCGAGACAAGCAGCCATGGAACTCCGATTCAAGTTCTGACCAGAAAGAACGTTGCTTAAATCTACTGATTGTACGGGGACTCTTGTTCAAGCTACACCACCTGGGACCTAAATAGTTTATTATGTATTAAATAATTTACTGTCGAAATTAAATAATTTAAGCCACCACCGCGGAAACATAACATACACAAGTTTATCCTATCGCTTCTGGTTTAACACTTAAGTTGCTCTAAAATTATATCCTGGACTAACTGGGCAAATCACAGGGATTTTAAAGGACATATCCACTTTCAAAGTGTCCAACAAAAAATCCCAAAAGGATTTTCAAAAGTAGAAGCGTGGTTAATGTGACGCCATAATTACTAAAACATCCAACCCTAATACACTAATAAAAACACTTTCAAAACTCAGAAACATAATATGTGCAGAAAAAACCAAAACAATTTCAGAAAAAAGACAAATCCGACCCTGAAAGTAGGAACCCCAAGACATTAAGAGAGATACAAGAAGTCTCAAAAAAGTCTACAGGTGTTAGAATAACTAAACATTAAAATTGTAGTTTTGTTTATCTACTGCAATGCTATCATATGTATTTCAATTACTTTCACTATAACAATATTTTATAATTTAGTAATTTGAGAATTAAAAAAAAAACGCAAACATACAATTAACCCAGAAATAAGAATTTTGTAAGCAAATGTGAATTTGTCTGTTTTTACTGATTTAACATAACATTATACAGTATTTCATAGTGAAATTTATATGGTACTAAAAATAACCGGAACTGTTTCTACTTAGAAATTAAAATCCTCAACCACTGCATATGAAAGCCGATAATAGTTTTTCTAGCATAAAATTCCCATTTTAAGAATTCTGTTTGGCTACCTATCTTATCTAAAACACGAATATTTGGCTCGTCATTAATTTAATTTTAATATTACTAACTACAGCCTGCTTACGTTAACTTAAATGGCACAACAGGCAACGACATTTGGTTAATCACCAAATTGTGGTCTTCCTAAAAGCTTTCCCGTATAAATTCTTGAGCCTTTGCGACCCTCAGTATTGCGAAACTGCGGCTGGTACATTACTTGCATTAAATCTTCAATGTAATATCAACTTACTGTAGTCGAGGAAAATTTACAAACCGGGTCACTGCCGAAACTAATCAGCATGTTTAGGAAGACGGGATTTCCCAAGTTTGCAGTCTTGGCATCTGCCAACCATCTTGAAAAATTGCTTTGTAATTCGCCCAGTTGGCTGTTTTTTGGACCATGGCGACTTTCGACCAGCCTACTAGATTCTATACTTAACACGTCGACTTTGCTACTTGTTATTCATTAGGGTACATCTAACCCCGTTAAATGTCAACTAACTTATGGCCGGTCTAATTTTTAAATAGAGTACCTACTTCATTTGCATTATTAATAGCCTGACATTTAATTAAGCTAATTATAAGCGTGCGTGGGCAGGGGTCGCAGTTTGATCAAGTTTCTAATCCAAAATTTTGAATGCCTCCAGACGTCGCCGTTAGAAGCACTCGTGCGAATGAGAATACTGATCGATAGCTTCATAAATATAATAATTACAACTTGTTTTACTGTAGGCTTACCTCCGCAATAAATACGGATTTGATTTCCGTCTGCAATCCTTTCAGGTAGCATTCCGAGTGTCATTACTCGTACGCTTGATTTCATTAAGTAGGTGTTTCCTTTCGCATTTCGTACACACACAAAAACGACGAGAAGAATCGCAGGTGGACTACTTCGCTTGGTATAGTTCTTTCGCGTTGGATGGGTCAGTTCGCCTTGCAGATTTGGGTTTCATATCAGAAATTTTCTTTTTGATCAAAAATGGCTGGGATTGGTTGGAATTCCCGGTAGAGAATTGTCTCGTTCTTTTTGGGCCTTTTGAAACTATTCGAATGTGCAGTGCCTACAAATTGTATCAGATTTAGACCATTTTCGTGTGATCATCGCTAATTTGATTTTTTGTCGTTAATTAAATTAAGTTCTGACATTTAAAGGTTACTCGCGCCTGCTGCCCACTACTTGGAAAGGCTACCCCAATTAGTTTATTTACTTGCTCTCGTTATTTTGCATGATAAACGTTTCTAAGTTTATAAAACGGACGGAAGTCGTTACTATTGTTACCTAAGAATGAACATTACAGGCAAATGAGCTTTTACCTACCACATTAATATCCTCAGTAATAGATAAAGTGTGTCTCAGGGATTTGTTTCCTGACATCATGTATAGATATATAGAGTTGTGACGAATATAATTTCAAATTGGGATCCAACTAAAAGGAAAGTTTTAGGTAAGAAACTGTTTTTAAACGATTTACTCAAATTAAACAACCATGAATAAGTACATTTCAAAAACAGACACAGAAAACCATTGGTCTTTTCTGCATAAATAACTGAAGGTGTTTCAATATTTCTTAAACAGAAACCGTTTAATATACATCCTTATTTATTAACCATGTAACTCTTTTGAAAGAACTTGGCATCGCCATACCAAACTCCGTAATCCTGCTCAGAAGTTGTTAGTTCCAACTAAAAATATAATTTTCCGTTGTAACCATATACATCCACCTGTATAGCGACGTCTGCAGTCAACTTATAAAATATATTGTTGCAAATATTATCATTATATGACCCTATCTACGGCGTCAGGTCACTACATCCAAATTAAACCGCCAATTTGCAATTAACGATTATTCAGAAGTCTGATTACACATTTATTAGTACGCACTCTGTTTGATCGCTATTTTACTGATGGGATATTACACGTGTAGTATTTCTAACTGATAGGAATGACATTAATTTCAAGATTCCCTAATCTTAACAGTATATAAAACGCTATCAAATTTTATTTAAATCGTCTATGTCCAGGCAGTAAACGCTGCTGCTGTGCAATAAAAATTAAACGTAGCTACGCCGCGTCACAACACAAAACACTTCTACTGAAGCCACGAACGGAAGTAAAGCTCAAAATCAACTCCACGAGCAGATTCACAAAAAACTACACCTTTTAGATGGAAAATCTAACCTTTAGATAGCTGCTACCATGATTCTAGGAGCTGGAACTTCTACAATGCTTTGAACAGGATGTCGTTGCGAGCCTGCTCTTAGCTAGGCACAAATCTGCACTCGCTCCCACCTGGATACGGGCTGCAACCTCGATTACCTTTTCAATCGTTTTCACTGAAACTAGGGGTCATTATTATAGGGCTGTGCTGCACCACCCGCACGCTGCTTGTTTATGCACCTGTACAAGCATTTATGAAATTGACCGGACCTCCGTAAAATAGCATTAAAAAATCCTGGCTTACACTGGGCTAAATTGATGACTTGTATCTCCTTGTGCGGAAATGCAACGCCAGGGAAACTTCCACAACTAACCCAGGACACACTCTCTCAATAAAACACAACTTCTAGCCAACGTGGGTGTTTAATAGAATATAAAAATTACTTATTTTTGCGGCAAAAACACAACTAACCTCTTGAGGAAGCCATTCGTTTACAGTTTTAGTTGTAGTCGAATGAAATGTCAAGCATACTTTGATTTTAATTTGTTTTTACAAAAAAACCAAGCTATTCTAAAAACATACTATCAATTATTTATAAGGCCTACGCTAGTTTATACCAAATCTGAACTTTAAATTATTACCTTTACTGGACATTCTTATGCGAAATATTTATTTTGTGGGTTATGTTGAGTCATTGGCTCTTCTGTCCAGAAAGCATCCAAACTATTCACAAACTGTTTATTAATTGGTTTCTTGCTTTTTTCCTTTTTAATATGTATTTCCTGATAATTTTCTGAATCACCGTACTTCATTTTGGCAATAATTACTTTTCTTCTACTACTTTTATTGTTTGTGCCCCCTTCACTTTTTCTTTAATGGCATCATCATCCTGATTTCTACTTCTTTTCTTTACTTTCTTGGTGCCACGAAATCTGTAGTGCGTTTCACTTCTCATCTTCACGAAAAAGGTTAGTAGAAAATGTTGCTCAGAATCACAATAAATATTTTCCTTCTCACCTTCACACTCCTGCATTTTTCTTGACTATTGTCTGATTTATTTCAAATTGCGGTTCGTTGTACACCAATTTAAAAGAGGTATTTTTACACTGTAAACAATATTATCGCAAACCACTAGCCCATTACGTTAAAAAATAAACGGGATAGTTGAAAAATCATAGTACGCCTAATTTTATCGAAAGAAATAATTAGGACAAGTTGCTCGGAATCACAATGGTAGTGGAAATCCAAATTTTTATAGAAAAATTATTATTATTATTTTTATTTGGACCTAAAACAATAAATGTCTCACATCTCTTCCTCACACTCCGTTCTGATCGATTTAAAATTTTGGTCAATTAGCTACATTACTTTTTTTAAGTAACCTTTTTCGATGATGCTAAGCCCACTTTGATCGTTTGCATTTATTTGTGAACACAGTAGGCTATTGTTTTGATTTAAAAATGTAAAAGTAACACTTTTAAAGGTTAGTAGTATAAGTGATCAAAATTTCAAATCGATTAGAAAATAAATTATAAAGGTGCAAGGGTGTGACGTTGAGAATTGAAACATGTAATATCTGAAATCGTAATAATAATAATAGTAATAATCTTTGGATCTAAATTTGGAATTGTACTATTTTTGCAATTCCGAGTAACTTTTTCTAATAAAAAATTTCTATAAAACTATGTCAACTGCGATTTCAAAATTGTTTCCATTTATTTTAAGTAAATTAGAAAATAACCAAAAAAGATACAGGGGTGTGAATGGGATAAGTGAAACATTTATTGTATTAAAAGGTAATAATAATCATAATAAAATTTCGATAAAATTTAGAATTTCGACTACATTCAAATACGCTGTGACCACTAGCGACATTTTGTGTCATTTGTCAAATCAAGGATTTTTTGATCTACCAAGAACCGAGCATTCGAACTACTGAGTTTAAGAATAAAATAAAGTCCGTTTATGATCCCAACCCAATGAGATTTGAGTTTCATGCTTGCCTTGTAGTTAGCCAATAGGCAAATCAGTTTTGCAGATTAGATAAAATATAAAAGGGGCATACAACCATTTATTTGTGTAATCATTTATTACATTTCGCTTTTCACCAGCCACAATTTAACTTATTGGAGTTTTTATTTAAAATTCACAAACGAGTAATCATAACATAATATCGTCAATTCACAAAAAAGGAAACAAGAAAAATGTTAGTAACTATCGAGGAATTTCAGTAACCAGCATTCTGAGTCGTCTGTATGGAAAAATATTACGAGATCTGATTGAAGGTAGCCACAAATAGGGAAACGCATCTTCTATTTGTGGACTTCACGAAGGCGTATGATAACGTACCAATGCCAAAACTATGGCAAGTGCTAAAATAATCAAATATCAATTATACACTTATTAAAGCACTCAAAACCTATACGCTTGATCAACATCAAAAACAAAAATCTGGTGTGATACACAACTTCCTTTTACAGTGATCTTACAATTAGCCAAACATTTTATTTCAAATTTCTAAGCATTTGTCAAAAATTTTCAAAAATTACAAATTCTACAAAAACGGTAGAAAATAGAGCGTTAGGTGAAAAGACAAATTTTCTCTAAAATTTTAAGCTGAATTCAAAAATGTAATAATATACCGGGTGTTCTATTTAAAATAGAAGTTATAAAAAAAATTGAAAAAACAAAATTAACCCATTTTAGAAGTATTTAGCTGGAAAATTACCTATCTCACATCAATACACATTAAAAATGTAATAAAAACTTCCGGTTATGCAATTTTCTTGAAAAGCTTGCTGTCGCATCTACATAGTACACAAAACTTATGTATGAAGTTTCAACGCCATACCTCTTTTCATTTTTTAGATATTTTGTGCACAGACAGACAGACAGACAGACACAGACAGACACACAGACAGACCAATGAACAAAAAATATGTTTTTTGGGTTTAGTTTGTTGAATACTCAGTTTCGAATTTTTGGGGTCAATCCAATACTTTATTTATTGTAAAAGGAAGTAAAAATTGGTAAACAGATTTCAAAAGGTTTTCCAGTTAGTAAGGCGTTAAGACAGGGGTATTGCGTATCTCCAACTCTATTCAAGATTTATGTACATAAAGCTCTAGCTCAATGGAAAAAGAAATGTAGCGGTAAACTGAAAGAAGAATATGAAAAATGGGAACTTTCAATGAATTTGCAGAGAAACCCAATACCTATGTGTGGCAGCAGAACAACATGATAACTTAAAATTAGAAGGCATTGATGAAATTAGAGCATGTAACGAATATACGTACTTAGGGGTAATATTTAATAAAGCTGGACCAGACGACAGAGAAATAAGATCGAGAATGACACAAGCAAGAAAAGCTATAAACTGTCTAAATGGAGGAGTAGGGATATAACAATAATAGAACATATATAACACCATGGTTAAAAGTAGTCTGTTGTATGGCTCCGAAATATTGAGGATAACGGAAAAGAATAGAAAAAGAATAGTCGCCACTGAAATGGACGCACTACGAAGACCCGCTCAAATATCACGAAAAGAAAGATTAACAAATGAACATGTAAGAGAACAAAGGGACATCGAAGATACGATAATAAATGATGTTGAGAGACGTCAGCTTGTTTAGTATGGTTTCGTACAACGTATGAATGATACAAGACTCCCTAAACAGGCAATGGAATGGTTGGCAAGAGAAAGACGAACGAGAGGACGACCGAGAAAGAATTGGAAGGAAGAGATTAAGAAAGCAATGAGTGACAGACATTTGCAAGATGGTCAGTGGAAAAACAGAAGAACATGAAACAGCGACGGCAGACGCTATAAACCGATAATATATATATATATATATATATATATAAAAATGGGAAAAACCTTAAAATCAATATTTGTGTGAAATTCGCTGTTTGGAGACTTTCTACGGGTCGATTGTATTTCTTGAAAGAATTGGGGGTGTGGACATTTTGCGGTCCATCAAATTTTAATATTTAATTGTCAAATATTTATGTTGGCTCACCAGTGTTGTAATTTTAATACTGCTTATAATTATTGTTAGTTTGGTCCAAAATTACGTAAATGTATACAAACGATTTGTTTATGGAAACTTTCAAAATGACGTATAATCAGCTACCAACCATTATCCCGAACTATATATTGATCGACAATGCTGTGCCATAGGTCTTCTAAGACGCTTTCGTTGCACGTCATAGACCTTCATGACGTCATATCTGTACGTTGTTCCCGCTAAGGTACTCAATTTATACGAGCAAGCTTGTCCGCCATTTTGAGTTACTAAAAGTGGCGGAAAAACAACGATCATGTCATTTAATTTTATCAATCTTAATTATAATTAGCATCGTAATGGAATGCACCAAGGTTTTAAGACATCATACAGTGTTCGTCTGGATCGAGCAGTGAGTACTCGAACGGTTTCCAGTCTTGCTTAGTTGACAGAAGACAGAACGAACGCTCGGTTACAGGTCAGCGCAGCCAACGGCTTGGTGCGAAAGTCCGTGTGACACAAAATCTAGTGGGATAAGCTTGCCTGGTCTATGAAGTACTCTAGTTCCCGCTATGTAAGCACAATTCTAACAGTTTACATCTCAATGTCTTACTTAGAGCGACCTAAAGTGGGTATCATGAAAACCACAAATTTATACAATGCCTCTTGTTTCATGTGCTGACAAGATGCCAAAAAACTTATCCGGTTTAAAGTAAAGTCGTTCAATTCCATGACTACTCCTAGAAGATTATTCTAAACCTATATTTTTTAACACCACGTGCAAAGACGCTTCATTGCCCATAAACACTAAACAGGTCGTTTTCTTTCACTTTTTTACTTCCTTTTAAGTTTTTGTGTAGAAAATTCACAGATTCATTTCATTTGCCGAGTTGTAGAGCTTACTGTTGAGATACTGATATAATGCTGCCGCAACCCGCTAAAATAAAATGTTATAAAATTGCATTGAGTAATTTAAAAGACTGAAAATTACTTAACTGAAAGCATTCAACGGTATAAAAGGGCCCCCATCATAACGTTTCTATTAGAAATATGTTAGCAATGGAGCAACAAGTTCCTTTGCACGACTTACCAATTGCTTATTCGGCATGTTTCAAAAACTATCACTTTTGCCACTTAATAAAATTAAAATACAGATTGTGCAACGACACTCAGTGCAGCCAACCTCATAAGTTAATTATATACAGATTGTCCGGATTGTACTCGGGACATGGGAAATTAATGAGTGCAACAGGGAGAAACAGATCAAATGAGTAGGTATGACAGAGATAAAACATATTAAAATTTATCAATATATAAATGGACACTTTCAGAACTTTTCATGGATATACAAGTTTTTAAAATAAATTAAGCTCAGTTGTCATTAGTGTCATTAAAAGTTTCTTCAAAATTGCAAACAATTCCGGATATGACTGAACGTGAAGGAATGTGACGATTTTCAAACGCAGTTATAAATAAATTTATAGTTTCATTAATTGAGTTCCCATTTAATAATTTGAATCTTTTCTGCTACCGTGTACTGCATTTTCAAATTTCTATGACAGATGCGTTTAATTTATTTAAAAATGAGCATCCATGAAAAGTTTTGTAAGTGTCCATTGGTATATTGATAAATTTTGATGTTTTATCTCTGTCATACCTACTCATTTTACTGTTTATCCCTGTCGCACTCATTAATTTCCCATGTCCCGAATACAATCCGGACAATCTGTATATTATGGTGGTAAGGATTTTGACGTCATAGTTACTTGCAACGGAAGTTTCCTTAGAAGAACTATCGCCATTATTTGCAACGGCTTGGAATAAATTCTTTAAAAAGCCCAATAATGCTGACAAATTTAAATGAAATTGATTTTTACTTCACTCATCTAAAAGATATTTCGCAGAAAGCATTAGTTTCCACTTACATCGTTTAGTTGGATGCTTATCGTTGGTAATTCTTTATTAAGAAGTGTCAAAGCATAATTTGAATTACAATCTTTGCAGTTTGGGTTGCCTACAATAATCCATCACGACAATATTTTTAGAAAAGAATCTGTATTATTTTTATATTAAATATATATTAATCAAAAATGATGCTAGCTTGCAACAAGATCGACACATGTACAGAAAGGTGATATTAACTCACATCGGGACAATAGCATCGTATTCTTATTGCAGCCTATTTTTACGCTTTTAAGATTTTGATGTATTGAGATACAACCTAATTGTTATTTTCAATTTTAACTTTAACCATATAGCGTATAGTATAGGGTGATCAACAAAATGTCATGTCTAGAGTGCTGTGGCTCCATATAATTTAAACGGAGCCTCAGCACTCTAGACGTGAAGTTTTGTTGTTCATCTGATTAAACACTAGTCTTTATATTGCGAGTGCATCTCATGCTTTCTCTCTCTCTCTCTCTCTCTCTCTCTCTCTCT
Organism: Agriotes lineatus; assembly: GCA_940337035.1. NCBI lineage: Eukaryota > Metazoa > Arthropoda > Insecta > Coleoptera > Elateridae > Agriotes > Agriotes lineatus. Next base: position 184,364 of record CALNHX010001519.1, read on the forward strand.
CTCTCTTTTAGGACGGTGTTGTTTGATGGTAATACCAGTACTCAGTCTTTGCAGTGTCTTTACACCACTACAATCAAGAGTTATTAAAGAAATCGTTTGTGTCGCATATAATACAAACTAAAAGGATACTATAACGTTAAAAATCACAGCACATTTAGAGTTAAAAGCCATAATACATGTTTTCCATTTAATTCGTTTGTAACATTGGGTACTTATCTACTTACGTATGCCTTTCGCTTGTGAAGAAAATATGCTATATTACGCAGAAGTTAATATCTAACTACAGAGATATATTTCCAAGTCAATAAAGCAATCAACATAAGGCCACCTGACATGCTTTACCCAATAAAATATAGTTCTTAATTGTTTGTTACCGAGTTGTTTGGAATGTCAATAAATTTTAAGTGGTCACAAAAGTCCTCGCCAAGTACGTGTGAATAATCGTCACGAGGTGTGAATTGGCTACTAATTTACCTTAACTGAAAGTAAAATATTTTAATTTTACAACTGGAGGTAGTAGCTGACACCTGCTTACTCTTCAATCTACACAATGTAGCTGTTAAATTTTATTACGCTGTTAACAATGGCTGCCACGTTTCTCCTTTGATGTAAATTTTTAACGAAGTGTGGCGTGTTTGCCCAAAGAAGCCGTAATAACGATCGATTACATGTAATAATGGCGTCAAACGGCTGCTTTTTTGTGAGTGAGTGATATTAAACTTTTGAAATCTCCCAATTTCAATATATAATGATAACGATACATCATCATAAATCAATTTATAGAAAAAAAAATCATATACTTTTTAAAAATACTTATCTGGCTGTGATTGTCACTTTTAGATTTACCTTTGTTGAAATCGGTCGTAACTGAACGTAAAGAAACTTTCGTATCACTACAAATGTAGATGAAGATTCGGCGACTTCACCTAAAGCCACAAAAAACCTTTACAAAACTATTCAGCATTTAGTTCTGGTAATTATTCCCTACTTCCTAGTGCACTAACAAGTCTAGAAAACAGAGATTAGACTTTTATCGATACCGCTACTATTAAACGATAACATTACGGATATTCGTAGGGTATGTGGCAATAAAAACCGTACCATTACAGACAAGTAGTGTGATTCTCTGTTTACAGTAAATAAAGAGTTCGAAATCGTAAAAAGCTTACAAATGCATTCCCTCTGGCACTACACATCAAGAAAGTATGAATTACAAAATAGCTGAAATTGCATGTTTCAAATTTGCACCAATCAGAATATATCAGTGAATATGTAGAGCTATTATTGCTTTCACCATATATATTTTTATATGATGTATATTGTCTAATAGAGATATAGATGGCAAACATTAGTCACGGACAGTAAGAAAAACCTATACTCATTTGTTGGTAATTCCCATATAAATAATAATGTTTATATTAGAAACAATCTATTTAATATCTTTCTTTTCATAAATTGCTAGATATTAATTTGTACCGATTAATGTAACATATTACTATAACCTTTTCAAAAATTATGTTCAATAAACAATTTATCTATCTATCTATCTATATTACAAAATTGGTTATTTATATTGTGAATGCCAATAAAACCACTTAAATAATAATGCCTATTTAATTTGTATGTCTTGGCGCCATCGACGTCCTTTCTGAGAAGTCAAAACTTTTAATTTTATTAAAAGCAGAAGAATTTTGTGGACAATCAAGGAATAATGTCTATGTTTAATTAATAATCTAATTATGATATGTGTTTAGTAAACATGTTCTATGTTGTATACACATCAGTGTTAATTTTTTGCACTAATTTACCCCAACCTATAGTTGCTCCCTCTCAGTTCAAGTTATTTTCCTGTCCCTTCGAGATTCCACTGTATTAAGCAATTATTCTGGTTAATATAATAAAAAAATATATTTCTCTAAATGTATTTCTATCCAGTTGAAGTACCCATTATATCTACATTGAAGAGTATTTGGTTGTTCAATTTTTTTATATTTAGTGCAAAATTTTCATTCTTTTACGGCAATTTAAGTGCCAATGGCCCCTCTCCGCTCACCCCCATTTTCATTATTACACTTACAAAGATTGTCGTCTCAAGGTCGGCAAGTTTAGTTCTCGGCCACATTTCTACCTGCTTTAACGAGAGGGTAATTGTCGGGCTTTTAAAACTTCAAATGTTACTCGATCTCGATCCCACACTTTTCTTTGCGACTTGTGACTGAACGTTTTCCGCAAGTTTTCGCCCTTAGAAATAAATCTTTAAGGTGAGTACTTTCTTTTATTCTTATTTTGTCATTATATTAATGCTAGAAACTTTTAATGGGCGGTGAAACTGTTTACAAGAACATCTATAATATTATGAAAAAACGTCTATCCCCAGAAGTAACAACGTTGTATTCGGACTTGGAAAAAAGGAAAAACTCCCCTTTTGTACCATATACAAAAGCGTTTCATTCCAATGTTTTGCCAATGTTGGCAGCCAACATGGCTCCAATCAAGCTGTGCTACTAGGGTAGTAATGAGTTCGACCTCCTCTTACTCGATATACTTCATGACATTGTCTGGGCATACTATAAGAACACAAACCGCAGTAAAACGATGTAAATTAATTATAAGTAAAAAATAACTTTACGATTAAAGTATAAATATTAAGTTTTTAGCCAAATAATATAGTAATATTATTTTTTTCTAACAGAAGCTTGTATCAACAAATACTACACTTGACAGCTACATACTGTAAGGGAAGATAGACGGTCGGCCTTACCTTTCGGCGAAAGTTATATTGGTTATTTTGCCGGCTGGTAACTATCGGCCTAATTGGGCTAGCTCGCCGCGAGGGTCGCAGGGTTCCAGCTATGCTAAAAGAGATTACAAAAAAAAGGAGTGGGCGCCAGGTCTTAGACTCAGATCCAATTCCTTGTGCCGGACCTTACACAAGGTCGAAGATAAGAACCAGCAAGTCAAAAATAAGCAAATCAACAACCAATGAATAGTTCACAGCTTTATTTTAAACATTGGTAGATACTATAGTGCATCGCAAACCCGCAAACATATAAGTATAGATAAAAAAAAGACTATTGCTAATCATCGACAATACTAGATTTTCAAAAATATAAACTAAATACAAGTACATAAAAAAAAGACAATAAAGGGGGCTATTAATATATATGAGTAGGCTAACGCACTAAAACATTTCGAGCATAAAATAAAATAACGCGAGGTTTAGAGGAAGCGTATCGAATATTGACTTACAACAAAAAAAAACTAGAATAGACCCTGTGAGGCAGGGCAAAGCAGAGCCAGGTTATGCAAGCGCTCAGCTGATGCGAGACCCCGAATATCAGCTCAGAAAGATCCTAAGTAATTATTCCAAAATTTCTAATGTCAAAAACTACGAGGGTTTATGGCCATATAGTAACAGAGCAGTTTTTTTAGTGGAAATACATCAGGCGCATAAATGAACGCTAAAGCAATCGCTTGAATAAACCTTCGGCAAACTTGTACCTACGTAAGGACTCGCAAATAAAGTACAATAACGCGGAATTGACAATTATTCTACCGGCGGCGGGCCTTGCGACACAACCGTTACTAACCCGAGATTAGTTATTAGGCAAGAACTTAAACTGCAAACGTCAGGCGGCTGACACGCAAATGGCGACGAAAATAAATATAAATATCTGTATATTAAACAAACCGCAGGCAGCGAGCCGTGAGTACAACCCTAAATCTGAAGTAATTAAACGAAAGATCTAACATACGATTTGCAGGGGAGCTCGATGGGGCGCGACGGCCGGCGAAAGTAAATATAAATATCTGTGTATTAAACAAACCGCAGAGCTGCCTTCACAAAGTCAGGTAAGCTCGATTAATGTTTCGATGAAGCTCACTCAAATGCACAAAATGGATGCTCGAAATTTGCAAAAGCCCTATTATAATAACGCATCAGATCTATACAAAAGCATGCACTAATAACTTAACTAGACGAAGCGTTGCTATGCCAAAAATTATCGCACATGTCCTAACTATTAACGAGACGAGATACTATAAACTAACCATAAAATACACCAGGCGCAAATAGCTATATCAGATTCTTGCCTGTAGTAAAAACATGTCGGCTTCTAACCTGTGGCTTGCGGAGGGCCGAGGACGGCAGAAGCAATGGAGGTTCCGGCAGACACAGCGGGAGGCCCAGAGGACCTAGGAAGCGGTGATTGTATCACAGGTGAGTGCGGTGCTACGCCCTCCAGCGTAGCTTCCAGGGAATTTGTAGAGCTCCTTGACAACTCGATAGTTTCAGGGGCCCAAATCGACGGTTTGGATGCCCGCAGGGTGCAGCGGAACAAGGAATGCTAAGCCTCTTCAGGGGGGGAGTTCAACCTCTCGCAGGAAGCGTCCGAACTCTCCCAAGATCGTAGCCGACAGGAAATGGCATCCCACAATAAATCCAAATCCACAGTAAATCGAAGTCCACAGTAAATCGAATCCCACAGGGAATGAATGGCATCCGGCAGTAAATGGCTATAACGCACAACGCCCAAATAAGTCCCGAATAAGAAGAAACTGGCCTTATCTTACCTCACGCTGGAATTGAGCCAGAAGAAAGGGCAGAAGCAATGCTGGCCTCAGACGAATCCGCAGTTGCGAAGGACGTACGTATAACCAAATCAAATACGAACGTCTTAAGGGCACATGTGCTTTTTCAGATCCTCCGAAAAATCAAAACGGAGCTGAGCTATACTAATTAGCTCAAAAATTTAAGCACACGGCCGAGGCACTAGCAGCCTGCACCAAGTTTAAAATGGGAAAGACCTCAAAAATTCCACCAGCTACCAGTTATCAAAACTTTCCAAAATTTTTGGGCCAGAAGATGCGAAAAAAACAGCCTGAAAAATTTGACTGCAAGAAGTGATATCCTTTATCTAGCAACAAATAGAATAGTGCAGAAGAATTTGTAACAGGGGTTGCCTAAACGCCATATACAAATATCTGTAGGAATATGACCAAAATAAATGTAATTAGTAAAATATGGGTAATTATTCGAGGAGTTGCTTACCAAACTGCTTGATAATTATAGGAAAATAATTAAAAATAAGATACAGCTAATTATACCTAGTTTAAAGCATGCAAAAATTGACAAAAGCCAACCATAAATATTCAAGTTCAGAATTCAGCTAGCAGAGGTTCAATACTACGGGGGACGCTCCAAAAGTATCGTAACAATACGATGTTGTTTTTTTTAAATAAACATTGTAGCATAATTGTTGTTGATGGGTCACCTCAATTGTTGAGCAGTTTATATGAAAAGATCTTCTCGTGCCTATTGGTTACCGGATTTCATTTATATGAAATATATCAGATGCCGGCGATCCACGTAGCTTTCTTAACCTTATCTACTGATGTATGAAACAGTACCATTGTAGTTGCATTATACCAGGTTCGCAAATTCTTGAGCCATGATATTCATATTCTTTCAAGTTTCCTTCAACCACGCATTTCGCTCTGAAACACTAGCTGTAGCAGTCCATTTCTTTATAAGTTACGGATAATGCAGTACCGGAATTAAAGTTTCCTCTCTTTAACAGTAACTAGAATCTGTACTGTTGTACCTATTTTTACATTAAAAATGAAATTTTTGACTAATTATAAGAACACTGTAAAAGGAAGTTGTGTGAGTGTATCACACCAGATTTTTATTAGAACGATACCGTGTGCTGTCCGCGTATTTAACTCTTTGCACTAGCTGGAGTGTTTATAATTCCTCATTCTGCACCTCTTTTGCATTTCTGCCCATCTTACATTTTATTTTTTTCGCCAACGCGTCGTTTAACTTAATTAATACTTAGTTGGACATTTATAATTCTAACCCATTTGATACCCCAACGATATTTGTGTTGATCTAGTTGTTTGGAATAATAATAGTAATTAACGTATTAAGAGGGGTAACTCAGTCTTAACATTCGAGCATATTTTTACCACTCGAGCGAGCGCAGCGAAGCAAGAGTGGTAATTTATGTGAGAAATGTTAAGACGGTTTCCCCTCGAAATGCGTTCATTAGTTTATTGTTCATTGCGGCAATAATTTTGAATCAATAATAATTACTAAAAACTGCTAAATCGAAATCGGACTACCATGAATATGTGAGGTTGCTATAGTGAATGCACGTTAAATGAGTGGATGCATGTTAAATGTATCTTAACATTCGAGGACGCGAGTGAATGCATGTTAAATGAGTGGATGCATGTTAAATGTATCTTAACATTCGAGGACGCGATCATGTTAAACACTGTTTAACATTTCAATGAACAATAAAAGTTATGACGTTACTATCGGGCACTTTCGTTAATGTTACTTTTGCTTAATATTGTTGTAATAAAATTACTATCTTGCATGTAAATGCAACAAACTCTATAGGAGGCCTAAATCTTTTTCCTTTACACACAAACCTTTCTACTCGTAGTAATAGATTTTGCTTGTCATAACATTTCACTTTGGTAGCAAAAACTTTTCGAGGTTTCTTAACATATTGCAAATATCGTTTAAGTCTGTTAGCTCCTATGCTCAGTAATATTTTTGCAAAAATAAGACACTGAGGTCTTCCGTCTTCATTTACTTCTGTTTTTTCCAAACCAAGAGCTACATATTCTTCAGCATATTTTTATTATTTGAATTTCTGAACGCGGCTTTGCTCACTTATACTCTAATGAAAAATGTATACATGTTTTTACACCATGTACCAGAGTCGTAAATGTATATCACAGACTAGTCACTGTTGTCGCGTTTCTGCATCCGCATTGTCACTTCTAGTTTGAAATGTATTCGCACAAAAACTTCGAGCATATTCCAGACTTTCCGTGAAGAAGTCGCTAGAATTCTAGTTAGCAAACCATAGGCAAACGATGAGAAATTTTCACCAATACATATTTTATGACGAGGATAGCGATCTATGCATTCAGCAGCAGTTATATTTGGTACAAATCAAAACTAAGGAAGGTAGGTAATCTATTAACACTGAGCTACTAACCCGTTCTGTTAGTGTACTCGACACAAGAACTTCAAAGAGGAGAGGGGCAAAACAAGTGAGAAATGCTAATATACACACATTTGTTCGTGGTTTACCCTTTGGCCAAACATTACATTCGTTTTTCAGGATAAAATATAGCTCAGCTAAATTATAGCCAATCGTTATAAACAAGTATGCAACACGTTTAATGAACATCAGTTTAATATAACACGTTGTTAGGTATGTCTGCGTAATTCCTAAGCTTTAAAAAATCCGAAAGCTTTGTTCACATATACTCCCTTCAGAGAAGTCTTAAAAGCAAATGCGTATCCACACAGTAAGTAAAGAAATAATACAAACTGGCCGCTTTAGCTAGTTATGCAGAGATTTTTTAATGTTTTTTTCGATTTTCTACATTTTATACACTATACGTAGCATGAGTAGCAGATATACACATACATGACAAACTGCCGAATAAATTTCAGATACGTAAAGAAGTGATCCAGGTTTGCACCTTCTGAACTCTCTTAATGTTTATGGGGGTTTCAATGTGAGAAAATCCTTAATAAAGGACGGCAACTAGAAATTTTAGATACCTACGTTACTTACAAAGGATAAAATCGAAATGGAAGAATTGCTTTAAATAATTGACGGGGAAAGTAAAAATGCAGAGCTAATGCTAAATGAAACTCGAGCCAAAATAACGATAACACAAAAAGTGGCCAGTGAACAAAAGATACACGATTTTCACAATATAGAGGGTGTTGATCATATCATCTACTTGGGGTCTCATATAAATGCCTGAGGATCATGCACTGACAAAATTACAAGATGCATTAATTTATCCAAACCAGCAGCCACATAACAAGAAATGACAACTTACAAAAGCTAATTATACAGGACAATTTAATGCATACACTAAAAATCACATAAGCCGCGGATATTTTGTCACTATGACAGCGGCAAAAGTTAGCCCATTCGGCAAAATTCTAAGTAGGACTTTGACCATATGACCAAAGCAGTCGGTGTCTAAGGTACCTGGTACTCTGCATGCCTACACCTTGTCCATTAACAAACAAACAAACAAACAATAACTTTCCCAGCGACAAAACGGAACCTAACTTTTAAAACGGTCTAATTCTAAAATAATGTTTGCCTTGTTTGTTAATTTAGTGACTTCTAAATTACCTAATATGTAAATTAAATATGTATTCATTAAATTGTCGTACCGAATTACACCGAAGCTTTTTTTTTATCGAAGTAAACTTAACATTTATAATTCGAGATTCCTTGCTTTTGGGCAATTCAACTCAAAAAACTGCCAGAAAAAATTACTCGTCCTTCGAACTCGTAATTTTTTCGGAGGCAGTTTTTTTCGTTAAATTGCTAAGCAAGAAATTCTCATTAAAATGTCAAGTTTACTTCGACAAAAAAAAGCTCTTGTGTAATTATAAGTGATAAAATATAAGACAAACGACTAGAGCGCTGGATTGATCATGTTTGCGAAGTAACGAGTACAACCTTTATAGAGAACATAAAAACAGAAAGACAATTTAATAAAGCACAAGTCACGACTCTTTGAATACGAAGATGCACTACCAGGGAGATATCCTCTTAATATTTCAAAATTTAGTGTCTGCAGACCTAACAGTATCAACCATCACTCTTCGGTCTGTCAGTGCTGTGTCATAATATTTGTATATGAAAATAAGCAAACCAAATCGGTTGGGTTTGTAGCGAATTCAAATGATGTATTAATCCCCATATTTGTAGTTCCATATTTAGCACAAATTTCGCTGTGGGTCGCACATTTGCATGTCTGCTTGGCAGTTTTACATCGGGGAGTCTCATTATGTTGTCAAGTCGAGCGTCAAGCACCGTATCGTCACTCATCAATCACAGCCCCGCGAACATGTCAAAAAGCCATTTCCACGTATTTTAAGCAAATAGGAAAGTGTAAAACTAACAGGCGCTTAACTATAAATGTTAATCTTGTGGAACTGTTTTCGGCTACGTTCGACGCTATAAATTCCGTTAAACTTTAATTTGTTGCCGTCCCAATGTAGGTATTCCTGCATTTTAAGCTGAATTGTTAACATAGTTTCTTAGAGATCCTCTAAATTTATTATAACAGAATTAGGTTATTTCGTCGAAACACGGATCAATCTGAAAACTTGAACCTAAGTGCTAAATTCCTGCAAGGAAGTTGTTAAGAATGGCATAAAATGCATTTTTTCGAAGATATCAAATATCTGAAAGTTTAGAAAGTAAACTGAAATGCTCGTATATAAATTTATTCAGGGATTTAAATATCGGCAGTGTGTGAAATGATGCATGCGAAGCGATTTACAATAGATAAATATAAATACAAGTAACAAATATTACCCTGAAGAGTTTCTCTTATGCCATGGATGAAAGGTTGTGACATATTAAGGACTCGGAACGATTGAGGAATTAATAGGGATTGGACTACTAACGTTAAAATTAAACGCAATTCTAATGTTCCAACTCACTTTAATTTGCTCATGTGTTTAATATGTCAATATCAATTATATATTGGACCAGAACCAACACCTAGCTTTTGCAACATATATTGAGATGGTCTTAAGCCCTGAGTCTCACTTCTAACAGCACAACAAAATAATGAATAATTCAGACAAGCTTAGATTGAGAAATGGCAACTAATTGCAATAAAAAAAATTAATCAGACTTGAATTTAGGAATAATATGTGCAAAGCTATGCAAGTAATAAAGAAATTAATTATCCAAACATAAAGAACAAGGCAGAGCTCAAATCATAGAGGTTGGATTCATGTTCTATTTAATCAATGTAAATTTGTAAGAATGAATCGATTATGAAAATAATTAGTAAATGCTGGTCGAGGGTATTTTGCAAGTCATAATTCATTAATAACAATTCTCTGTGAGCATATCATAATAAGGTAATGTGGAGGAAGGCAAAGCAGGGTGCAACGAGCACGAAGTGAGGTCAAAGCTAAAGGCAAATCATAAATAAAAAAGGAAAATGGAACAACAATATTGGAAATTTGCTGAATTTACAAACAGTTTATTGATTAGCAAGTATAACAATAAAATGGACTTTTAATTAAATTCAGAAGTGATCAAAAGAGGATGTGCGCGAAAAGAAACATGAGTCAGTGCAATAAGTGAATGAAAAGACATTTAAAACGGTGCAACGCGAGTGATAATGTAAGACAATGATTACAAAAATCAAAGGACAATTTAGTAAATAAGGTAGAATTGTAAAATTAGTTAGATTTTAAGAATTTATTTGTTAAAAAGATCAATTGAACAGAGTTGATTTCCTATTTGTATTGATGTGCAATTGTTAATAACAACTAAAAATAAAATAATTTTACTGACAGTCCAGTTTTATTCTCCCAGAAAAATCTAATTTTTATATAGTAAATATTAAAATACAGCTCCGAAACTTTACCAGAGTGTTCACGACATAGCAGTGTTCAAGCACAAGTGTGGGTTTTAAAATCGGCCGCTACAAAATATTTCCGGTCCACAACGGCTTCCGAGGTACGTTCGCCATCTTATTTTGGCCTACGTTTAACAGCAAGAGGCGGTTTCCGAGGTTCCTGACTTCGTGGCTACATCGCCGGCAGACCAGTCCAGCTCCTCCAAGGCCTGCATCACGGTTCCTGCTCGCTGATAGAAGATCTGGCACATTATCACCTCTCCGGACATCATCGGACAGCACCTGGAAAAATTGCAAGGTTAGTTGTGAAGCAAAATTGTACATGTACCACCGTAAAACCTACCCGGGAGTGGAATAGCATCGCTGCTTGGCAGATTCACGGCGATTTAATAGCTTCAGTAGCTTTAAATTGAGAATTTAGAAGTCCAGAATTGAGGTTAGGATTCCTTGACGTCATTATTTCGAATCAACGAAGTGGAGGGTTTTGGCTAGAAACAAAACACGATCAACCGACGCTATAAGAAAGCGGGAAAATAAAAAACTTACCTATTTAATTTGCTCATTGAGTAGTAATTCATATCACAAACACGAAAATGACCTGCATTTGCTAGTTTTTCATAAAAACGTAAAATTATATGACAGATTAGCTCCGTTGTAGCATTTAGGTTGCTTTTGACCTACGCACCATAGGTGTGCGATCAAAATTTTAAATCTAAAATTGTGAACCCAGACCTTGAAGAAGAGCTCCGTTCTGCTATGAGTTAGCCAACAATAATTCAAGTTGCAAGTAGATTACATTAAAAATAGGGGCGTACGATCATTCAGGTCAAGCATATCACTAGACCGCTCATTTAATTATCCCTGAGAACCAAAATTAGTTATCTGATTTGTGACGAACCCAGAATTAAAGTAATATGTATGGTGGCTCTAGATATTTTTATTAATAGAAGCAATTAATTAGTAGTGGGCGGCCATTACAATATACGTTCAGTCAATGAAAAGCGAAACCGAAGAGTTGATTTCCCCTTCCGTGGTAGTTAACCCATTGAATTTCGGATCCATATATACTTATATATCGTATTACAAGTGCACGGCCACTGTTAACGGCTTTACAAATGAATATTTGGTTGTAAATATTGTAATCCATTATATGAGTAATACGCTGCTCCAAGAAATTAACGTATCACTATTAGGATCTGATTTCTCATATGTTTTATAGATTAGTACACAAACTAACCTATGCATTTAAATGATATTTAGAATGAATAAATTTTATATTAAAACAAAAGAATAATTCAAACATTTCTCATATTTGCCAAAATAACGTTGTTCTCTTTACCAGAGTAACATCTTTTCTTAGAAATTTAGAAGTTGCTTTCATTAAATTTGAGAATTTAACTGTTTATTATTAAAGCTGGATCATCATTTTGCAAATTTAACCCGTGAGCAGTGTGCGATAATTGTTACTTTACTTGAAGAAGGTTATAGTCAACGGCGTACTCCTGAAAGGGTAAACTGCAATCTGTCTTAGGTATCGCGAGTCTTACAACGGTAAATAATTACTGGAAATAATTCTAGAAGGCAAGCACAAGGTAGAGATCCTGCTACAACTGCAGTTGAAGATCGATTTTTGCGAATGCGGGCTTTAGGAACACGGTTCACAACCTTCCATACGCTGCAAGTACAACTTCTAGAGACACATCAACGGCAACTAAGTATAGAAACAATTAGTAGACATTTGTGAAAAGGTAATTTAAGAGCTAGAAGACCTGCAACAAGTCCAAAATTGACAGAAAATAACCGAAGAAACAGATTACGTTTTGCCAGACATGTAAACCGGTAACCAGAACGTCACGCCCAATTTAAAATAGCCAAAACAACATTATTTAATGGGGATTCTGTTATGGTCTGGGGTGGAATTTCATTAAACACCCGTACCGAACTGTTGGTCATTAATAATGGGACTATCACTGCTCACAGGTATATTACCAGTACATTTAAACCTGATATTATGCCACTTACGGCAATCCTTGGAAATAAGGCCTTTTTAATGCACTATAATGCAAGACCGCAAGTAGCTGCTATAGTAAATCAGTATCTGGCAGCAGTTGTTATTAGCACCTTTGACTGGCCAGCAAAGAATGAGGCTTTAAACCCCATTGAATACCTTTGCGACAAGTTAAGAAGGTGAGCGAGAGATCTAGAACATCCACCAAACAATCTGGAAAAGTAAATCACCATGACCAATATATGGGAAGAAATTGGACTAAATGGGATACAATCATTAATTTTTATGCCTTAGAAGACAATGTCAAGCAGTTATTCGAAGTCGAGGTGGTAACACACAATACGGAATACCATTTTATTTACAGTTTCTTTGGTTATTTCATTATTTTTAGTACATAGTATAATTAGTATTAAGCTTAAGTTCTTTTTGTAGTTATTTAAAAAAACGCCATTAATATAACACTTTTTGTGTACTAATCTATAAAACATAACAAAATCTGTAAAAGGCTTTACCCAGAACTTCCCTCGTCAACATTGTGGCACAAAATAATTTTAAAAATCAAATTAAGTTAGGAGTACAAATATCTTCACGTTTCTAATAAATTAAATACATTTTCAAATAAAAAAAAATGTATCCCGCTGGGGTTTGAACCCGCCACATCTGCAGCTCTGCAGAATGCTCGATCCTAACCGAACCTCCGCAGAGGATATAAGTACGGCGAAATTCCATCTGCGTTACGGCGTCTCTTCGGGAAAAATCCTGCGCGCGCGTCGTTTGAAGAGCATGGTGTAATGGTTGAAACGTTTTTACTCTTTTGTGACATTATCCTTTATCGGTTGAGTCTTATTTTCGGCAAATATAAAGCCTGATTTATGTGAAAGTTAGTACTTCCTTTTATATCAATATTAACACAAAAGTAAACAAAATATTATTTTTTAAGGTGCATACCCTGTATATATTTGTTTGAAGTTGTACCGGTTTCATTCGAGGTAAATATATAATATGTATGCAAAATATCGTCTTCCTCCGACAAATAGTTTTTGAGCTATACTGCCAAATGGCAGACAGACAGACACACAGTGAAACAAATCTTTAGCTCCTGCTATTTGTTTCGCCATTTATTCATCAATTCCGGGCCAGCCTGTATATGTTCACTTGAGTTATAACCCGCTGTATTTCAATTCATATCAAGCTTCTCCGCGCAAAGGCGCTGGATTTGGTTTTTCCGAAATTCACTTGTTATTTCCTTGCACCAGCCGCCGCGGTCATTTTTCCGTCCGCGACCTCATTTTACATTTCGCTTTTGGTTGGAGCAACTTGTTCCAAGAAGGCATTTTGCGTGCTATAGCACCTCAATATTAAATTTCGTTTGCGGGCTGATGAATGGAATCAGGTATGTTTTCGCTACTTGGTTTGATATTCAATTGTAGTAATTTCCCGTTTTTTTATTAGCTCTTTCCTTGACGTTATTTTTTTCAACGTCACCTCTTAATTACCGCTTTTAAATACCGCTTTTAACGCTGTATTTTTGGGGCGATTTCTCATTTGGATTGACGCCACCTTTGCTGTCCTAATTGGTATATGACGTGGGCCTGCAGCTCCTTCTGGAATGCCATTTTGAACCTGCCGTTCGTGACGCGAGGCGTTCGTTTCCTTATCTACTTTGGCCGCGAGGTCTGTACTGCCGAAAGCTGTCACGTTACGATTATCCTGGACCAATTATTCATCGCCTACATGCGACGTTTTTGTCACAACCAGGTTAGTCTCAGATATCTACGACGTTCCATCACCGTTAACCGATTTACCAGTTCTAAATTTAATTTACACTTTATAAGTTGAAAACTTAATGTAATAATTGTTTCAATTTACAATTCATAAATTTAAAGCTCCGTTTTATAAATTTAAAACATAATGTAATAATTATTCTATGATCTACATCTCACAAATTTAAAGTTTTGCTTAATGAATACGTATTAAAAAATCTTGTAAAAAGTGCCCTCACGCCATTTTAATATCACTACCGAGATAACGGTTATTACATATGACAGTGGTAAGCTTATCCCTTCATTGAATTGCAATTAAATTCAATCTAAGAGCCTAAAAGAGGTTCACATATTTTCGCTGTGCGTGTCGCATTTTCAGGTCATGTATTATATTGTATTCAGACCATTTAATATTGTGATAAGCAATTTACCAACGTATTACTGATGTTGCAATCAAATATGATCTGCTAATTAAATAAACTTAATTGCTTGCTATTATCTTATGTATTTCTTGAAATCTGTGATTTCTGGCGCCCTGTGTTTTTTTTTATTACTATTATTAAAGAAGCTTGCAGCTGATCAGCTGATGATAGAAATCTGCGACCTAAGGCCATCGACTTTGAAGCTAGCTAGGCCATTGCGGTGAGTAAGTACATTTCTGAGCTACCGTGGTGTATAAATGATAAGGGGGTTGATCTGCGATTATACTGCCATAGATTATTATTAGTAATCGATCGCAGGTTGGCTTCTTTATTGTTTCAACAGACGGACAGACAGACAGACAGACGGACAGACAGACAGACAGACAGACAGACTGACGGAATTGAGAAAACCTCTTTTTCGTCATCTAGGGAGCTTCAAACGTAAAGTAAAAACATGTAAAAGGCTTTACCCAAAACTTCCCTCGTCGACATTGTGACACTAAATAATTTTAAAAATCAAATTAGGTAAAAGTATCTTCACGTTTCTAATAAATTAAATACATGTTCAAACAAAAAACGTTACCGGTGGTCGAATTCGAACGGCAGGCAGACTGTATATACAGACCCAACGTTTTTTGGGATATTGTAAGGGATTGAGAAATTTCTACCTGCGCCACGGAGGACCGATCTATCGAATTCCTGCGGCGCAGGTATATTTAATAACGCTCTAGTTTGTGCCTCCTTTTTGTATAGTAAAACATTTATTCTGTATCTATTGGCTCCCATTTTTGGTAAAAATAAAGCCTGCACTATGTACAAATTATTACTTTATATATTACTAAGTTAAATAAAAAATAAACAAAATTTAATTTTTTTAAGGTGCACACCCTATATATATTTGTTTGAAATGCCCTTGGTTTCATTCCAGGTAGATATATAATGTGTAGGCAAAATATTTTCTTCCTCCGACAAATCCTTTTTGAGTTGTACCGCCAATATACAGACAGACGGAATTGTGAAAACCTGTTTTTCATCATCTAGGGACCCTGAAACGTGGAGAAATCTGGAAAGGTCTTTTAGACGAAGGAAGTAAAAGACATATTCTAATAGTAATGCGCTAATTTTTTCGAGGTGTGTAGTTCAGCATGTAGCTTAAAGCTCACAAACGGAATTTTAAATATAATCCCTGGTAATAAATTTTTCGATGAAATCTCAAGTTTGTGTTCTGAAAAATCGAAGCTGATTGTCAGTTTTTTACTTCCCTCGTCTAAAAGACGAAGGAAGTATTGTTATCGCGAAAAAATTACCTTCTGACATTTCTCCAGATGTTCACGTTTCAGGGTCCCTAGATGACGAAAAACAGGTTTTCTCAATTCCATCTTTCTGTCTGTCTGTTGGCGGTATAACTCAAACAGGAGGAAGACAATAGTTTGCATACACATTATATATCTACCTGGCATAAAACCGAGAAATTTTCAGACAAATATATACAGGGTAAACAATTTTTTTTTAATTTTTGATTTAACTTATCAATAGATACAAGTAATAATTTGTACATATAGCAGGCTTTGTTCTTGCCAAAAATGGGACCCAATAGATACCGAATAAATGCTGCACGATACAAAAAGGAGTAAAAAATTAATGCCGAACGTTAAATACAGCTGCAAAGCAGGAATTCGAACAGTCGCTGTAGCTCTGGAAGCAAAACCGTAAACCAAACAAAAAAATCGAGTGAGCCGGCTCGTTCGCAATAGCTGAATTCGAGTTGCATCACCCGTAATAATTTTATTTTTGGTTTAACTGAGGTTCAGGAAAGTAACAATTTGCACATAGTTCAGACTTTACTCTTGACGAGAATTTAACAGATACAGAGTAAGTGCTCTTTCTGCTTTACATCGTAAGGGGCGTCAACGAAAAAAGGTTCTATTTAAGGCAGCTGTAATTTATTAGAAACGTGAAGATATTTTTATCCCTAACTTAATTTGATTTTTAAAATTATTTAGTGTCACAATGTCCACGTGGGAAGTTCTGGGTAAAAGCCCTTTACACATTTTTTAAGTTATTAAATGGTGCGTATGCAAATTTCTATCCCTTTCTTTCATTTAAATCTAAAATTCCGCAGTATCAGCATTTTCTGCCCGATTCGCCCTTTTCAATAATGGTATTGAAAAATCGCCAACTCGATTCTAAACCGATTTCTTCTATCTACGCTGTGTAAGAATTAGTTCCCGTCTTTGTTGCGAATTCTTCTTTGCTGAAGTCGCAGCACATATGGCACGATCGTATATATTACGTAATATAATAACTGCCATACTGCCATACCACACTGACACCGCGGCTTCAACAAATTGCGAAGATTAAATATGTCTTAGGAAACGGGAGTCCAAAAGAGCGCATGTTAAAAACTGGTCCATGTCAACATTGTGCCGAAATAAGTATCGACCAGAAGTTCGGACCGTCTCAAATCATTTTTTAGGTTCTTAATGCCCTGAATTTTTACTCCATGGCTTTGAGCTGACTAAAGTAATACTTATTGACGTGCTACAGTAAATCGGATTTCCCGTAGAGGAAGATCTGGTTCACTAAGGATCTTAAAAAAAAATTTGCAGTTTAACGCGTTTCAGAAGTTGCTTTATTATATTAATTTATGGTACATGGCACGGAGCAGCATCATACTAGAAGTTCAAGAAAACCGATATTTAGGGACAGTATGTGACATACATTGAGGGTCTTATTTATATCTCGGCGTTACAATTGCTATGAAAGGAATTTAATTATTTGATTACTTAAAATCCCAACAAACATATCAGTCTGAAATAAATGTTGTTGATTAATTTAATACACAAAAAAAAATGATTAAGCCATCATAAGCTAACCTACTTTTTACATCAATTTATTATATCATAAAGATAATTCTGTAAGCATTGCATATACTGTACTAAAGACTAGAAAACTATAATTTATTCGTCATTTTTAAAGTTACTTCGAATAAAAAATAAATTACAATTTAAGAATTATACCTGAATTTAAACATTTGAGCTTCGAGATTTCCATTAAGGAATAAGTAAAAGGCAATTACATTTACGCTTCCCTGTAAAGTAAGAACAGTATAACCAGAAAATTGAGTTTACCATTAAAATCGACCGTTAAATTATCTTTGCAAAAAACCGATTGTTCTATAAGTAATTCAGATTTAATAACGCTCATCCCTATTTACTTTCGACCTATCAATTTACTTTTCTCGGAAATTATAAGCTTAGGTTTTATGGGTCAGTGGATGTGCATTAAAAAATCGCTTAAAGGCGATGCAAGAAACTCTCACTGCAGTTCTACTTAAGAATTATAAATCGTAGTGTATTATTGCAATCTTCTATTATAGTCCTTCATTTATGCACGAGTTAGGAATAGCTGAGGTCAGCTTTATAAGACTAGCAATAACTGTGACGATTAAGCGTTCGCCCAAGCTAAAAATTGTTTTATCAAAAATAAAAGTTACAAAAAGCGAATCCCTATTGTACAGTTTTGTTAACTGCATGTTCCGAAAACTAGGTATTCCACTCATCTTCAAACAATATTTGACCACACTTATTCTTACAAATATGGAAACCAATTATGATAGTTATATTATCATCAGTGGAAATTTAATTTCTTACCTATTACTTGAAAATTTATCGGACAGGGCTTGCTATTTCCTCAATTTCAGAGAGATATTCAGTGTATTTACGGCAAAATGTAGGTTCTTTATGTCCATAATCTTTCTGTCTGTAACGTAATTATTGATCTACCGGCCGCTTTGCGATTTGTGTTTTGTATTGGCTTATTCATTCTAATTATTGGCACTTGTGATTTTGTAACTTTTAAGTGCTCACTTATATAGTTTACTCAACATCTGTAAATTTTGTAACTACAGTACCGTCTCGCTAATCCGTACCTCCCGTCATCCGTAATTCCCAGTAATTCGGATCCAATTGCAACAGCAATTATGTGAACATAGGCAGTCAAATGAGTTAGAATATAGTTTATAGGCATTGTATGCGTTAGACAAAAATAGAGTAATATGCGATTAACATCTAGTATCCCCAGAATCAAGATATTTTGTTTTTAGAAAACATTGATTCCTAGGTTACTAGATTTTAAATCATACCGGTTGAGTTTTTTAAAGTGTTACAAGGCCATATCTCGAAAACCGTTTACAATATTTTCATGAAACCTTTGTGGGGTAATAGGGAGATGGGGGGACAAATTTAAACATATTTTTGACATTTACCTGCTATCTGTGTTTTGAGGGGTGGGGGGTAACTTTGGAATTTTAAATAGGATGATGTATTTTTGTTTATAAAATTCGAATCTACGTAACAAACTACGTGTCCCGAGATCGCAGACATTCCAGACGTCCCAGACGTCCCAGTTTATAAAATTCGAATCTACGTAACAAACTACGTGTGTCTACAAAAGATTTTCGGTTCGCTTTTGTTTACGGAATTACGATTTATTAGGTTATAAAATTAAAAAAATGTGAAATTTTCGTTAAAACGTCAAAATTCTCAACTTACTGAAGTAGAACTAACGTATTTCTATGGAAACGAATTCTGATTTTGAAATAAGTGAACTTGATTTATTGGTAAAATGTATTTCTTTTGAATTTCTATCAAAATTTAGTCACCATAATTCCGTAACCGAAAGGGCAACTCAAAAAAATTTTTGTACATACTATACGTAGTTTTTTACGTAGATTCGAATTTTCTAAACAAAAGTGCATCATCCTATTTAAAATTCCAAAGTTACCCCCCGCCCCGCAAAACACAAAAATAGCTAAATGTAGAAAATATGTTTTTATATGTCCCCCCATCTCCCTATTACCTCACGAAATTTCATAAAAATATTGTAAACCGTTTTCGAGATATGGCCTTGTAAGATTTTAAAAAACTCACCTGGTATCGTATATGTCTATTTCTGTCTAACGCATACAAAGCCCATAACCATTTTAACTCATTTAACTGCCTATGTTCACATTTTCCGCCACCAATATGTATGTAATACGTTTGGTTAATGGTAAATAAAGTATTTCTTTATTATATACTTAAAAGTGTTATGTTTTGGATATGTATTACTACGTAGTATAAGTCATTTTTTCGTTATACTTGTATAAATCAAACGTGTTTGAAATTGATTCTAATAATGCGGATTTTCTATAATTCGGATTACTGCGTGCATTAACTAATCCGGATTAGCGAGACGGTACTGTACTATATTTTCTTATACAGGGGTGGTTCAAATATTAAAGAGAATATTGTTTCGAAGAACGTAGAAAACAATCGTTGGAAGCACGCATGGTGTGTCATATTGCGGCATGTTCTAGCTTGCCTTTCCCACTATTCAGATCCCGCTCTAGACTTTGCAAAAGTCAGTAATAGTTAAGCCGCTAGAGAAAGACAGAGATACCTTCTAGTGTTGCGCTACACATAATGGTCCAGTTTTTGGAGAAGAAAGGGTTGTTCCGCCTGAAATGTGTACCAGATTGAAGGCACGGTTCGGAAATAAGCGTTTATTCCAAGTTAAGATAATTAGTTGGACGGAAATTTTCGAAGCTGGTTCCAGCAGAGCTGAAGGAGAAACTAAGGGAGAGGGCGCCAAGTCCTTGACGTAGACAAATCCTTGGGTCGGACCTCCCCAAGATAAGAGATATTCCAAGCAAACCAAAATAGTAACTAGTTACGAGATTTATTCATGACTGGTTCTATAGTGCATACCATAAACAATGCATAAAAATTAAAAAAAAACAATCCAACAAATATCATAAGTAGGTATATCACAGCAAGTTGACCTATAAAAAAAGGATAGTGCTACGTAATTCGTCACCGTGAAGCCGAGATCAACATCTAAGATCAAAACCAAAAAGCCCTAAATGTTCAAATGGACTCCGTTAAGCAGACTACGATCCAAGACGGGAATTGGGGTGCGAATACCGCAAGTATAAAGTAAACCCAACGTTCAACCCCGAGAGTTGGCTTAGTTAATTGACTTTATTGCAAACAAAATTTAGACGGGGCGGTACCTGCAGTTAATGAGATCTCACAAGGAGTGCTAAGACCTATAATAAATTCATATGGCGTTCTGAAAAGCTCCAAGTCATTTACTTGCGGTCATTCTAAACCCTAAACTTGAAACTGAAAAAGTGATTACTAAGGCAGCACAACATATTAAAGCAAACCAAAAGTGGCTGCAAAAACAACCGGATAAGTATACCAAATGATCAAAAATCTAATTACGCACAAATCGTATTACACAAAAAGCAATCATAGCAAATCTATAGGTCATTCAAATACACAACAATACATAGTTATAACGCTACAAAAACCTTTCCGGTATACACGGCACGAGGTGCTGAGCTAATGAACGTGGCAGCCAGACAGTTCGTCGGCCATGAAGATTGCCTCGCAACAGGCTGCTGATAACCCTTGTTACAAGCGCAGCGATTGCAGGGGGATGACAGCAAACCCAACCACATGAATGAATGGCACGCAGGCTAGCAAGTGCACCGCATGTCCCAGGCAAAACAAATCACTCCAAAACGAAAAACATCCCAGGTAGAGAAAAGATTCCAGGTGGGAAGAAAAAGGCGAACAGCCTTGAACACGGTCCGATTGGAGAGGAGACCCAACAAACCGCCAAAAAGCACAGCGAGCGCAGGCAGCAACACCCCAAAGCTACCATGTTTTTCAAGAGGGTTACGATGCCTCACATATCCTTTCAAAACGGAGCTAGCTATATCCAGAGCTCTTAACGAAGCAAAACAACACAGGGAACCAACTTCTCACGACCGAATCGGGGATGGAAAAGAATGAAAGTTTGCCAAAAGCAGTCCACAATCTCAGGCAATCAAAAATTCCAAAATTTGAAAAATTAAGAAAAACTATAAGAATACAGGTGTGTGTGCCAAGCTGATAAACATAGAACTGTAACTTGTTCAAAAATTGTGAACGATGTTAATAGGGTTGCCTAACCAGTTAAGTAAAAATGTACTGGATATTAGGAATAATGTGAATAGTGAAATCTAATTAATTCTTTCAAATATTGCATGCCAAACTACAAAATGAGCGTAACAACAGGCGGAGTTTTTCAGCAATCCATTGGATCGGTATCGGGCCCGATTACCATTTGCCGTTGGGATAGAATTAACGGCGCTCTTCCCGGAAGACTGGTCTATGGGAAAGACTAACCTGACCGCATACAACATATACTACATACAATATGAACATGATATGGTATCATATCATAGAGTTAGCGGCCGAACATCTAGGTCGCAGACCCGAAACTCCTGGCCAAACAAGCCATACGATAAATAAATAAATGAAGCTTTTTGTCGTTGTTTTGCATTGACGTCTTGTTTCTAGGTCATGCTAATAGTACCAGGATATTTATGATAATGTACACTGATACTAGCATATTGGTGTTATTATTTGTTACTGTTAAGTGTCCGTAATTTGAGGTTTTTTTTCAGGAAATTATGTGCTACTTGAGTTTACGAATTCTCAGTTGAATGTCTAGATACGCCTGTTGTTAATCGGTAAAGATTCGTTGACGCCGTTTTGCCTTTTAATCATTGGTTAGTACTTACAGAGCCGAGCGCCGTCTTCCTGATCTGCCCGGCCAGCAATTGTATCCTAGTAGTTAGGAAGTTTCTGTCATACTCGATAAAAGTGTTATCGGCTATACCGCTTACTTCTTATAGTAATATCAAAATAATAATAAATTAGAGAAATACTTAAATGAAATTTTTTAGAAGATGCCAGTATTGAAAGTTTAGGTGAAACTAATAATTTACCAAAATAAAACCTTCAAATCAATTTAGTCTCCATTTCAGATGAATTTACCTAGGAATTTTGAAAATAGTACTGAATCTTTAGTACTTTATTCTGTTAATTATTTTACTGCTTTTGCCGTAACTATGTTTAGAATATGTATTCTAGCTTATAAGTTAAATTAAGATGTCATATTTCAATTAGGGAGTTAAAATTGACGGCCGATACTTAAATCATCTCCGTTTTGCAGATGATATTGTGATTGTTAGTCAAAATATAAATGAGCTACAAAACATGCTAGTAGAACTCGAAAATAGATCAGCAGACATTAGCCTACACATGAACTTTAGTAAAAAACAACTATGACCACAGAAAATATAATTGTACGTGTAGGAAACGAAATTATAGAACGAGTCGAAGAATATGTTTACTTAGGGCACAGTATCAAGTTGGGCAAAGAAAACCAAACAGCTGAAGTTAAGAGACGTATTTGACTAACATAGGCAGCTACAGGAAAACTGACAAATGTTCTAAAGAACAAGGACATTCCAGTTAATTAGAAGAGGGAGGTGTTTGACAGCTGCATACTCCATGTAATGACGTGTGGCATGGAAACTACAACGTTAACGATAAAGTCAGCGAACAGACTTAGAACAACCCAACGAGCAATAGAGAGAATTATGTTAGGTCTGAGTCTCAGGCATCACGTTATGAATGAAGAGATAAGAACTAAAGCAAAAGATGTTATGACCAGTATAGCGAAATCTAAATGTAGTTGGGCTGGGCACGTCGCTCGACAAGACCAACGTCGATGGACAAAACACATAGTGATGTGGAAGCCTCGAATACATAAACGAAGTGTTGCTAGACCACAAAGACGCTGGCTTGATGGTATCAAGAGCAAAGTAGGAAGAAATTGGCATTAACTGGCTCAAGATAAAAAATCCTGGAAAGGACAAGGGGAGGCTTATGTATAAGAGTGGACTAGTAAAGGCTGCTAAAAAAGAGAGAGAGAGAGAGAGCGAGATTTCAATTTAGAATCAAAGTTACATTCAAACGGGATAGGTATCTTGACAGGCCACTGTAAACTAAAGAGACACCTAACACTGATAGGAGTCGAGGAAGATCCCATTTGCTCAAGATGTGGGAGGGACGAGGAAACGTCCTTTCACTACTTGGGAGAATGCGAAGCGTACCAGCGACTGAGGTATAGAACTTTTTGAGCACCTACGCTTCGAATGGAAGAGTTGAACTCCCTATCCTGGGCCGAAATTCTGATCTTCATTAGAAAATCAGGAAGGTTTAAGCAGGGAGAAGAGCCCATCGAAGAGGACGATAATGAAGGCGGTTGAGGGATGGCATGGGGTTGGAAAAAAGGGCCTATGGGTGCCTACTTGCTAGACTTCGGTCTCCCCACAACTACTACTAACTAACTACATTCAAACGAGGGTTTATTAGAAGAATTCTATCTGCCCCAAACGTTCTCGTTAACAACGGGAGTTACATGAGATATTTAAGAACGTTTGCAAATTTCCCACGAGGTGCAATTTCTTTATCTTATAAACTTCCTTCCTTGTAAACAGATCGTATTTATTATCAAGTTACCTGTTATGGAGCAGTCTGGATATTATAAGATTTGTATAACCGAATACGGCCGGAATGCGATTGACCAAATTGCGCTCGTACCTGGCATCGACCATCTTGCGCTCTACGATTTTTCTTAAAAATATAAACCTACCCTCCTATCTTTGATCTTTCGATTTGCTCTTTCTTGTGGTCTTAATAAAAGTTATTTTTTATATCCTGTTTATTGCTAGGTGGCACTGTTAATTGTAGTTTAAGTACTTACAATCCTTATCTGAACAATTACTCTATAATCCCTTATAGTAATTTTTATTCAGTTACTATTTTGTAGCAGTTTCTTGAAGACACTAACTGTATATTATGAATTTGTTCGTACATAATTATGCCATTGAAATATTATTAGAGGGATAGGAGGTACTCGTGTATATAAAACGAGATAAATAATTTTTATTTCGTTCTGGGAGATAGGTAAGAACTGTGACTAATAAGAAGCGTTATAAAAATTGATGTGTAAGAGTACAAAGTAATTGAAACTTGGAGGTGGAAACCGTGTATTTTGGAGTTGTACAAAAGAAAAAAGTTAACCGGTACTAAAATGGATGTGGCAGCAAGAGAAACAGAAAACCACTATAGATGGCGACAAACAATAGCCGAGGTTATGTGAGTTTCAAAAATTGTTCTTCAGTGAAAAGTGGTCTGAACGATTGTAAAAAAACATGCCCACGGTCTACAGAGAGATCCCACTACAGCATCGGAAGTAGTATTCCCAGACGAAAACATAACAATGAGAGATAAGGCAAAACTTATATTTATCGACAAGAGCACCGTTTTGGAAAACAAAATCTATGTCTGCTAGCAACATAGCTCGAAGGATTCTAGTCAACAGTACGACCATCATACGATATATTATTTTCTATGGTTAAAGAAAAACTACCAAATTGGAAACTATCTCTAGTAAAACTGGATTTTTGAGCAAGATGTGATTAGTGCATTTAAAAACACTCTTCGAGAAGCTGAAATCTCTGGCTGTAACTTTCATTTTAAGCAATGTGTATATGGAGGAATATTGAGAGTATGGGACTCGCTTCCGATATATTAACAACAGCAGATACTCTTACATATAAAAATGTGCGCTGTGTTGCCATATCTGTCTGTGGGGGTCATTGATGATGGCTGGTTATGCATTCAAGAAATGTCTCGAATTTCCGAAAAAAATACGCATATCTATGATTACTTTGTTAGCCAAAACACATACATTTCCAGAGAGATGTGGAATTGTAATCAGGAAATACATGCTTTAAAAGGTTGGCATTATTATTTGAATAAATTAATAAGATCACAAGCTAATGTATTCCAATTAGTGAATCTACTTAAAGAAGCAGAATATCCTTCAGGTTTATGATAGATCTACTTTAAATTTAGAAGGTTTTTTTTAATTAGAATAACCAGTTCAACATTTAACAATGTTATTCATAGTTTTGATAATAAATTATTAAAATATATATATACGAATAGCGTAACTATAATATTGGCATGGAGGATGTTGGTTCCTCGGATTATTTTGTTGGTTCAGTCACTGTCGCCGTTGTCGTCTGAGCTTCGGAAAATGTCTTGCGGCAATTGCCTTTTGAGACGTGTATGGATGTTTTTACGACCTAGTTCTTGAATTATTGTGTTATCAGTGAATCGCAGATTCACAAAGAATTTTTTGGTGGTCCTCTTAATAAATTGCCCGATTGTGTCCATCCCAAGTTCGAAGTGTATTTGATCGTTGCGTATGAACCATGGAGCGTTAACGGCTATACGGAGAACCTTGTTCTGAAGGGCTTGATTTTTCCTCATATTAGACTTTGATGTGTTGCACCATACAGGACACGCATAGGTAAATATTGGTCGGATGAGGGCCTTGTACAGCATAATCGTACATTCGTGTCGCAGTGGTGATTTCTTGTTAATTAGCGGATAAAGGAGTCTTAATCTAGCATACCCTTGATTCAGTTTGTTGTTTATATGAAAGTTTCAAGTAAGCCGAGTATCCAAATGTACTCCAAGGTATTTAATTGCTTCTTTTTCCAAATTCCATGCGATTTCAGTCCCATTAATTGTGATATTTTGGTGTTCACTAATGCGCTTGAGTGTAAAAATTTTAGTTGCGCATTTACTAGAATTTAAGGAGATACACCATTTGTTGAGCCAATGAGTTAGTGTATTAGCTGCAGATTGTAGATGGTTTATGGCTGTATGAAGATTCTCGTGCTGAGTGATTATGACTGTATCATCAGCAAACAGTGCAATTTTACTCAAATGTGGATTAGGAATGTCGTATACGAACAAATTAAAAAGCGTTGGTCCAAGTACACTGCCTTGCGGGACTCCCGCATGTATGTTCTTAGTGGTTGATATGGAGTTGTTGATTCGGACGGCAAATGTTCTATTTTCCAAGAATGAAAAAATTATGGCCACTAAATATTGAGGCAGTTGTGTGTGAAGCATCTTGTATTTTAGACCTTCTATTCAAACCTTATCGAAGGCCTGGCTTATGTCTAGGAATGCTGCTACTGTGAATTGCTTGTTTTCATATCCCTGCTCTATTATTTCGATAATCCTTTGAAGTTGTTGTACTGTTGACAGACCCTTCCTGAAACCAAATTGAATTGGAGATATTAGTTGATTGTCCTCTAATGACGAATCCAGTCGATGCAGTATCACTTTTTCCAGTACTTTAGACAGTGTTGGTAGTAGACTGATTGGACGATAGCTCGCACAATCTTTTTTGGCTTTCCCATGTTTGTGAAACATGAGAATATGAGCAAATTTCCATTTATGGGAAAAGTATCCCATTCTCATACAACCATTAAAAACTGTGGATAAATAGGCAAGTGCTTTGCTGGTGAGGTGTTTAAGGGCTATATTAGGTATCTGATCGTGTCCTGAAGCCTTTCTTATTGATGTTGCTTTGATGTAGTTATCAAGTTCGACTGGTGATGTGGGTTGATTAAATTCTTTCACTATCGGTAAATGGGTTTCAGTATAGTTGTTAACCATTCGCGCAAATGTTCTGTTTGTATCAGGAATCCTTGGTGTGAAAGTATTTTCCAGGTGTTCGGCAAATAGGTTGCTTTTATCTTCATCGGTGCTATAACTGACATTTCCTGTAGTTAGGGTCGGGATGATCTCTACTAGTTGAGTTACACGTTTGGTTGCTTTCCACATATCTGTGCTGTTGGGTTCAATACCTTCTACATATTTGCTGTAGTTATAAATTCTGGTTTTGTCTATTTCTCTTTTGATTTTGTGTGTTAAGTTATTTAGTTGAGTTTTTAATTGTGCGGTTCTATCTCGCTGCCACTGTCTTCTTATTCTGCTCTTTTCTTTAATTATTTCTAGGATATAACTAGGAGGTATATTAGGATTATTTCTTTTTTGGTGGTGGAAAGGTTTGGTTGCAAACTGAACTGATTCGGTGACGGTTTTTATAAAGGTTTCAATACATTTATCAATATCTTGTTGATTTTCAAATTGATTTGGATTCACTAGTTGGTAATCTAATCTTTCGTGGAACTTATTCCAATCGATGTAACCATTTATCAATCTAGGGATTGGAGTACGGAATATAGGAGCTGTAGTGAATTGTATGAGTACTGGAAGATGGTCAGAGTCAAGTTCGGGAATTACTTTTTGTTGAATTGGCGAATGAAAACATTTAGTAATTATTATATCTAGGATATCTGGCTGGTGATCTTTTCTATATGGGTAGTAGGTGTAATCGCTTGGTGCTAGGATGTAAAGCTGATGTGTCGTTGCTATCTTGTTTAATTTTATTCCACTAGGGTTGTTTAATCTACAGCCTCAGAATGTGTTTTTACTGTTAAAGTCGCCTATTAACAGTGTTGGCATTGTTACATTAAACAATTTAAGCATGTCAGTATCTGTGAGCATTTTGTTCGGTTGCTTATATCCTGTTATGATTTTTATTTGATTGTCGCTAGCGGTGTGTATTGTGGTTGCTATTGTTTCTAAATTGCTTACTGGCATGTCGATGGGTGTGTTACATTGGAGTTGTTTCCTAATCATAACTGCAACGCCTCCCCAAGCAGTTTGGGATGGTCTATCGTTCCGGAAGACGTTATATCCATTCACCTTAAAAGCTTCTCCTTCTGCTAAGTGCGTCTCTGTTATGCATGCGATGTCAATGTTATATCTGGCGAGGAATGATATAAAGATAGATCTTTGTGCTTTGATCCCGTTGGCGTTCCAGTTCAGGATTGTGATATTTTGGAGGGTTCTGGGAGAATTATCCATTGAGGAGATTAGGAAGGATATGAGTTATAACAAAGGATTTAATTTGGGGTAAGTGGGGTATAATTAGTTGTTTGATAAATTGTAAAACGGAATTTATGAGTGTTGAATGTGACGGTTGGGTGTCTGTTGTGTTTTGTTTGTCAGCTTGTGGATTTGATCTTAAAACTTGGCTATAGAGTAGGCTACTAGGTGTGTACGAGTTGGTTTGTCTGGGTTCAGTCCTAGTGTTTTTAAGTACATATCGTTGTTGTATGAGCTGTTTATGATGTGGGCATCCGCGGTAGCTCGCTGGGTGATTCCCACCACAATTGACACAAAACGCGGGATCTGAAGATTTTTTATTGCAAGCTTTGGGTGGGTGTTCGTCTTTGCATTTAACGCATCTTGACTTAGCTGCACAATAATTTTTTGTATGCCCAAACTGTTGACAGTTATGGCATTGTAGAATATTGCTAGTTAGCTTTCTTGCTTCAACTGTAACTACCGAATGAAATAATGTTTTCAAGTTGTAAATTACTTTAGCGGCTTCGTTAGCCGTTAATATGACCGCACATATTGGTAAATAAGGTAAGCGGCGTAGAAATTTACATTGTTGTTGATAAAATAATTTCCAGAACTTTAATGATATATAACGATATCGACGACGCATGATTTTTTTTATTGGAGTGCATTTTTACGAAATTTTTGATTTTCTTAGCACAAAAAAACAAAACAAAAAATCAAGACACAAAAAACAGAAAACTTGAAAAACCACAAAAAAAGAAAACAAAGAACATAAAAAACACAAAATAATAAAACAATAAAGTTTAAAAACACACAAACAATGCAGTAACACCCAAGTGTATACCTACTATTTAAACATGTATTAACTTTGGTAGTTCTAAGTCTGGATTAAAGTGTGAAGGGAAGATCGTCTTTACTATTAATTTCATTTTTCTTCTTATTAACTATCAATTAAAAGCAGAGAGTAAAGTAATTTGTCACACTAGAACCTTCCTGGAACTACAGGGCATGTGAAAAGAATAAAACATCATTTTAGTTCTGCGTCTTATGAGTTTATTATATTATTTTTTCAGATTGTTAGAGCTTCTAGTGTATTTTTCCAAGAGTCTACATCAACATTTAAATTTTAGGTAGTTATTGACTCTGCATTCGAATACTTTTTTTATAATAGTTCATATTTATATAATACAAGAGAGCGCAAATCGGTTAATCAAAGATAAGAGGGTAGGTTTACATTTCTAAAAAAAAATCGAGTCCATATCATATAAGAGCACAAATGGGTCCAACCATAGCCCTCTCTTGAAATATGGCAACAGCGAGCAGACGGCCGACGACTAAACAGCTGATTCGTGTGCGGTGAGCAATTCTACGTTGTGGATTTACTTTCTGTGTGTTGTATTCATTAATACAAAGATTATTGCTTGATTTATTTGATACTAGGAAGATGCCCGTTCTTCGTACGGACTGCAAACGTTTGTTTTTTCTAAATCTTAAATGAATTTAGAGTTCCCTATCGCCGCTCACATAATACGCTAACCAACAAATGCCGCAAAACGATTTTGTAGGTAAAAGAGAAATAATATTCTATCGAAAAAACTTCTCCAGCATTCTTTTATGCTTCATATACCCCTTGGAAATGTGTATGTAATTGTCCTACCCTTGTATAGACTTGATAAAACTGTGGTTGAAGTATAACAATGAGAATATAGCTATTAAGGCAACTAGTGTTTTACAGAGGATTTAAAAATCGAGGTCGATCATGTTAAAATTCGAGCGAAGCGAGAATTTTATGATCGACCGAGATTTTTAAACTGTAAAACACGAGTTGGCTTCAATATTTTTTCTACAGCCGAGGAGTTTGTTAGCTTAAATGCCCTTGGGGCTTCGCCCCTCTCCAAAGCGGCCCTCGGGGCTCCACCCCTCTCCAAGGGGGCCCTCGGGACTCCGCTCCTCTCCAAGGGGGCCCTTGGGGCTCGGCCCCTCTCCAAAAGGGCCCCCAGGGCTCGGCCCCTCTCCAAGGGGGCTCTTGGAGCTCCACCCCTCTCCAAGGGTGCCCTCGGGGCTCCGCCCCTCTCCAAGGGGGCCATCGGGCTTTGCCTCTCTCCAAGAGGGCCCTCGGGGCTCGGCCCCTCAACAAGGGGGCCCTCAGGGCTCGGCCCCTCTCCAAGGGGGCTCTTGGAGCTCCACCCCTCTCCAAGGGTGCCCTCTGGGCTCCGCCCCTCTCCAAGGGGGCCATCGGGCTCCTTCCCCTCTCCAATCGGGCACTCGGGGCTCCGCATACAAATCGGTCCGATATAATAACTTTACTTTTAATCTTCACAAATAAGGTTTTATAAACTCTTAAAGTACTCCGTGCTTTAAATGGAATGGCGTGTTTTATAGACAACATAAAGCACGCCGCATATGACCCTTGGAAACAGTTTAAAATCACGGCTGTAGAAAAACATTTTAAAGTGTTTATACAAACTAAATGATGATCTAGGTACATTCCAAAACATAATGTTTTAACTCAACAAACACAGAAGATATAAAGGGTTCTATAATGCACCTGTAATTCAGATTCACACCTTTAGGGGTTGATTAGGGCAAAATCTTTGCAAGTAAACGCCAAGACGATACCTCATCGGACCTAAGAGATATTGGAATGTACATACAAATGACGGGGGTTAATTACAGTAAAAGAAGTTCTAGACGCAGAAAAACAGTTACGAACTAAAAGCCTTCTTGGCATACGATCTTCTCAATATGGAAATGTATCTTTACGTATAAATCAAATAGAAAAAAATCTTTGCCTTCCGGTGTTACTGAGCTTAATCAAGAATATCATAATGATAAAATAATTGATGACGCATTTTCAGAAACTTTAAATAATAAAAGTGACATTAAAGTCGATCAATTGGCTATGATTTATGATTGCGGTTTTTCTATTTTTAAGGTGTCAAAACATATTAGTTGCATTGATTGTTAAATTTAATTAACAATAGTAAAAATTGTTGTGATGATGACTATTTTCGACAATTAGACAGAGGAAGTTTATGTGTACCATCAAATTTTGTCTTAGCTGTACGCACCATTGTTATAAGTACCTATAACACAAGCTTTAGTTTCAGAAAAATTTGAGTCCCTGTTTTTAAAATCTGAAAAAAAAACTATTTTGTGTAGCTTAAGTTTTGCAGCAATTTCTGCTAATAAGGACGCAAACACTATTGTGCAAGAGTCTTGTATCTGTGGTAATTTCAAATGGGTATTAGTTCAACATATGATGTCTACCATAGCAAACATTCTTTTAAATAATTACTTAAAAGTAAGATCGTACAAATTGTCACAAAAAAGGGTCAACCTCTAAATTAAATAAAAGAAAACTGGATATTTTGTCGTAGGAATTATTTTATCTTTATTAATTTAAACGTGTTTTGTATACTAACTGTCTAATAAAACTATTTGTGGTTATGTTTTACTTGTTTTGTAGTGCTGTCACCCATTCTGAAAATAATATCTCGAATTTTTCTATCACATTCAATAAATTCTTTTGCTCACGTTCGCGGATTCATCGGCCGTCGGCTTTTAGGCTATGCGCTGTTGCCATATTGTGCGGCCACGGCCTTCTTTAGAGAGGGCTATGGTCCAACACAATCCAGCTGACACCGTATAACCACACAGTGTGAGAATAAAATTATCTTTTTTTTTTTTAAATGTTGGCACTTTAAATATTCGGTCATTGGTATACTAACAGCTGTTGCTGCTTCAGTGAAATTGCCATCAAACTTGTTGGCTGGCAGTGGATCAGGAAAAAAAATATCTGAACCCGTTGCGAAGGTAAAACGATGTTATATGATTTAAATAACGTTTTACGTAAGACATTTTATATTGTATAGTTTAACTGAGATAACAACATACACAAGAAACAGATACAATACAAATAGCTTCCTGGTAGCACAGGGTATTGAAGTTCTATCAAATCTAAACATTTTTTTACCGGCTTACACTAACGAAACTATATTAGGTTCTTGTATTGTAACAATAACCACTAAACAGCAATAAAAAATTATATATAGTTGTTGCTTAGTTTGTAGTTGTTTTTTATTAACAAAGGAATCACTCTTGCAAAGCGCATGAGAAATATTCCTAGTCATCCTAGTTTGTACTGTAGCTGATAAATCCTTTGAAATCTTAAAGATCTCTGTAAATCTCTATAAATACCCGAAATCCTAGGAAAATTCCAAAACATCCTAAGACATGCCGAGACATATATTACCCTAAACGTCTAGTAATTTACCCATCGTTCACTGTATTTTGATCATTTAAATTATCCATCATGACCCATGGTCAGTCGCATGTGAACTAGCCTCCTTTTTATACCTGCGAACGGTTTAGTTAGATAGAAGTGAACAAGTCAATCACGACTCTTTAATTTGCCTTCAGAGGTAATGATTATCGTAGGATATCAAGCAACTTCTAGGATCGCATGATCGTAAATGATAAGAACTCAAATACGTATCGGATTCCACACCAACAAAAAAGTGATGTTTTAATTTCCTTTCAGATGTCGTCAGGTTTAATGATATGGGCGTGCACCTGCATTAATTAAAACATTTCCCTGACATGGCGTTTTGATTGGCCGGTTTTTTACTGCCCGTTCAGCCTCGCCAACAGGTATAAACGACAATAGGGTTAGTTTCTTGGGGAGCTTCAAACATGGCGTTTAAGCGTTTTCTAAGTTTTTTCCTGCATTGGTGTAAACCACGCCTCCGGATTCGAGCTATAGCTGGAAAACATGAAATTTAGCGTAATCATCATTAAGCCGGACTGCCATTACCCAGTCACGGTAGTAGGAAAGAGGAATGGCTCTGCAAGATGTATTAGGTATCATCTGTCTTGAAATATGCAGCCGGAATTAGAGCAAAACAGGTGTTGCTTGATGAACCGTAAACCTCTAAAAGACTGGTAAGCGAACAGCCATTAAAACAAGAATGGACACCGGCGCGGCGCACAAAAGATTTATTACTTAGCATTGGACTGGTTCAGTAATTGCGTCGCAGCTCTTTCATGAAACGCAAACGCATTAATAAAACTCAATCCGGACTGAGGACGCAACAGCCGCTTTTCTCTTCATTAATTATTTCACCCGCAGCCTGTAAAAATATTAGCACAGTCGCTGCATTTACCATTTGATTTATCGAATTTTACTTTCTAAATTCTAGATTCCGCGACGGGTAAAAATGGCGCTCGCTCGTCTTTAACAGCGAATTATATTTTACTGCCATTTGTTCCATGTTTATAATTTATATGGAATTTCTTATGCAAGCTGGTTAACGTAAACTATAGCTACCGTTCTGGTAATTTTAGTCGAACTTGCAGCCCAATTTGAGAAAAATAGGCAGCTTGAAAAATGCTATTCGTCGCACAAGAGCAAATAAATTGGCAAGTCGTATGCGGGATTCAATTTCACTTAACAATATTATTAATTACACCACGAGTGCGCCATAATGAAAAAGCGTATTGCGTGAACGCATTAGTGACGGATAAGAGTGAGTCTGATAAATTACAAACTTAACAACGGAACCAATTTATATTCAAATCAGTTTTTTAACCAAACCGTTGGAGACTTTGTTATTGATACGAAGATAAGCAGCGAGTCTACAGAGCAGTATAAAAAGTTTTCGCCACCGCCATGTTGCGTATTACACAAAAAAAACCTACGCATTAATTCGCCAATTGTTTCATAATGTCACTTTAAAAAATATATTAAGGCTTTGGCATTTTACGTTCCTTGGAACCAAAATGAGCACATCGATATGTTTTTCAAAATATGCAAAGCCGCCCCTGTCCAATGTTCTGGTTAACGATGTTTAACATAGTGATTATATTCACACAACGCCTCCTGAATCTCTTTTAAAGCCCTAACGTGTGGAGATGACAGAAGTATTTTTTATGGGTGTTCGCTACCTGTTTAGTAGTTGGCTACGGGGTATTTCCTAATTAAATGATGCTTATCTAGATCTGAATTGCTTAAATCCTATGATTTGTTGAGCGCTAGAAGGAAGTTCGTATAATTTGTGCCAACTTTGCCCATCGCGTGACTGATACTAGAAAGTGTTTTTAGATAGAGTCAATTATGTATGTATAATACGTAACGTTAATTATCGTAGAAAAAGTTATGCAAAATATCGGAAGCAAAAGTATATATTTATTTATTATCCACAAAACTTGAGATCTTAGCCGTATCTAAAGAATGTTTTTCAGTTAGTAGAGATTATTTTCATGCTTAATTTGTTTTCAATTTCCGGGTAAAATTGTAAGGCATTCAGAGAATATGTACTTGTATATCTGATAATTTATAATCGTTTAAAATTGGTAACTATTTAAAGGTTTCATTTTATTTCTGAAATCTTGTGTCAGCAGTTTTAATTGATGACAGGAGCTTCAGTTCAGATGCTTCCGGATTTGCAATAATTTTCAAAAGTCATTACTACTACACTGCACTTTTTTATGTTAGTAATTCTCGAGCTTAAGGGTAAATACTTAAATTTTCGGACCTTAATTAATTCTAAAATAATTGGAGCTGATGGGGGAACTATGCAATTTGGCGGAATTTAACTGTAATTAGAACCTTTACTCGAAATCTTCATATAATTATTTCATTCATCTTATAGTTAAGTTTTGGCATAGGAAAGCCCCTAGTTTCTGAAATTAAATAACTTCCTGAAGTTCCTTCTATAATTTGTCTAAATGTTGAAATTTTATTAATGCAGAAGTTTAAAGACAACGATTTACGTTTTCAGACCTTTGCTGATTTTGATCTTAATGGACTTGCCGTTTGTTTCCAAATGTTATGGTCAACAACCTCAGTGTGAACATTTCTTGAATTCAAACAATTTTCAGAAGTTTCTATTCATATTTACGATTTTTGTTTTATTTACAAAGCACTCATATTGTTGGTGTTGTTGATTTTGATAGGTAATATCGTTGAGACTTTATTCTAGTTACAATTTTAAAACGCCTTATTAAAAACATTTAAATTCTAGTTGATTTGAATTTTTCTTTTTTAACGTGTATTCTTCCGAACCCTAGACATCTGTTCCATATTTTTTCGTATTCTTATATCTTGTACAACTTAATAATATTCTACTTTCCTATTACTTAACGTCTTCTAACTATTTTTTCTGCCTTCGAATATTCTACTTTGTTGTTCTACATGTAGAGATTCACGCGTGAGCAAATACTCACTCACCTTCAAACACGTTTCAAGCTTCCTTTAAACATTCAAATTCACATACGTTCGCGTTCACGTGCTCTAACCGGTGCTTTTACTTGAAAGTTCAGGTTTAGCTGGAACAATAAGTTCAAATTTTAAACCAATAAAGTAGGGAAAACAGCACTACAAGCTCTAGAATAAAATGTATTTTTCACGGGAAGTAATTTACATGGTATGTTTCTTAGCCAGAATAATGGGAATAAAAGAAATAAATCAAAAGTGAGTAAATACCGGTTCCTCGTAAATAATCATTTTTCTGAAACCGTATTAAGAGTAATTACTTTTGATACCAAAATCTTTCATTGGAGTTGATGTTCCTCTTACTGGTACAAAAAGGTATATATTATTGCAATGGTTTAATGCCCACAGCAATTCTGGTTGCCTAAATAACAAGAAAATGAAGGAACTCAAAATAAGCACAGAATTTATATTTTGTTTATTGCACGCTAAAGTCAGTATTTTACACTAATAAATTCACGTGATATGATTAGCAGTAATTATAATTTGATCAAGAAAGATTAGCATTATATAAGACAGAATCAAAAGGGTTACGTTTAACGTTGTATGCATAATTGGTGTTGGGAATGACAAGCGCACGTTAGCTTGTGTAGCTGGCAGACTTGATTTGGTAAGGTCAATATAATAATGTGAATTTAACATGATACCGAGATGGTTTGTGAAGTACAAAAAATATATGAGAAACTGTGCAAAGCAGTGCAAGAAAGCAAAGATTGCAAAGAGCAAGATAAGGCAATATATTATAGGGCACACACAATTTATTGTGCAGTGCTAATTATAAACTTGTGAAACAGTGCATTTACAAACTAATTGTAAAAAATCAGAAATTTAAAGTTTTTAGTGCGACAATTGACAATTTCCAAGAAAAAGACAGTTTCGTTTCTAAGTAATAACATTATATCAAAATTATTTCATAAAACAATTGTAAAACTGAATTGCTAGAAAACGAAATATTCAATTGTTATTATTGAAAAGAAGCCTTATAAAATGTGTACTGTATGTAAGAAGTTCTCACAGAAAGATGTAAATTAAAAAAATTAAAAATTTTCTGTATGAGCCAAAAAGTGGTTTCTAATATTCATCAGCCTGCAAAGCATCTTTGTGTGTAATCTTCGTCG